>JAJHSJ010000006.1:70574261-70715494 GCA_021015155.1 Magnolia officinalis | reverse complement strand
AAAAAAAAAAAAAAAGAAGAGCTGCTTGGTAATCCAGACTGTTAGACATGATATACCCCTTTTAATGGACCACGTCCCAAAAATCTCCCTGATTCATGGCTATGGCTAGGAAATTCCGACATAGAAGGTTTTCGTTACCTTCGTTGGTGCACATTTCTAATCATGTAAGCCATAGAAGAGCTGGCTCTCACTGCAAATGGAATTAGCTTAACCAACCCATTTTTTTAAAATTTTTAAAAGCAAAATTTCATTGATCAAATGGCCGGGACCGGCTATACAACTACGGGAGGGCCAATAACAAAAAGGGAACGGCCCTCCTATCACATGGGCTAAAAACAAAGAGAGGACAAGGAGAACTGGATTGACGCAGGGAGCCAAGACCTGAATATCTTTTAAATGTCTATTAATTTCTCTGAAGAATGTTTATAAATTGAACAGGAAAAAATATTCGGGTCTCATGAATGTCAATATAGACTGTAATTTATCAGGACATAGTCAAGGTGATCATATATAAGGCCAAAAAATAAAAATAAAATTAAAAAAAGAAAAATCCAGTTGTACCATGTAATAAGAGCACAACCATAGATCGCCACCCTCTGGGTTTCTAAACCTTTTTAGCTCCTAATTCACAACCTTGATGTGTCATGTATTATTAATGGTCCACACTACATACTCCGCTGATTAAATTGGGTGGATAACAAATGAACCGTCCACATGTAGATTTTCAGTAACAGTACTATGTCCATGAGACACCATCTCTGGCCACTCTTGCACCTCCAGGTGCAGAAATTCTATCACAAAAACCTTAGAGAATTCAATGTACTTAACATACCTGGACCCAAAATGGAGGTAGATCCTAAAGATCCGTCTAAACCAGGACTTAGGTGGGCCACACCACAGCGACATGTAAAATCATGCCAAAAACCCTAAATTCACGTGGAGTGGCCCACGTTGACTCTTAGCATGTCCTAAGTTTTCTAGAATCAACTTTTCTTTTTTTCCTTCCTGGTGAGACGCGGATTGCATGTGAGCACAGGAAATTATTGTAAGAAGATATGTGGGCCTACAAAGATGTCCCGTGACAAATCCACTCCATCCATCAATTCTGCAAGACCACAATAGTTCAGGAATCTAAAACTCAGGAGATCAAAAAATCACGTGGGCCACACCACACAAAACAGTGGGAATGAAAGCATCCACGGTTGAAACCTTCCTGAGCCGACCACTGATATTTCTATGCTATCCAAACCATTCATACGGGTATTAACACTCAATAAACTGTAGGCACAAATATCATTCCGATACAAAACTTCTGTGGACCCACAAAGTTTCCAATGATGGTCATTCAATCCCCACCGTTTCACGTGGCCTGTCCCAAATGAGTTTTGGGTCTGCCTGATTTTTAGATTCCCGTCTTTTTATGGTATTGCAAAACTGATGGACGGAGTGGATTTGTCACAACATCTATGTGGGCTCCACACACCTCCTGACTAGGGCGGCCCACCTGATGAGTTGGGTTGAATTTCATCCACATAAAGCCCTCCATCCACATCAGCGAATAGTCATGCGCTCCCACGTGGCTGTGCGTCATCATGCTTGCGTTCCCGTTGAAAATTCAACGGAGGGAAGGCGTTTTGATAAAATAGCTGTCTGAGTAAATTACATATATACCCTTAATTAATTGATGGATTTGTCCTCCTCTATATCCATATTTTCACAATATCAGGCAAATAAATAATGAAGAAATTGCAAAGTCTAAGAAAATTACATAAACACCCTAAATATGTGTAAAGTGATTTTTGAAGGACATTTACTTAATTTCATAAAGGCTATGAAAAATAAGAAGACTTGGCTTTTGAGTAGTTGAGATTAGACATCTTTCTTCTTTATGAAAAGATAGAAAATGAGAAGGTTTGGAATCCAAGTGATTGGACACGTAACTTTCAACCTTTTGTGTTTGTAATGCATCCACCTGTCCAATAGATTTTTGTACAAAAAAATCAGCCACATTCACTCATTGAGTGGACCATGCTTGTAGGTTGTTACTTATCAATGGCTCTACATTGTTTTCTATGGTGTGGCTCTCCTGATGCGTTGATGGGGCTGATTTTGCATGATGAGATTCTCATGGGGGTTTAATCTATTGGATGGCTAGGATGTTGTCCTAGATAATTGGTCAGAAGTTATTCACTAGGTGGACTGTAAGTTGTGGTCCTTACACTATCTCTGTGTGGCTGACAATCTATTGGATGACTGACTCACGCCTGGTGAGAAGGAAATGAGGTGACAGATGTGCTGGCCAAAATGAGAAGTGGAGGGTGAGAGAAGAAAGTTTTCTTCGCTAACAATGAGCTACCGATACGAGTCCTTTCGGTGGTAGACAGGACTGGAATTGGTTATCTCAGATCCTCTATCAGCAAGCCGAGCCAATTTCAAGGAGGAGATCCCCTGTTAAAATTTAACTCAAGACTGAGAAAAGTTATATATATATATATATATATATATATATATATATATTATATATATATATATATATATAATGAAAAGGTACAATGAGCTCGGGCATATACGGTCGTCCCATGAGGTCGAGCTGTGGGGCCCCACCGTGATGCCTTTTGAACATCTACCCCATCAGTCAGATGCACCATTCCATCGTGGGCATGGACGGCTGAAAATCAAGTCAATTCGTGACTTTTGTGGGCCACACCACATACAGAAGTTGAGAGGGGCCGTGCACCATTAAAACATTCATAACCATTTGTTGGGGCCTTTCGAGATATGGTTTGTAAATCCAGACCATCCATTATGTGTGTCCCACTTGGATGAGGGTTCAGACCAAGTTTCACTTGCATCCAAATTGCAGGTGGGTCCCACTAGTGCTTTAATATGTTTTTGGCATGTATACTTATTTTTTTAGATGGTATGGCCCACCTTAGTTCCGTATACGGCTGATTTTGGGCCGTCTAGGCCCACGATGGAATGGTGCATCTGGTGGACAGTGTTGATATCGAAATGAATCACGGTGGGGCCCATACAGCTCGACCTCATGGACGACCGTTATACGCTTGAGCCCATTGAACCTTTTCCCACACACACACACACACACACACACACACACACACACACCATATATATATATATATATATATATATATATATATATTATATATATATATATATATCTGAATACTCATCTGGTACTAGTTCCCACGAAACTTGTGTGAACTTTTTTGAGAAGCCATCATATTGATTTGAACGTGAAGCAGCACCTCATGAAACTTTGGTCCCAATTTTTACTTTGATTCTGGTGGGCCATGGAAAATGAAAACAATTTCCTCTCTTGATTTTGCATTTCTCTTCACTATAGCCCACTAGAATTTTAGATGGTGAAAATTTGTCCCTTAGGGTTTCATGGGATTCCGCATCACATGGACCATTCAGATTAGACGTCCATGACACGTGTGTAAAGGTGCGCACATGCATAGGTGGAGGTGAGCATGACTCTCTCTCTCTCTCTCCTCTCTCTCTCTCTCTCTCTCTCTCTCTCTCTCTCTCTCTATATATATTATATATATATATATAATATATATATAGCATGATTAAACTAAAATGTAATAGCAAGTCTTAGATGGGTTACATGGAAAAAATTTCCCTGAAAAGAGATTTCACGGTCCATGCAAGCCGAGCTAGAAAACACTTTGCAAGTGATCCTTCTGTTCAAAACGATTGTGTCCTGCCCGGATGGAAATGGTTCTAGGCAAGGGTTCTATGGGGTCTACCATGATGTGTAGGTTTTATCCATCCTATTCATCCAGTTTTTAAATCATCTTAGGGTTTGAGCTCAAAAAATAGGCAGATCCAACGCTAACTTGGACTACACAGTGGGTATTGAACACCCACCATTAAAAACTTCTTGAGAGCCGCATGAGTTTTGATCAAGCTGACTTTTGTGTTTTTCCTTCATCCATCCAGGCTTGCATGACCTCAAGAACAGGTTGGATGGAAAATAAACATCACACCATGCCCTAGGAAGGTTTCAATGGTGGGCATCATTATCACTGCTACTTCTTGTGCTGTGGTCCAATTGAGCTATAGATCTGCCTCATTTTTTATCTCATATCCGTAAAATGATCTGAAAAAATAGATGAACGACATGGATAAAATTCCTACAATACAGTGAGCCCCACAGAGCCTCTCCCATAACCAATTTCGGTCCAACCAGGGGCAAGCATGCAAATCGCTTCCCCAGCTTCTACTGACTGCGAGTGCCGCTGGCAAGTTAACTTTTAGTCTCGTCCCATATACAGTGGAACTATTAGACATAAGGCCTGGATGATAATATGGTAGGAGAGGGGAAACTACTTCATAAAAATGAACGGTGGATCACATACAACCTTACCATTTGCGAGTATCTCAGCCGACCAAATGCAAGAGCGAACTTCAAATATTATGTTTCCATGCAAGAATTCACACCCGCTATGGATTTCCTGCGTATAGGAGAGAAGACACCGAACTCGCTGTGAATGCTCGCTCGGGTATTCTGGAGGCCGGTGTCATCTCTCCTACGCAGGAAAACGGATGTTTGTTTTGGTTGCCAGCTACTTACTACCCCAAGGTTGCATTTATACTATTTTTTTTTTTTTTTTTTCCTGTTCTGTTGATGATCGGATCAATTGCGCCCACGCCTCACTCAAGATGGTGTGGCCCTTACTATGGAGCCCACCTTGACTTGTGTATTCTATATCTACGCTGTCCATCCATTTTCAGATTATTTTATAGCATGAGACAAAAATAAAAATAAAAATAAAGCAGGTTTAAATCTCAAGTGAACCATACGATAGTAAAGTCGTGATTAATTAAACACTGTACCATTAAAAACTTCGTAGGGCCTACGTTAATGCTTCAATATTGTTAATTTGCCTTCCAACCTGTTAATAAGGTCACACAAAACCAGGATGAAAGGAAACAACAAATATCTGCTTGATCTAAAACTTTTGTGGGCCATTAGAAGTTTTTAATGTTCAATAACCACGGTTTCTTTTTATATGGTTCACCTAAGATTTAAATCTACTTCATTTTGAGAATCAAACCCTAAAATAAGCTGAAAAAACGATAAATAACATAGATATAGAATACATACATCAAGATGGGCCTAATGGTAGGGCTGCACCTAACCCACTTCCGTTGTGGTGATGGTGTAAAACATTTGTAGAATACTTATTCCACAAATGTTGCATTGGGGACCACCAGGGTATATGTATAGTTTTGAACCCATCGGCAAGGGTTCTCAGACCATGAAAGTTGAATGCCCCAAAAATCTCGAGGAACCCAACCTTTACGTGGTGCCCACACCAATAATTGTGTTTTGCATTCATTGTGAAACAAAACTACAAAAAAATGTGAGAATAAAGGGAATTCTTTAAAAAAACAAAACAAAAAAAAAAAAAAAAAAAAACTACATAATGTATAATTTACATTTGCGTACTTTTTTTTTTTTTTTTTTTTTTTCAAAGTTTCAATGATAGACTCCATTTATTTTAGGAATTATCACTTAAGTATTGGTCACTGCGAGCAAAGGGGTGAACGGCTTAGATAGGTTCCACCATCAATTTTACATGAATTTGACCCTAACAATTAGGTGCATCATCCCATGTTAGGACTAGTGCCCAAAAATCAGATCCATATGTAATTTAGGTAGGTCACATGATTGGAAAAGCCTGTATAAAAGTTCTCACCCTCCGAATTGTTTCCCTTGGTATGTCCCACTTGAATTAAGGATGGGCTTGATGTTTGGGCCTAGGCGTAAATTTTAGTGTGGCATCTAATGGTTAGAGTAGATTTCATTTAATCATCGCAGTGGGGCTTGTAAAAGTGAGGGGTGGAAGTCTCCCTCCCAGTTGATTCTTCTGGTATGCTACATGATGCAATGGTTAGCCTAACTTTTTGGTCCTAGGCCTAACATGAAATTACACACCTAATAATCAGACTAGGTATCACATACACATCATGGTGAGCCCCATGAAAAATCAAGGATGGCATCCCTCTCCCAAATGTTCTTGCTATATAAAACAATGTACAACCATAAAGAAACTTATGATTCACATGGTGGCCCACATGACTATTGCATCAGCCTGATTTTTGAGTCATCTCAATTTTATAGTGGAGTGACCCTTTTATACGGTTCCAATGCCATGAAAACATCATGATGAACCCCATGGGCTATCATGATGACCGCAGGTAAAGAGCAGTTTTGTTGTAGTGCCATGCACAAACATCATGATGGCTCATGTGCAAGAGTTGCTGAATAAACTTATCCTATACCTCCTGTTTCTTGAGCATGTGTCATTGATCAAGACCATTAATCTTTTGGACATTGCAATAGATGGACGATGACCCAAATGTAACCTAGATAACAACATCCTAGCCACCAATCTGGGACACTTTCACTCCATGCCAGGCATTATCGCATTTCTCTCTTTGGATGAAAGGTTAGGATTGCCCTATCAAGATCTTTCAAGAATGGCCCATCTATGGTGGAGTTCAAAAGACCAATAGTAGAGATAACTCATACATCGGTCCCATCTCAAGGAAATGGATTGGCTACTCCCCCTGCCACCAGCCAACGGCTGGTGGTCAGTGCTCTGTGGGCCCCACCATGATGTATGTGTTTTATCCACGCCGTTTGTCTATTTTTTTAGATAATTTTATGGTACGAGACCAAAAATAAGTTATATCCCAATCTGAAGTGGACTAAATTACGGGAAACAATGTTGAATGAACATCGGCCATTGAAAACTTTTTAGGGGTCATAAAAGTTCTGGATCAAGCTGATCTTTGTTTTTTCCCTTCATCTGGGTATTTATGACCTAACCAACAGATTGGATGTCAAATAAACAGTATAATGGGCCTTATGAGGATTTTAATGGTGGATATCCAATCACTATTGTTTTCCAGTGGGGTGGTCCACGTGAGATTTATATCCCTCTCATTTTTACGATCAAGCCCTAAAATTATCAGTAAAAATGGATGAAACACATACATCATCGTGAGGCCCACGGAGCACCGACCACCAGCCACCGGGCTGGTGGCAAGGGGAGTAGCCAATCCATTCTCCCATCGAAACAGCAAATGACTGTAATTTGCCACGACGATGATATAACATTATGCATCTTCTAAAATAAGGCTTGGAACGTTTCTCGCGATTTCTTTCTTAAAAGTGGCACATCCTACCATCCCTCCACCAAAAATTATTATATTCGGACAATCATAACCCTTGATCAGAGGCCTTTTCTATAAAGATGGATAGTGGAATAATTCCCCAAGAGTCTCCCCATTGAGTGATTATGATTTTCTAATCGGAGTGATTTTCAACATGACTCATCCAATGTCGACCCCACCTAATGATTGATTCAGTTCTTAACACAACCAAAAAAAAGGGCAACGCTGACGGCTAAAAACCGTTGGTAATGACCTTCCATCGGACGGGCGGTCTTGGAAGGGGGTGGTGTTGCTTGCCGATGGTTAGAAGCTGTCGGCGTTTCCGTTAATTTTAGCCACCATTACGTCATTTAATGTGAAACGGGCAGGAAGAGTGCAACATTTAATGGGATGAAGGTAGGAAAGAAAATGTGCATTAGGCTGGTGACAGTCAAATCAATAAGAGTGAGCTGGTTAATTTGTCAGATCATGTGGGCTGACCTTTGGCACGTACATGATACTTTTTCATTTAGCCATGTCAGAATGATAAGAAATTCCTGATTATAGGTAATCTAAATCACTAGAATATTAAATTAATTAGATTTTCTTTTCCCATTCAACTCGAGTGCTAACCATTTTCATTGCTGTCAATATGATGTTGAAGTATTGGATGAGTAGTATTGTTTTTTAAAAACAACAAAAGATCTATAGATAGAGAGAATTAATTCTGTTGAGATGTGGAGCCACATTTGGATGGCCGCTTGACCAGTCGAGTGCCTTGCTCGACCGGTCGAGTGGCCCACTCGACCAGTTGTGGACTGCTCGACTCAAAGTCCAGCGAGCATCGGTTTTTTGGTTCCACAGTACTCGATAGGTCGAGGCTCATGCTCGATCAGTCGAGGGTCTGCTCGATCACGCAGATTCATTTCCAAATTTGATGCGGACTGTGGATTTTTGAGTCGGTTTTAGCAAATGTGCGAAAAGGAAGTTACTTAAACAATAAATAGGAGTCCCTAGAGCTTTTCTAGGTATTATGAGAGTTATTCCAAGGTGTGGTCAAAGGGTTTTCTCTATACTTCTAAGGGAGAGGTTAGTATATTGCCTTGTAATCTTCGTTTTTCTTCATAGTGGAAGTTTGCATTCGTGGTTTTTTTACCCTTGTTGAGGTTTTTCCACGTATATCTTGTCTTGTGGTTTGTTTGGAATGCTTTGATTCTTCTTCTAGTTTATATTTCTTCTTGTTTATCGTTTGTGGGTGAGATCGGAAATTGGATCTCGGTTCACTGCGTTGTTGGCTTGCTGCGCAACAACTGGTATCAGAGCTATTGGTTTAGTTCTATTGGGAGCGATGATGAAAGAAGGGAAGACTAGAATTGAGAAGTTTGATGGTTCAAACTTTGCCTTCTGGAAGATGCAGATGGAGGATTATCTGTATCAGGACCTCTATATTCTTTTAGGAGGAAAAAAGAAGAAACCAGAAAAGATGACAGATGATGAATGGTTTTTATTGGATCAGAAGGCTTTAGGAACGATCCGACTTTCTTTGTCTAAGGGCGTCGCTTTCAATATATCCAAAATGAAAACCACAAAAGAATTAATGGAAGCCCTAGCCACCATGTATGAAAAACCCTCAGCGTCCAACAAGGTTCATCTTATGAAACAACTATTCAACATGAAGATGTCAGATGGTGGGAGCGTAGCTGAACATCTAAACGAGTTCAATACAGTCACGAGCCAGTTGGAATCCGTTGGCATTATTTTTTAGGATGAGGTCAGGGCGTTATTGATCTTATCCAGTTTACCAAACAGTTGGGCTGGTTTGGTGATTGCTGTGAGCAATTGTTCAGGGTCGTCAAAGGTGAAATTTGATGATTTGGCCGGTTTAATTCTCAGCGAAGAATCTAGTAGAAAGGCATCAAGAGTTTCAGGGGATTCAGGGAATACTCTAAACGTTGAAGGAAGAGGAAAATCACTGAACAAATGAGGTAATAAACATGGACATTCTAAGTCGAGGAAGAAGTCTAAGGGATCGAAAGATAAAGACAGGTGTTGGCATTGCAGCAAAAAGGGCCACATGAAACGTGATTGTAGGGCGCTCAAGAAACAAGAAGGAAGCTCTGAAGGCGGGAAGGATTCAGTGAATCTATCTGAGGAGAGTGACATAGAGGCGTTGATCTTATCTCTTGATGTGAGAAATGAGTCTTGGGTTATAGACTCGGGTGTTTCGTTTCATGCCACCTCATGTAAGGAAGTTCTGCGTAATTATGTATCAGGTGACTTCGGGAGAGTCTACCTGGGTGATAATGAGTCATGCAGTATTGTTAGAAAGGGAGATGTTCACGTCAATCAGAAAGACGAAATGACTTTGAAATTGAAGGATGTCAGACATGTACCGAGTTTGAAATGAACTTGATCTTAGTGGGGTAGTTGGCTGATACCGGTTATGTGACGACATTTACCAGTGATTCCTGGAAGATCACAAAAGGTGCCTTGGTGATATCTTGAGGCAAGAAGGAATGTACTTTATACGTGACTTTAGGATTGTATAGTTCACTCGCAGTTATATCAATTGGAGTGAATGGGCAGTTATGACATCAAAGGTTGAGACATATGAGTAAGAAAGGGATAAAAGTGCTATTGTCAAAAGGGAAGCTACCAGGGCTAAAGTCTATTAACTTGGAATTCTACGAAGGCTGCGTGTATGACAAGCAGAAGAGGGTAAGTTTTAAGAAGACAAGACTCGCTCCAAAGACGCATCTGTTGGAGCTTGTACACACTGATGTGTGGGGACCGACACAAGTATCATCTCTTGGTGGTTCACATTATTTTTTTTTTTTTAATTGATGATGCTAGTAGAAAACTGTAGATTTATTTCGTAAAGCACAAATCTGATGTATTTGGTGTATTTAAGAAGTGGAAAGTAATAGCAGAAAATGAGACAGGTAAAACAGTAAAGTGTCTCAGATCAGATAATGGGGGAGAATACTGTGATAAAAGATTTAAGGAGTATTGTGTAACAAATGGAATCAAACATCAGAAAATGATTCCAGGGACACCACAGCAGAATGGTGTGGCTGAACGCATTAACAGGACTATTCTTAAGCGCGCCAGGAGTATGAAGTTACATGCAGGGTTGCCCAAGACCTTTTGAGCAGATGCTATGAATACTACCACATATCTCATCAATAGAAGTCCATCAGCACCATTGGATGGTGGGCTAACAAAAGAAACATGGACAGAGAAAGAAGTGAACCTTGCACATCTCAGAGTGTTCGGTTGCACTTCATACATTCACATTGATGCAGAGCACAGAAACAAGCTGGATGCGATGTCCATGAGGTGCACGTTTATAGGCTACTAGCAGCATGATTTTGGCTCCAGGTTTTGGAATACAGAAAATAAGAAAATCATCAGAAGCAAAGATGTAGTCTTCAATGAAAAAGTGATGCATAAGGGCAATGTGCAAGAAAATAAGGTCAATGAGAAAGAATTCGTAGATTTGGAAGAGTTACTGGACATGGGTGTTACAGCGCCATAAGATGATCATGCACGGGAGCATTATGAGGCAGAGCCACAGACACCGGTTGTGAGGAGGTCTACTCGGAAGAGGAGACCCATGGTCCAATACTCACCCTCCTTACATTATCTACTGCTGACAGATAATGGTGAACCAAAGTGTTTTGAAAAGGCATTATAGTCAGATACACGGGTTAAGTGGGAGCAGACTATGGATGATGAGATGGACTCCCTTGAGTCTAATCGTACATGGGAGCTAGTCACTCTACCTAAGGGTAAGAAAGTTCTTCATAACAAGTGAGTTTACAGACTGAAGGAGGAACACAATGGTTCGAAACGGTACAAGGCCAAATTGGTTGTGAAAGGGTTTCAACAAAAGGCAGATATCGATTTCACTGAAATATTTTCACCTGTGGTGAAAATGTCTACGATTCGCATGGTCTTTAATATAGTGGCTGTAAAGGACTTACTTCTAGGGCAACTAGACGTTAAGACAACCTTTCTTCATGGGGACCTTGAAGAAGAGATATATATGCATTGGCCGACAAGATATGTGGCACCAGGAAAGGAAAATAGGGTGTGTAGATTGAAGAAGAGTTTATATGGTCTGAAGTAGGCCCGGAGGCAATGGTACAAGAAGTTCGACAATTTCATGTCGAGAAATGGTTACAGGAGATGTCATGTGGACCACTGTGAAAGTGCACATGCTAGTGCCTTGGTTTGTCAAGTTACGTGAATGGTAGGTCAGACCGTCTACAGAGCTCGATAGGAAGAACAATTCAAGCATCTGCCTCAACCGGATGTGTGGAAGCTCGCAATAGGTAAATCACAGCCTCATATCCCATGTCCCAAAACACCAGGTGATTAAAACCCTTAAAACAAGATAGACATCTTAGGGTTTTAATGTGAGAAAACTTTTTGTAAAATAGGAAAATCTCTAAGTTTTTCTCGCCTTGTCGATTTTATCGAAACACCCTCGATATGATCGACCTGCACTGTCGATGTCCTTGATACCTTAACGATATTATCGATAAGAGGACAAAAAATGCCCAGCAACTAAATATTCATCTGGATGGATTTATCGATGTATCGATACACCTATCGATATCATCGATAAAAGCACTAAATATGTCCAACAACTTCACAACATATCTGGATGAATTATCGATGTATCGATACACCTATCGATATCATCGATATTCAAATCTCGAGTTCATCGAGAGTGGCTCGATAAGATCGACAGGCAGATTTCCGGCGCCCCTGTTTTTTAATAAAAATCTCAAATTCCTTCGATATATCGATGACCGTCTGATATGATCTAAATTCAAACATCGATAAGATCAGATGTCCATCGATGATATCGATGGTGGGCGCGCATTTCTTATAGCAGATATTTCAGGTTGTTTTTAAACTATGATCGGGGGCCCTTTAATAGAATCGATATGCAAATATCGATGATATTGGCACCAGGTCGATTGCATCGAACAAGGACACAAGTCGTCCAACAAGCTTAAAGACAAATCTGCTGGGTTTATCGATGCATCAACTCTGATCTCGATATCATCGACATTCAAATTCCGATAATCTCGACAGTTCCCCCGATCATTCATGAAAACCTGAAATATCTCAAAGTCAAGTCTCTCTCATTTTTCAAGTCTCGAACCTGTCATCGAAAGAATCGGAGTTTGAAATCCGATGACATCGACAATAGCTTCGATTTATTGACCAATTGGCAAGAAGTTTCAAAAGCGTATGACATCGAGTCTGAGTCATCGAGCAGACCATCGATGCTATCGAGAGTATATGCTCGATGATATCGAACGTGCTCGATGATATCGAACTCTGTCATAAATGTGACCGTTTTATATCCGTTGAAACTTTTAGCCTATATATAGAGGACTTGTCTTTTGTTGCTGTGAGAGAAAGTAGAGAGAGCTTTTGAGTGTTTCAACTTATATCCTATACCTAAAGCCCTTTCTCTTAATGAAGTTCATCCTCTAATCCACCCTCACCATTGATATTCAATAGAGTGGATTGGGGAATGAACTTCCGCATTCAAGGATCCTCTAACTACTACCTTAATGGCAAATCATTACGCTGGGATGCCTTGAATGCATAAGATTGGAATTACTCTATCTTCCTAATAGGAAATCTTTAGAGAGTAGGATTTCATCTTCACCTTGACCCAACCCTAAGCCTAGTCTTGGTATATCTTTTATGTTGCGGATCAAGGGAGCAGAAGACTCTTCATCAACAAGGAGGAGGAGATCTTCAGCATTGTGCTAAATGGGACTCATTAACTTATTTGTAAGTATCCAGATTCTAAGAGGACACTTGCAATCATTCCTTTCTAGGATTGGGTCTTAAGTGGTTCTCACCCTTTGAAGTCCTCAAGGAGGCCTCTGGCGGGAGTGTACGCTGTGGGTACGTTGTGTGGACCCTTGCTCTGTGGAGAGCATAAACATCTGGTTAGGAGTGAACCAGTGAAACTCTAGGGTTAGAGGTGAACCGAGTAGAAACCTCTGGGTGTGTTGTGTGTACCCTTACTCTATGGAGAGCATAAACATCTGGTTAGGAGTGAACCAGTAAAACTCCAGGGTTAGAGGTGAACCGAGTAGAAACCTCCATGTAAAGGTTGAAGGTGAACCTGATTTGAAATCTTAGGTTTGAGGCGAACCCTTGGAAACCTCCTTAGTGAAATCCGGTACACTCAAGAGTTGAGTGCGACAGCCGGGAGTGGAGTAGACTTATCGTCGAACCACTATAAAATAACTATGTTTGTGATTGCTTTTCTCTATGTGTTATTCATGACATTGCATTCATATTTGTATATCTGATCACATCTCTCACACACACAGAGTCACATCCAACATAGACTAAGTTGCATATTGCTATATGTTGATTAGTTTGTGATTGGATCCTCTACTTGACTTGGAAACCAGTAGAGTTACATTTGAGTAATCCTGAAAAATTGCATACATGATAGGATTTTTAAATAACTCATAAATCTTTAAAAAGTCTTATTCACCCCCCTCTATGACATATTGACATATTCCAACTTCTACTCAAGTGGTCTTCACCGCTATTTCACACTGTTGCTATTTGAAGAAGTTTGATACGTCATACATCATCATTCTTCTGTATATTGATGATATGCTTGTCGCCGGATCAAGCATGAAGGACATCTCAGATCTCAAAAGACAATTGTCTAGAGAATGTGCTATGAAGGATTTAGGAGTTACAAAAAAAATCCTAGGCATGAGGATAAAGTGTGACAAGAAAAACAAGAAATTAGTTTTGTCACAGGCAGAGTATATAGCTAAGGTACTTGATCGATTCAATATGGGAGGTGCTAAGCCGGTTGACACTCCATTATCCAACCACTTCAAGTTATCTAAGGAGCAAGGTGTAAAGACACAGGAGGAACATAACTACATGGCGAAAGCTCCATATGCGTTAGCTATTGGGAGTCTCATGTATGCTATGGTGAGCACGAAGCCTGACATTATTCAAGTAGCGAGAGTTGTTAGCAGGTTCATGAACAACCTTGGGAAGGAACATTAGGAAGCTGTGAAGTGGATCCTTAGATACCTGATAGGTACTGTGGATATAGGGTTATGTTATGGTGGATCGAAAATCAAACTACAAGGCTACGTAGATTCTGATTTGACAAGAGATATCGACAGTAAAAGAAACACTATAGGTTATGTCTTTACTCTGGGTAGTGTTGCAGTCAGTTGGGTCTCTCAGTTACAGAAGATAGTATCTATTAGTACGAAGGAAGCAGAATATGTTGCAGCTATAAAAGCGTGCAAGAAGATGGTGTGGATGCAAGGTTTCATGGAATAGTTGGGTAAGATGTAAGGAGATTGTAAGCTGTACAGTGACAGTTAGAGTGCAATATACTTAGATAAGAATTCAGCCTTTCATTCGAGGACCAAGTATATTGCCATCAGATATCACTTCATACGTTCGTTACTGGAAGATGGATCGTTCGCTCTAGAGAAGATTCATACAAGTGAGAATCCTTCACATATGCTGACCAAGGCGGTCACACGGGAGAAGCTGAAGCTTTGTTCAACTTTGATTGGTCTTCAGGCGTGGAGATGGGGAGGTGGTGCACTCCGAATGAAGAAGACGAAGGTTTATGGCGATGTGTCTCCAAGTGGGAGATTGTTGAGATGTGGAGCCACATTTGGACGGCCGTTCGACCAATCGTGTAACATCCCGGAATTTCACTGTTTTGGATTTTAAAAAAATCCTTGAAATTTATTATCATTATTTTTTTATTAACTTATAATATCACTTAATGACCATTAGCACTCAATGTTAGTTTAGGCTGGGGTGGACCAGTCTAGTTATGATGGGATAAGTGCGGGCTGTCAAGCCGGATAGTTCGTTTACACCTAGCAACAGCCCGTGTGGGCCACCCAGCGACCGAGGAGGTTCGGAAAAATCTAAAACTTTAGAAAATCATAGATCTCACTAGGCTTGTGGTCCATCGTGGATTGCGGACCCAGTTGATACCCAGAAGTACCATCTGGGGCTTGCCCAATGTGCCCCACCAATGCCAGATTAAAATCTGGCACTGACAAAAGAAACTGAGACTCCGGGCCTTCCAGCCATCGGATTTCTTCCAAATTTACGGTGAAGGTTTAATGTATTTTTCTATGCCTGTCCACCAAATCTGGGCCCCGATCGTGGCACGATGACCGTTGATCGCGAATCGGACCCGTACGACCAAACCCCATATCCGATCGTCCCCAAATTTTGTGTGGCCCCTCATCGGGCCATGGAGACCCTATCCTATAAGTTTTATGGCCAGAGGGCTGCCAGAACCGCTTCAATCACCAAAATGGCCCTCGAAGGGCCACTTAAGGGACGAAATCGCTTACTCAAACCCTATATCCGTTCATCCGTTTGTCCCCAAAATTTACATGGGCCCTAATTCGGACATAAGACACCTACCCACCGAATTTTGCGGCCTAAGGGGGCGTTAGGGCCACCCCAACTTCAATAAGGAGCCCTAGAAGGCTAGTTTGGGAAAATTGTGGGAACTTAAGTGATTTGAGTCGTCCACTCTTATGCAAAGTTGGGGATTTCAGACCGTCGGTTTGTGACCAAACTTCACACATCGAGTAAGGATATTTCCCTCCTCATATCCGTATAGCCGCGGCCCCGATCGACCATCGGTGACCGTTGAAAAGACTTCTAATCATGTCTGTCGATCGGCGCATCGAAATGGCAGACCGATTATGTCCATACGTAGATCATCATTAGGACTAACTATCCTACGGTGTATATAGTATACCCCATAAGCTAGAAAAATCCTCCCATAGGGTTAGTATAGTAAAGACCCAACATTCGGGGCCAATTGCTCCAAAACTGGCACTATATAAAGGCCTTATTTGGGCACCCCCTCTCCCCATACGATTTTGCCCTAGAGAAGGGAGGGAGAGAAGAGAGAAAGGGGAGAAAGAAGAAAGGAGGGAGAGAGGAAGGGAGAGTGAAGAAAGAAGAGCAGGGTGGGCCCAAGGAAATCAAACCCCCACAACTCCCTGCATCTTCTCAAAGGAGGATTCCTCATCCACAACCGCCCTTTTCACTCCGTTGATCATCTAGGTAAGATCCACCACCCATTTTCGTTGAAACCCTTGTGATGAGGAGGGATTTATTTAGGATTCTAACATATAAATGTTGCTTTAGGGATTCCGGCTGATCGGCACCGGGTTCGGCATCTCTAGGTAATTTTCCAAGTCTCCAACAATCCATAGGTGCGGACTATTAATCTTAGGTGGCCTAGCACCGATTATATCATGTGTTTAATGATTTTGCTTGCTTGAGTGAAGTGTTTGTAAAATCTAGAGAGACCCTAGGATTTAGGTATCATTTGGTGATGTGTGGAATTGCATGTTTGTTGGTTTTCTTTCTTATGTTCGCATTTGTACCCCTCACATGTTTGGTGATATAGTAGATGATCATATGCCTATGTGTTGCTTAATTTGCCTCATATGTTGTTGCTCATGTCTTGTATGATGCTTGCCTTGGCACATTTTAAGTCTAAGAGGCGTAGGAATCGGTTCGTTTCCTCGCAAACCCACACTTCTCACATGCACTTTGTTTGTATTAATGTATTATGGTTGTTAGGGACATTGAATTGTATGGTAGGATTTATGCAACATGATGCTGTATATTGGTTGATAACCTTGATGATGTCATGTTATAAATTATCGTCGAACCCTTGGATTGGTCAGGAACACGAGGTTAGGCGGTAGTCCCTCTGGTTGGACTACCCTAAGACTAAACACGCAAGTCGGATGAGTGCGTATGGGCGGTAGCAGTTCGACTGCATGGGTCTAGTACCCGATGTCGTTCGTCTCTTGCTCGCCTGACTCGTGCGGTTTAGTCTACTTACTGATAAATTCTGATTGTTAACTATGTTTGCTCACACATGTAATGGAACTTGGAATACCCTACAACCGTTGTAGCCCCTCGATAACCATTTGATTTCTAGTCCACTACCTCATGAGCCGGGCATGGTGGAATAGGACACCGTGTCCGAGCTGTCGACCTACGCTGGGGTGCCGCGCCTCCCGTAGTGACCGCGAGCGATCCCTTTCTCTCGGTACTCCTCATGTGCTTGAAGTCGAGGATGAGGAACCCGACGGGATCACGGACCGCGAGGTCTCGGCCTCACGCATTGGGGGGTCTTGGCCTCGCAACCCATTTAGGGCATTGATACGTGGGGTGTACCAGATTCCCAAACCTGCTAGATGAATGGACTTAACTAAGAACTTGGTTAACATTATCACTGCATAAATTAGTTAGGGTGGTAACTCGAAAGTCGAGGTCGCTTTGAGGGAGTGTTGACATATGCGATCGTTAGACGGAGTCGCTCGAGAGAGTGTTGTGGCGAGGGCATACATCATATCATCTATCATGCATATACATTAACAAGATTAGTTAGGTATTTATGAATGTTTGCTTTTCATTAAATTCATAATTTAATTGATGCCTGTTGTAACTTGAGACCAATAGTTCACACTGAGTTGATCACTCACTCCCACTCTGCGACGGTGTTTTAAAACACCAACCAGGCCCATTCATAGATGCAGGTGACTCAGGGCATGAGGAGCCTGGCGAGGTGAGCTTTGACGAGGAGGACGAGTTCTCCTACTTTCAGCTGATGGACGGCTCTCCATCGGCTTGATCGGGCTGAATTTGGATTTGCTGAGCCGCGGGCTCCGCTTTAGTCTTTTGGATATAGTTTTTTTTCATTATCTTGTTGGGCAACGCCTTGGGCGGCCCTTTATTATTTTTGGACCTGTATATTTGTGAGATTTCCTTCATTTCAGTAGACTGGTACGATTGTGCTTCATGCTTCAGGTAATTCCAAATTGCGCAGTTAAATTTGTTTAATCATAAAAAACCATAAATGCATGATAAGTGATACTCGAAAACTCGGGAGTCGAGTCTATGCACGACCCCCGATTTTTTGGGGCATTACAAATCGAGTGCCCTGCTCGACTGGTCGAGTGGCCCACTCGACCAGTCGTGGACTTGCTCGACTCAAAGTCCAGCAAATATCAATTTTTTGGTTCCGCGGTACTCGACGGGTTGATGCTCATGCTCAACTAGTCGAGCAGCCTGCTCGACCAGTCGAGGTTACGCAGATTCGTTTTCGGATTTGATGCGGATTGCGGATTTTTGAGTCAGTTTTTGTAAGGGTGCGAAATGGAAGTTGCCTAAACTACAAATAAGGGTCCGTAAGGCTTTTCTAGGTATTATGAGAGTTATTCTTTTCTTCATAGTAGAAGTTTGCATCCATGGTTTTTTACCCTTGTTGGGGTTTTTCCACGTATATCTTGTCTTGTGGTTTGTTTGGAATGCTTTGATTCTTCTTCTAGTTTATATTTCTTCTTGTTTATCGTTTGTGGGTGAGATTGGGGATTGGATCTCGGTTCACTGCGTTGTTGGCGTGCTGCGCAATAAATTCCACAGTTAAAAACCTCCAAAACTCAACTCAATTCAATATTCAACCAGGTTGGGTTGACCTCCCATATATATATCTATGGGAAATGGTACTATAAGGTCGACCTCATGGGAACTTCCCATGAGGTCGAGTTGTGTGGGACCCACCGTGATGTATGTCGAACATTAATACTGTGCATTTGATGGTCCCTTTTATCTTATGGGATATCCCCAAAATCAGCCAGGTAAGGAACTCAGGTGGGCCATACCATTTAAAATCATGTGACCTAAAACATATAAAATCACTTGGTGGGGCCACCTGAGTTTTGGATACGGTTGAAACTTGGTCTGATCCCTCATCCAGGTAAGAAATACACAATAGATGGGCTGGATTTGTGAACGACATCTTGATGGACCCAAAAATGATTATAAATGTTTTAATGGGAGGGTAACCCCTATCCACCATTGTATGTGGTGTGGCCCACACAAGTCTTGAATTGTCTTAATTTTCAAGCCCGTGGGCAATCAGGGAATGGTGTATCTGACTGATGGGGTTGATGTTCAACACACATCAGAGGTCAGCCTCATATATATATATATGTATATATGTATATATATATATATATATATATATATATATATATATATATATACACACACACACACACAATTTTATGAATAATAAGAAAAGGTACAGTTCCGTACTTTTTTGCATAGAGAACTATGTGTTCAGAACTCAGCTTATAAATTTGGGTGCTTTTTTAATTTTTTAATTTTATTTTTTTATTTTTATTTAAAAAAAAAAACAACTCTTAAAATTTCATTCCAAAAAGGAAAAGACTATACAAGGCACTGCACAAACCAAACAGACCCCTCATAACAAAAAGGACTAGAGGGGCAAACGCCAGAGGGCACATGCGACCGCCTATCTACAGAAGTGCTAAAATGAGAAAAACGACCTAGGTAGTCATTAGATCTGAGCGCACCTAACCCGACCCTATCCAAAAAATTCATACCACAGACTTGATGAGGAAGGCTTCTAGAGTGGAGATAGATCGAAGACTGTTGTAAGAGACTCCCTTCTCGAGCCAAACCATCAGCCGGACCGTTGACTTCTTTGAGAATGTGCGCGAAAGAAAAGGTTCCCAGCCGGCGAAGTCGGTTAATTTTGGACAGCCAAGGATTCCACTTCCAAGGAGTTTTGGAGTGATTAGTGAGGCTATTAATTATCAAATTAGAATTAGACTCAACAATAACCCTGTCCAAACCCCTTCCCAAGCGGAGCATCATCCCGTCATGAATAGCGCGGAGTTCCGCCATATTATTAGAACCAACCACGTAGCCCGCTGAGAAACCGAACAAAAAAAGTATTATTTTCAGTCCTGCAGATGCCCCCCCCCCCCACCTGAAGGGCCCGGGTTACCCATCGCCGAACCATCAACATTTAATTTTACCCAACTCGGGGTTGGTTGTCTCCATTTCACCAAAGAAGAGGCATTTCGAATCTGACGCGCAACCGAATTCATGGATCCCAACCCGTGATTCCAGCCAACATCGTCCTTTAACTCTGCGCCAAGGATTAATTTGGCCCACCATCTGATACGAGCCACTGATGTGCCAAAGCTCATAGGGGTACTGTCAAAAACTGCGTCATTTCTGGAGTGCTAGATCTCCCACAGAATCAAGATCGGCAGCAAAAATCTAACCGATCTATGAGTAGCGTTAGGAGCCGAAGCATTCCTCCAATGGCTCAACTTGCCTGCAATCGAGTTGTGGAGCAGCGGAGAGATACCACACATCACGCCGCAAAAGGTCCAAAGGGCCTGTGCATGACAACCAAAAAGAAAGAGATGGGGGATTGATTTCGGATGAGGGGAAACATTCATACCTTGAGGACAACATCTGCATCTAGAGGCCAAGGCAACGCCTTTCTCTTGAACTTTGTTATCAACTGGGAGCGCATTATAAGAGCTCTCCACATGAAGATGGAGAATTTAGGAGGGAGAGAGTGAAACCAGATCCATGAAGCCCACTGGGTGGGCGGGGAGGGGGAACGCAGCAGCTTCCAGGCTGAGCGAATGGAGAATCTGCCTGATGCTTCATGTGGCCAAAAACACACTGGCGGTTCATCGGATGTAGAAAAACCCCCATTGATTATATCATCTATAAGGTGTTGGGGAAGAACGGAGAAAACCTGAGATGGCGGGAACGGGCCGGAACGACCCAGTACCTCTCTCACTTTCAACTCCTTAAGTTTCGTAGGGACAGGACATTCGAGGATGTGTTGGATGGGTCCCCTGCCCAACCAGTTATCCGCTTAGAAATTGAGTTCGCCATTGCCCACTGACCACTGAATTGAATCTAAAAGAATAGGAAAAAGGGATCTGATTTTCTTCCAAAGAGGTGATGGGTATGATGACGATGGCACGTGATCATTGGTGTGGATATCCCTTACATATTTGTTGTTCATAAGCCTTGCCCAAGGACTGGAAGTCTCAGTATACTTCACAGTCCAAGCTAACTTGAGGCGATGAGCTACCATGACATCTTTTAGCCTTCTGATACCCAGCCCACCCTCCTCGATGGGTCTGGTAAGCTTTTTCCAAGCTAGCCAATGGAGTTTCCTATTCCAGTCAGACCAGCCCTAAAAGAAATTAGAAAAGCTTCTTTCCATCTTGTCGATTACCTAGTGAGGGATATGCATCGCTGACATGATGTGGACGGGAAGATTGCTCAGGACATGACGAATAAGAGTTACTCTGCCTACTTGAGAAATCAGTCTTCCCACCCAACTCGAAGTTCTCCTGTCCACCTTGTCCACCAAAAACTGAAAGGCCGCAGATTTGACTCTGCTAGTGGATAGCGGGGCTCCCAAGTAGATAAGATCGTCTCTAGCTTGCTGAAATTCGAGTGTTCACTCAGTGGATCTGATCCTGGCTCGAGTTAGATCTTTTGGACATATGAATCTACTCTTCTGGCTACTGATTTTTTAGCCTGTGACAGCTTGGAATAAAGCCAAAAACTAATTGAGTTGTAGGAGGGATGCCCTTTTACCGTTGGTGAAGAGGAGAATATCATCGGCGAAGAGAAGATGGGACAGACTGGGGCAGCCGCGATGAATTGCAGACTGTTGGCTTCCGCCACTCGCGACCATGACGTTGAGATTAACAAAGAAAGTCTCCATGGCTATGATGAAGAGCGCCAGAGAGACGGGGTCCCCTTGTCTCAAGCCCATGTACGATTTGAAGTAGCTGGTGGGTTCCCCATTGATAAGGATGGAGAACCAATTGTTTCCCTGGCAACTTTCCAAGATCTGAACCCATCTCTGGCTGAATTTGAACTTGAAGAGCACTTGTTTCTGATAATCCCAACTCACCCTATCATAAGCTTTTTCGAGGTTGAGTTTGAGAATGAGGTTGCCTCCCCTAACTTTCCTGTTGATATCGCGAATCATCTCTTGGGCTAGCGCTATATTCTCTGCTATCGATCTCCCCTGCACGAACGCACCCTGTTCCTGCGATATCATCTTAGGTAATAAAGAGCTTAATCTGTTAGCTAACAGCTTTGCAAATATTTTATAAATCACATTACACAAACTTATGGGGTGAAAATCAACAAAGCATGCAGTTAATGGAGACTTTGGGATAAGGCAGATGAGATTAGAAGTGAAAGCTCTAGGTAATGTGACCCCAGCTATGAGGTCTTTTGCCACCGTAAGAATATCTTCGCCAATAATATCCCAACAAGTAGCATAGAACGCCGTCGAGAAGTCATTAGGACTTACGGCCTCATCACGAGGCACGGAAAGGGCCGCTGCTTTGACCTCCTCCATCGAAGGAGGGGCCAACAAAGAATCATTATCCTGAAGGGTGATAACCTGGGGGATGGCCTGGAGGAAATCAGCATTGAAGCTGATAGGTTCAGCTTGATAAAGATCCTAGAAGAATTTGATCGCCTCGACTTTTATCTCTTGGCTAGAAGAGACTGATTCCGCAACCAAATTTCTGATGGAGGAAATGGTGGACCTTCTGGCTCTTTCGGTGGCATACGAATGAAAATACTTAGTGTTTTTATCTCCCTCAATGAGCCACGAATTCCTAGATTTTTGTTTCCAGAAAACCTCCTCCAAGATCTGAAGCTGATTGAGCTTGTGTTTTGCTTCAATGTACTGGTGGGAGAGATCTTCAGAAGGGGCAAATTGCAAACAGAAGTCAATACCTTCCGGTTCTTCTTCAGCTATCTGGATCTGTTGGAAGACATTTTTGAACGTTTCCTTGTTCCACATTTTTAAGAGTTGTTTTGTTTTTTCCAGCTTGAGTTGCACATTAATCATCGAATTTGGGTGCTGGTTAGTCTATCCAAACCATTGATTTGATGCCCTATGGGTTGTCAGCATCGTGATTTGATGGTGAGTGTGGTTAGGCTCAAATCATTATAATTGGCAGTCATCACTAGCTGGTAGATGCATATAGAGAATTATAACTACATGGGAATTGAATGAATTTGAATCTGATATCTAACTAAAGATCTGTTGTTTGCACGATCTCTATACCATGAAATATGAACAAAGGAGAAATTTCAATGAATTTCATTGCATTTAATAGAAATTGAATATTCCGAGAAAGTAACGCGGTGGCGGATGCGTTAACAAGATTGGCGAGTGAAGGTTGCCTAGACAGAATTTTCGGGCATTCCAAGGCTTATCAGAGGAGCGTTAGTCTTGGACAACTCAGGCCTAGGCTCCATAAGAAGGCATTAACCCGGTTGTAAATGGGTTGTAAATGTTTGCTTTGTATTTCTCTAGGAGTCTCTCTTTTGTCTATAGATGGGTGACATGATAGGAGAGGTCCAAAGTCTTTTTGTTGGGACCCTCCTGAATGCTTGTATATTTTTCTAATCAATGAAAGTCTACTGGCATGCATCCACTTTCCAAAAAAATAAAAATAAATAAATAAATAAAAATAAAAATAAAAATTGAATATG
Organism: Magnolia officinalis; assembly: GCA_021015155.1. NCBI lineage: Eukaryota > Viridiplantae > Streptophyta > Magnoliopsida > Magnoliales > Magnoliaceae > Magnolia > Magnolia officinalis. The sequence goes on along the minus strand of JAJHSJ010000006.1, from coordinate 70,691,827 downwards.
ATAGATGATACAACAAGTAAATGGATGAAAAATATAGAAATTGAATATAATAGATGATACAACTAGAAAATGGATGAAAAATATAGAAATTGAATATAATAGATGATACAAGAAAATGGATGAAAAAAAATAAATATATTTTTTAAAGAAGTAGCACTCCAATGTCTTCTTGGCCTTGATCTCCTTCCTCAATCAGCAATTTGACTATAATTACTGGAATCTGCCTTTTTGAGACAGAAAGTTCAAGTGGAAAAATCCTTTTTGAGTTTCCCTCCCTTATATTCAAATTACAAGTCTTCTTCATCTCCATGATTCCTTGCTTTCTTCTCTAATTCTTTTTTCTTTTTTTATTTGCGTAAGTTCTCAACACATAATATTTTTGGAGATCTAAGGGCTAAAAGATCTCTTCCTCGTATTCTCCTATTGATAGACCTTTAGTATGACAATCTTGGAAAATTGAAGCAGATGGGAAGAATTTAAAATGGTATAGTGCAAAATTGGGTAGTTGATTCTTATCCATTGGATGGAAGGACAAGATGGCCATTGCCTCTTTTAGATAAGAATAAGTAGTTAGCAAGTAATCTCTCTAGAAGCCCCAAAAATATAAAATGAAAAAATCTCTCTAGAAGTTGCCCAATTGGGTAGTTTTGGGGATTTCCTTAGTTTAAGTACTTTCTAGTGAGATTTTCTGATTTTTATTTATTTATTTATTTATTTATTTATTTTTTACATGCGAGCATGCACACCACATGGGCATTCAAACCAATGGCCTTAGTGTTGAAATGGACTGTGTCTACCACTGAGCTATAGGATGGAACCCAATATATTTTCAGATTTGTTAATGAGATAAAAGGACTTGAAAAGGGCTCTTATTCCTGAATTATACCTGCGAAAGAAGAACTTTTAATTAAGCTTGATTTTTTTAAAGAATCGGCTAGAAAAATCGTACATCTCTCTTGATAGCCATTAATTCATTGTTGTGGTCCATGGATCTCGGAAAGCTCTTTTGATGCCCACTACAATGGTAAAGTAGATAAAAATAATTGCAATCATTAATCCAAGTATAGCCAAGAAATCTTTTTGTGATTGCACCCATCTTTCTTTAATCGATCATGATATATTCTCTTGTGGGACCAGATTTTGCGATCTGTGGACCAATTCGATGAAAACAACCTTGAGGCTTATAGGACATTCCAAACAGTACTCTAAAATGAACTCAAGCTTACTTTGATTGGACAGAAAATGATAATGTGGTCTACCCTTGATTATTGTTGGTTCTACACATTTCACAAGTGATGAGTAAAAATTGCCTGCTCTCATGATTGGATCTTTTATTCTGCAAGGTTTATTAGGAATATTTTCTTATTCTTGAGCCAACTTACCCTTGGTGGGGTGTCCCCAAAACCTGTCATATTGGAAGATCCTAGCCACTGAATCTCGTCCATTGTTCGTGCAATTCTTTTTTCCATGTATTTGCATTCCAAGAAAGTGAAGGATACAGTTGACTAATTGAGTGGATACTTGGGGAAAGGTCCATCCATGAGAGGGGCTATAAGATCAATGGTTTAGATAGACAAACCATGTGGACTGTTGCGCAGCACGCCAACAACGCAGTGAGCCGAGATCCAATCTCAAGTCTCACCCACAAATGATAAACAAGAAGAAATATAAAAGCATTCCAAACAAACCATAAGACAAGATATACGTGGAAAAATCCCAACAAGGGTAAAAAAACCATAGATGCGAACTGCCACTATGAAGAAAACAAAGATTATAAGGCAATATACTAACCTCTTCCCTTGGAAGTATAGAAAAAAACCTTTGCCCACACTTTCAAATAACTCTCATAATACTTAGAAAAGCCCTAGGGACTCCTATTTATAGTTTAGGCAACTTCCCTTTAACACCTCTATGAAAATCGACTCAAAAATCTGCAGTCCGCATCACATCGGAAAACGAATCTACATAACCTCGACTGCTCGAGTAGGCTGCTCGATCGGTCGAGCATGGGCCTCGACCGGTCGAGTACCATGGAACCTAAAAAACCGATGTCGCTGGACGTTGAGTCGAGCCAGTCCATGACTGGTCGAGCAGGACACTTGACCGATCGAGCGACCGTTCAAATGTAGCTCCACATCTTAATAATCCCCCACTTGGAGACACATCGCCATAAACCTTCGTCTTCTTCATCCGGAGTGCACCACCTCCCCGTCTTCAACCTTGAAGACCAATCAAAGCTGAACAGAGCTTCAGCTTCTCCCGTGTGACTGCCTTGGTTAGCATATCTATACGATTCTCACTTGTATGAATCTTCTTCAGAACAATCGATCCATCTTCCAGTAATGAACGTATGAAGTAATGTCTGATGTTTATGTGCTTGGTCCTTGAATGAAAGGCTGAATTCTTAGCTAAGTGTATTGCACTCTGACTGTCACTGTACAACTTACAATCTGCTTGCTTCTTACCCAACTCTTTCATGAAACCTTGCATCTACACCATCTCCTTGCATGCTTCTGTAGCTGCAACATATTATGTTTCTGCCGTATTGATAGATACTATCTTCTGTAACTGAGAGACCCAACTGACTGCAGCACTGCCAAGAGTAAAGACATAACCTGTAGTACTTCTTCTGCTATCGATATCTCCTGCCAAATCTGAATTTATGTAGCATTGTAGCTTGATTTTCAATCCACCATATCACAACCCTATATCCACAGTACGTACTAGATATTTAAGGATCCACTTCACAGCTTCCCAATGCTCCTTCCAGGGGTTGTTCATGAATCTGCTAACAACTCCCACTAGAGTAATGTCTAGCCTCGTGCTCACCATAGCATACATAAGACTCCCAATAGCTGACGCATATGAGACTTTAGACATGTAGTCTCGTTCCTCCTGCATCTTTGCACCTTGCTCCTTAGAAAGCTTGAAGTGGTTGGCTAATGGAGTGTTAACTGGCTTAGCACCTCCCATATTGAATCGATTAAGTACCTTGACTATATATTCTGCCTGTGATAAAACCAGTTTCTTATTTTTCATGTCACGCTTTATCCTCATACCTAGGATTTATTTTGCAGCTCCTAAATCCTTCATGGCAAATTCTCTAGATAATTGTCTTTTGAGATCTAAGATGTCCTTCATGCTTGATCCAGCCACAAGCATATCATCAACATACAGAAGAAGGATGATGCATGACGTATCAAATTCTTCAAATAGCAACAATGGTCTGCATGACATCTCTTGTAACCATTTCTTGACATGAAACTGTCGAATTTCTTGTACCACTGCCTCGGGGCCTGCTTCAGGCCATATAGAGTCTTCTTCAGTCTGCACACCTTGTTCTCATTTCCTGGTGCCATGTATCCTATCGGCTAATGCATATATATCTCTTCTTCTAGGTCCCCATGAAGAAAGGCTGTATTAAATCTAGCTGCTCTAGATGTAAGTCCTCTGTAACCACTATAATCAAGACCATGTGAATCGTAGACATTTTCACTACTGGTGAAAATATTTCAGTGAAATTAATACCTGCATTTTGTTGAATCTCTTTCACAACCAATCTGGCCTTGTACCGTTTCGAACCATCATGCTCCTCCTTGAGTCTATAAACCCACTTATTATGAAGAGCTTTCTTACCCTGGGTAGAGTGACTAGCTCCCATGTACGATTAGACTCAAGAGAGTCCATCTCATCATCCATGGCCTGCTCCCACTTAACCCGTGTCTTTGACTGTAACGCCTCTTCAAAAGACTCTGGTTTACCATTATCTGTCAGCTGTAGATAATGTAAAGAGGGTGAGTATCGGACCGTGGGTCTTCTCTCCCGAGTAGACCTCCTCACAACCGGTGTATGTCGTGATGCCTCATAATGCTCCTGTGCATGATCATCCTGTGGCGCTGTAACACTCGTGTCGGGTAACTCTTCAAACTCTACGAATTCTTTCTCCTCGGCCTTATTTTTCTACAAACTATCCTTATGCATCTCTTTTTCATTGAAGTTATGTCCTTACTTTTGATGATTTTCTTGTTTTCTGCATCCCAAAACCTGTAGCCAAAATCATGTTGCCCGTAGCCTATAAACGTGTACCTCCTGGACTTCGCATCCAGCGTGTTTTGTGCTCTACATCAATGTGAACGTATGAAGTGTAACCGAATACTTTGAGATGTGCAAAGTTCACTTCTTTCTCAGTCTACGTTTCTTCTGGTAGCCCACTATCTAATGGTGTTGAGAGACTTTTATTGATGAAATATACAACGGTATTCACAGCATCTGCCTAAAACGTCTTGGGCAACCATACATGTAGCCTCATGCTCCTTGCGCGTTCAAGGATGGTCCTGTTAATGCGCTCAGCCACACCATTCTGCTGTGGTGTCTCAGGAATCATTTTTTGATGTTTGATTCCTTTTGGTGCACAATACTCCTCAAATCTCTTATCACAGCATTCTCCCCAATTATCAGATCTGAGACATTTTACTATTTTACCTGTCTCGTTTTCTACCATTACTTTTCACTTCTTAAATACATCAAATACATTAGATTTGTGCTTTAAGAAATAAATCCACAATTTTTTACTAGCATCATCAATAAAGAAAATAAAATAACGTGAACCACCCAGAGATAATACCTGTGCCGGTCCCTACACATCAGTGTGTACAAGCTCCAACAAATGCATCTTTGGATCGCGTCCTGTCTTCTTGAAGCTTAATCTCTTCTGCTTGCCATACTCGCAGTCCTCTTAGAATTCTAAGTCAATAGACTTCATCCCTGGTAGCTTCCCTTTTGACAATAGCACTTTCATCCCCTTCTCACTCATATGTCCCAACCTCTTATGCCATAACTGCCCATTCACTCCAGTTGATGCAACTGCGAGTGAACTATACGATCCTGAAGTCACATACAAAGTACCTTCCTTTTTGCCTCGAGATATCACCAAGGCACCTTTTGTAATTTTACAGGAATCACTGGTGAATGTCGTGACATAACCAGTATCGGCCAACTGTCCCATTGAGATCAAGTTTCGTTTCAAGCTCGGTACATGTCTGACATCCTTCAATTTAAAAGTCGTTCCGTCTTTCTGATTTATATGAACATCTCCCTTTCCAACAATACTACACGACTCATCATCACTTAGGTAGACTCTCCCAAAGTCACCTAACATACAGAACTTCCTTACATGAAGTGACATGAAATAAAGCACCCGAGTCTATGACCCAAGACTCATTCCTCGCATCAAGAGACAAGATCAATGCCTCTGTGTCACTCTCCTCAGATAAATTCACTGAATCCTTCCCAACTTGAGAGCTTCCTTCTTGTTTCTTGAGCACCCTGCAATCACATTTCATGTGCCCCTTCTTGCATCAAGAGACAAGATCAATGTCTCTGTGTCACTCTCCTCAGATAAATTCACTGAATCATTCCCACCTTGAGAGCTTCCTTCTTGTTTCTTGAGCACCCTGCAATCACATTTCATGTGCCCCTTCTTGCCACAATTCCAACACCCGGCTTTGTCTTTTGGTCCCTCGGACTTCTTCCTTGACTTAAAACATCTGTGTTTATTGCCTCATTTGTTCAACGATCTTCCTCTTCCTTCAACATTTAGAGCATTCCCTGAATCCTCTGAAACTCCTAATGCCTTTCTTCTATATTCTTCGCTGAGAATTAGACCGGTCACATTTTCAAATTTCAGCTTTGTCGACTTTGAAGAATTGCTCACAGCAATCACAAAACCATCTTAACTGTTTGGCAAACTGGATAAGATCAATAACGCCCTGACCTCATCTTCAAAAATAATGCCAACGGATTTCAACTGGCTCATGATTGTATTGAACTCATTTAGATGTTCAGCCACGCTCCCACCATTTGACATCTTCATGTTGAATAGTTGTTTCATAAGATGAACCTTGTTGGATGTTAAGGGTTTTTCATACATGGTGGCTAGGGCTTCCATTAATTCTTTTGTGGTTTTCATCTTGGATATATAGAAGGTGACGCTCTTAGATAAAGAGAGTCGGATCGTTCCTAAAGCCTTTCGATCCAAAAAAATCATTAATCATCTGTCATTTTCTCTGGTTTCTTCTCTTTTCCTCCTAGAGGAATATAGAGGTCCTTCTGATACAGATAATCCTCCATTTGCATATTCTAGAAGGCAAAGTTTGAACCATCAAACTTCTCAATTCTAGTATTCCCTTCTTCTGTTATCGCCCCCAATAAAACTAAACCAATAGTTTTGATACCAGTTGTTGCGCATCACGCCAACAACGCAGTGAGCCGAGATCTAATCTCAGGTCTCACCCACAAATGATAAATAAGAAGAAATATAAACTAAAAGAATAATCAAAGCATTCTAAACAAACCACAAGACAAGATATACGTGGAAAAACCCTAACAAGGGTAAAAAAACTACAGATGCAAACTTCCACTATGAAGAAAACAAAGATTACAAGGCAATATAATAACCTCTTCCCTTAGAAGTACAGAGAAAACCCTTTGCCCACACCTTGGAATAACTCTCATAATACCTAGAAAAGCCCTAGGGATCCTTATTTATAGTTTAGGAAACTTCCCTTTCGCACATCTGCGAAAATCGACTCAAAAATCTGCAGTTCGCATCAAATCCAGAAATGAATCTGCGTAACCTCAACTGGTCGAGCAGGCTGCTTGACCGGTCGAGCAGACCCTTGACGGGTTGAGCATGGGCCTCAACCGGTCGAGTACCGCGAAACCTAAAAAACCGATGTTGCTGGAATTTGAGTCGAGCCAGTCCACGACTGGTCGAGTGGGCCACTCGACCGGTCGAGCGACCGTCCAGATGTGGCTCCACATCTCAACATTGCCCCACATCTATAAATTATGTTTCGAACATGGAAGTCGGAATGTAGAGATAACTCATCCTCTAATAAGAAATATTTAAAATAATTGCATCGGTATATGTTTTAAAACATAAGAAACCTAATGGAAAGTTCATGCATAGCATGGTAGGGGGAGTGTCTCTAAAAGAAAAGGAGCTAGGCTATGAGTTCAAATCCTTATGCCTTCTCCTTACTAAAAACTGAAGGGTCGGTGAGTACCTAGGATAGAAACGACAAACAACACTATTTTCATAAGTATTATCTGGAAACTAGAAACCAGAGGGCAAGTACTCGGGATAGAAATAACACTATTAACATGAGTTTTACATGAAAACTAGATGGAAGATTTTGAATAATTTGCTTCTTGGCCCGCTTGTAAGCTATACTCGTCAAGATGTTGCGAATGGGATGTACTAGTCCCCAAATAAGATTGAAAGGAAATGGTAAGGGAGGGTCAACTAGCCTGAGAATACATGTTGGAAAGATGGGTTTCGATGGGCTACCATTAATCAGAATGTATTAAGTGACAACCATAACACATCCATAATAAGAGATGTAGTGATCATAGAAATCGAACAACCATAGCACTTCTTTCAAAAGAATTTATAATCCATAATTTATCCGCCTTTTTCAATATTAAGCTTAAGGCATGTGTAGGTCCATTGTCAGGTCATTTTCTAGTCCTTCAAAAAATTTGGTGGGCTTAAAGAATGCTTTGTGAATGTATCCTTATGAACAGACTACTTAAAATGGGGAGATGAGTTTTAGGAAGAGCAGTTTAAGATAGTGATGTAGAGAGGGTCACGGACAGTTACATGGCCAAGATGGATCAGAAAAGGCTCGGTCGACGACAAAAGGGATCCAGACCATCGGACTTTAAATTAGGCATATCTCACAATCCAGAATGAATTATTGGACATAAAATATATGATTTTGGGGTAGAAGAAATATTGCTAGATCGACGGTCGTTTTCCTATTTTAATTCCATTTTTACTATAAATAATAAGTTTTAGTTTGATTATAACTCTTCATCCGTTGGGCTTTAGGAGTTACGTCCAACGTGAAAAGAGCTTAGAAAAATTAGGAGAACAGCTTGGTGAAGCCAAATAGGACACTTACTATTTTTGGCCGAAAACCTTGTGCACTAGTAGACATCACGACCGTTTATAAATAGTAAGTTTACTATTTATAGTAAGTCGTGAATTCTAGGAGTTTTAGTTGTAGTTTGATTCTGATTTCTTTCACATTGCTTGGTACCCCTATTTAAAGGGTTGTGAACTCATTTTTATTCATTCATCAATTAATTTTGAATTTTATAGAATTTATTTTCTGTTTTGCTCGCTTTCTTTCTCGTGGATTAGAGAATTCTTCGTGAGGAGTCCAGAGAAGTTCCGTAGATTCGGAATAGTTATCCTCTTGAGGAAGACGGTGCTCGACCTCACGTCCTTCCCTGTGTCAGATAGTTACCATTTTAAATTATTCTAGAGGTGAAATAACATAAGCTCATGGATTTGAAGTTTACCGGTTAGTCAAGACACTTGATTTTCAGATATTATGGTAAAGGTGTTGTTAAGTTTGTCTAAGCATGTCCCAAAATAAAAAGTATTTGACCATTGCCCTTATTATGGTTCTAACATAAGGCATAGACTGCAAGCAGCAAGACAGTACTCCATGCATCCCGAGCAGTGCCAAAGAAAAAATGGCATGTATGCTTGTCAGTTGTGGGATCCACAATACAAAATGTTCTTTCGGGCACAAAATGATGATTTTGCCCTTTTCATTATGCGCCTGATTGACAAAAGCAAGTGATGCTTTTTCATAGAATTTTCTACTTGCTAAAATGATGGAATTTTTTTGTCCCGTGCTCGACTGGTTGTGAGCCTCGCTCGACCGGTCGAGGGCTGGTGCACCACTAGTCGTGGAGTCGAGTCGTAGCACGACTCAAAGTCTAGCAACTGCAGACTATTTTTCTCCGGGGTGCTCGACCAGTCGAAGGAGGATCTCGACCGGTCGTGGGTGGCGCTCGATCGGTTATGGACTTGGTATGACCAGTCGAGGTTACGCAGATTCGTTCCGCGATTTTGCAGGGATTTCGTGTCGCAAGTCTTTTCGCAACTAGGATGCGGAAAGGAGTTTCCTAAAACTTTAAATAGGAGGTACCTACGGCTTTCTAGGTATGATAAGAGGGTTTCCTAAAGCTTTATAAGAGATTTGCTAAAGGGTTTAGGACTATCAAAGGTGAGAGAGATAGGAAAAGAGAGAGAGGAAGCTTATAGAAGGGAGATTATGCTCGTGAAGGTTATCTACTGCAAAATCTGTATCTTAGAGCTTCTATGTCCTCGTAATCGGTGAGATCTCTCTGTTTTCTTTGTTTCTCTTATTGTTTATCCACTCTTGCGTGAGTGAAGAAGGTTATAACATTCTACTTCATAGTGGATTGTTGATCTGGACGAGGTCCCGTGGTTTTTACCTCTTTGAGGGTTTTCTACGTAAAATCTCTTGTGTGGTGTGTGGTTTATGCTTTAATTTATTGTAACACCCCGGTTCCCGAAACCCGAGTAAATTACTCATTTTTCAAAAACCCGAGCGTTAACCTTTGAAAACACCCAAATTCCACATACATTTTTTTTTCTTTTATCAGAGTTAATAATATAGCAAGATGGAAATAAACCAGATATTAGAGTGAGTCCAAATATACATAACTAATGTTTCAAGTGGTTACCCAAAAACTTATACCAACCAATGTCTTAACCTTTACAAACATAACAGTATAAATTAAATACAAATAAAATCAGGAATGGAAAGTCGCAAGATCATTTGGCTCCTACCATTCTACATGAACACCAGCATACGCGTCATCTACGTCTCCTGCACACTGAGTACGGTTTGATAGCGTCAATGGCTATCGCAGTGAGGTATACCCCTCAAGATTTATTGCATCATCAAGATAATTAAGTATAGTTATCAGAGACAGTATTTAAAAAATATAACATAATGATTATCATGGGAATCAGATAAGGCTCATTAGATACGCATTCATTAAATAAATCACCCAGAATAATTTTGTTTAAATGTATGGATATATGCACATGCTCACAGACTTGGGGATGCACATCCAGCTGGTAAAAAGTTGCAAAAGGAGAACTAGTCACCCGGAAAAGACTATGATATATAGATCGCCCAAGGAGGATTAGTCACCCGGAAAAATACGTAAAGGTACATAAAGGAGAACTAACCACCCGAAAAAGACCGCAATAATACATAGATCACCCAAGGAGGATTAGTCACCCGGAAAAATACGTAAAGGTACGCCTAAGGAGAACTAACCACTAGGAAAAATACACAAAGGTACGCCTAAGGAGAACTAACCACCCGAAAACGACCGTAATAATACGTAGATCGCCCAAGGAGGATTAATCACCTGAAAAAATACGCAAAGGTACGCCCAAGGAGAACTAACCACCCGAAAAAGACCTTAATAATACATAGATCGTCTGAGGAGGATTAGTCACCCGAAAAAATACGCAAAGGTATGCCCAAGGAGAACTAACCACCCGGAAAAGACCATGATAATATATGCCATGAAAATGCATGATTAGCCCAACCATTATTATTCCAATTACAAACAATCACTTTAAGAAAGCTCAAAGGTCACTATGGGGGGTTTGTCACCTAGCATAGGCCGACAACTCAGGCATAGTGTCCCATTCCACCATCCCTAGCTCATGAGGCTAACAAATAGGGTGTTTAAAGATAATCTACGAAACTAGTGGTCAATTATAGTTCTACAAGTGAAACTTACCATCGCAAGGTCGTAAGAAGTGGTCCGTCAAAGCCATGTAAGCAAATAATCTATCAAAACCGTCAGGGCAAATAGTTTATCCCAAGGATGTAATAAAAATGAGATTATCCCCATAAAGCCACAAAGGCACTAAGGATCCACAATATGGTAATTCCACAACATAAATCTATTTAAACCATAACATAGATGGCCACTAATTCGAGGACCTCCAAGCATTCCATCAAGTAATTATGGATGATAATTTAAATCACGTAAGATAACATCGAGATAACACATGCATATTTAAAGTGTACATTTCAAATCATATTAAAGACATTTAATTCACATTAAATCCAATTCATCAATTATCTTGAGAAATCAGAATCAGTAAGAACAATCCACTACATTAAGCAATTAATGAGATAAACGAACATGAAAAATAACAGAGCTAATCCTGAAGATGTAGAAAAGCTTGAAGGGTGATACTCACCTTTGGGTCGAATCCCTCTCTCGTTGTTGTTGGATTTACTTATTCTCGATTTGGGGTCGAATCCTACCATAAATCATAAGAATTGCATGATTAGACCACGACATTACACTCTACAATCGATTAAGATCAACCTTAATGCTTCAAAGTAGAATTTGGATATTCCACATATGTTTGTCCTAGGTTTGACTCTTAGGGATTTTGACTCCCACATTCAACATAAACATAAAAGCTTAGAATAATAAATTAATTTCATTCTTAAAATGATATAAGATGGCTCACCCGGTCGACTTGAATCCACTTCCGTTTGATTTGGTGAGATTTGGCAAAACCCAAGGGACGTCGGCATTGTAAGTGCTATGGTCTCATGCTCCTTTGGTTGTCAAATTTTGATGTGTCAAAACATCTATCTGTGTCTTGTGCTTGTATGGTGATTTATATGTATTCAAGACACTGCATAAACACTTCATGACATTATTGAAGTTCAAGAAACTACAATGTTGAAGTCTCAAGAAGCTACAATGTTGAAGTCTCAAGAAGCTACAATGTTGAAGTTCAAGTCTTAAGAAACAACTCAAGAAATGACTTCAAGACTAATGAGCAACGCATGAAGTAGTTTTTATGCTGATGAAGATCTCAAGTTTAAAGCTACAACAAGTTCATGATCTCAAGCCTGATATGGTTCAAACAATCTACAGTCGTTGAATGGTTGAAGTTCAATGTCCATACGACATGGTTCAGGTTTGAATGACCTTAGGTTGACCCTTTAGGTAGGTCACTTTGGATACATAAATCAATTGTTTATTTTACATAAGTTTGGTCTATTCTACGACCAGTCCTAGCTCTTGTTCGACCAGTCCTAGCATTGGTTCGACTAGTCCAAGAAATTCCACGACCAGTCCTAAGTTGTTGAAGATTTTTCAGAATTTTTTGGTACACCCACGACCAGTCCTGGAGGTCCTTCGACCGGTCGTAGGTGTGGCTTCGACTCATCCACGACCAGTCGTAGAGCTACGACTCAAAGTCCAGCAACGTAATCTATGGTCCTACGATTAGTCGTAGAGATTCACGACCAGTCGTAGGTGACCCACGACCAGTCGTAGGCTTCTCACGACCAGTCGTGGAACGACTTTCAAAGATCGTTCTCAATATTTCAAATATCTGTTAGAGCTACGACCAGTCGAAGGTTTCTAAGACCAGTCGTAGGAGCGATTTTTGCTTATATAAATTGAAAGCGAAATTCAGAGTTTTCACACTTCAACTTGATTCAATTCAAGAAATTTCAAGTGATCACTCTGAGATAAGTCTGTGTTTATTTTAAGCTACATTGTGCTTATTTAATATTCCTTTTTGCTAGCTTATTTAATTTGATTTTGTTTCTGTATTCTAATCTTTTTTTTGAAAAGAGGAATTATCTTATTCCTTCTTCTTGGAATCAAAATCAAATATAGCTACGCCCAACTAGTTAAAATCTAAAATCAATTAGAATTTAGAACCATATGAATGTGAGTATTGGAAATTGAACTTTGACATTCAATCATCTACTCCGATTGGTTCTACCGGGCTGCTACGAAAAGGAGAAATCCAGGTATTTTACAATTATGTAAAATTTATTTACTTTTGGTTTTGTTTGAGGTTAAGCCAGAAAAATCTCATTGTATTGGTTTTGTTTAAGGTTGAACCAGAAAAAATCTCATTGTATTGGTTATCTGAGGAGAACCAGAAAACTCAGAAAAGAGGGGTTTTTTGAATTGTGTAAGCCCAAGTGAAAAAGACACAATTGTAAAGATTTTTGGTGAACCTGTGAAAACCTATTTGATAGTGAACGCTAATATCCCCTGTGTGAGAATATTAGGAGTGGAGTAGCTTTCTGTGTGGCTGTTGAAAGACAGTTGGTGTACACACAGGCGAACCACTATAACTCTTTGTCTTGTGGATTAAATGCTTGCTTAATTTTCATATCTTTTATCATTCAATTGTGTGGAATGTACAAGTGGATGTGAATGTTGTAACTATTTACATTTCAAGCAAGTGTGGGGATTGTTGTAATAATTTAGATCTATACTTCTGCATTTAATTTCAATTCCTTGATATTTCATTTACTTCTATTGAAATTGAGTCCTTGATCCAAAAGATGTTCTAGAAATAAGGTTGTCCTACCATAAGCCCTTGTTTATTATGGTGTAAGGTTGTCCTTAGAACTGAATTTGTATCAATCTCTCAATACTTATTTATCAAGGTGATTTAAATTTAGCATTGTGAATTGATTCATAATTGTAAGGCTATTAGTTTACTTTATTTCCACTGATTTTATTTTAAATTTGGCATAGTCCTATTCCACCCCCCCCCCCCCCCCCCCCCCCTCTAGGACATATAGCTTGGCCTTTTTAGGCATGGCTTCTATTATGACTCTCTTCCATGTCATTGCTGTAACAACACTTGTTAAGCTGACTGGACTTGACCCACGCTAGGGTCGACTCGTTGTTGAAATAGTGGGTCGACTCACTGAGTCAACTCAGCTTGACTCACTCTCCCTCTCTATCTCTTTTTCTTTTCTTTCTTCTCCTCTCTTTCCTTCCTCCTCCTGCTTCTCTGTTTCTCCCTGCTGGAAAGTCCAACAGCTTGCTGGACTCAGCCAAACTCAACCTAACTCAGTAAAACTCGGACCAACTCGCCACAGTTGACTCGGCTCGATCGGAAACAATGAGACAGTAGAACCTACCTCTCGTTTCACTTCCTCTCTTCTTCTCTCTCTCACTCTCCCTTTGTGTGTGCCCCACTTCTATTGCTGGACCGGATGGTGTAGCTGGACTCGGTCCAACAACTCAGTCCAGACGGAACACAGCTACTGAGTCAGCAACATAGCAACTCCCCGACTCTCTCTTTCTCCCTCGTTTCTCCTTCTTTCTCTTCTTTCATCTATTTCCCTCTCCTTCACTTCTTCATTCTCTCATCCACTCTCTCCTTCTCCTATTTTCCTCCCTCACAAATCCGCATCTGTCCAAGGCTGCTGAGCCAACTCGATCAGGCGATTCACGTTTCTCGATGGAGAAGAAGAGGGCTAGCAATGGCGGATCTCCATTTAAGAGGTATTCCTTCAAAACGAGGACACTTGACAGCTTGGATGGAGGTGAGGGAGCTTGTAGAAGGAAGATTTCGAAGTTCAAATGAAGATTTCCCAATGGGTTTGGTGGTAGAAGAGCTTGGAAGAAAACAACTCCATTTTCAGAAAAACGGGAGGAACTATTGCGGTTGTGGATTCTCCCTGGAAACTAGGGCTTTCCTTTGGATAAAAGCCTCTGAATGGATGCCCTGGATGCATTTCATCGTGCAGTTGAGATTAGGGACGCGGATTGCCAGCTGCACACGGAAGGAGTTTTCCATTTTCAGAAACCAGTCGCACGCGAAGCTCCCTTTTGCACTGGAGTTCGTGTACCTCCACAGGTGTAACTCCATGTGGGACCCATGGGTTTCAGTAGGCTCCATCAGGTGGATGTGATGGATGGTTCTGATCATCCAATTGAGTGGTGGCGATGGGCCATGATCGAGCCAAATGGCAGCCATCTGTTTGAATTGCAGTCGTGCGGGCGAGGAGAATTTCTCCTTTTTAAGAAACCCTCGGGTCAACATGCCTATGACCGTGTTAACGGCCAGGTGCACCGCGGGTGTGCGCGGGTATTATGCACAAGCAACCCAAGAGTGGGGTCCACCATGATTTTTTTTTTGTGAAATCTACTCTGTCCATTCCATTTGGAGGGTCCACTAATTGCCTTTGATTCAAGGATCAGCCAGATCCAAAGCTTGGGTGAGTTCTGCTGAATTACTTTAACTTCTGGTACGTATTTCCGTTGACTAAATGGTCAGATTGCCCTATTAGCATGATCAAGTTGTATATTGATGGACAAGGTGTTACAGGTCCAATGGATGATGGATCTGATGATTTAGGCTTTAAGACTTAACGACGCATAGTCCACTATAACGTTTACACTGTGAATCAATGGTTGGATTTATTTGAAATCATTTGTTAACGACCCCAGTGACTCTACTATCCATCCATGTGGACCTTAATATTTGACTAAACATTTAGATTATTTGATTAGTGTGATTAGGTGGTGGATCACTTTATGGAGTGTTGTTGGCCTGATGGACTGTATATTTGATGACCAGTCTCGATATTAAAATAAATGGTTTAATTGATGCATGGTTGAGTTACATGCTGATATCGACATCAATTGCTCGATTGGACCCATTCTATGATTACGATGAGAATTGATCAAGTCGATTTAGGGACAAGTTGAGAGATTAGTTTATGTTTGTAACTATATCGATAATGGGTTAGATCACCATCGTTGGTGCAGTCTTAGGTTGAAAGGTCAAGGGTCAATTCCAAGTACCTTGTAGATACGTTGTTGGTTGTTTAGTCTGAATCTAGTGGTCAAGGTGTTTTGACACATGTATACACTTATTTAAGTCTCCATAGTGACACCCGAGTATAGAAAGTACGGGGTGTTACATTTATTTCATTACTTTATTATCCATAATTCTGGTTTGTTTTGGGAGGCTAGATCCTAAGGTTTTGTGCAAGGCCCCTAACATAAAATACCGTGTTATGATGAGTGCCCCATTTTCTACTTTTGTTGTGGCGGGGCAATTTATTTTATATTTTGGTTGTGTGATGGTAGATAGTGTAATTAAATATAGGTGAGATTTTGAAAATCGGGCATTATTTTCATGAGAAATAAGTTTTAAATTTTATTTATTAATTTTTAATAATTTCGTAATTTTTATATTTAGCAATATTTTCCCTGTAACATCATCGAAAATCCCTAAAAAAATTCCACTGACAAATTTCAGAGCCACCATATTCCTAAGAAAAAAATTTGTCACTTTTATGTGGATGCAAAGCATTAAAAAATTGCATAGGTGGCATGCATTAACTCAAATTAGATGGTCTAAGTTGTGAAAAACATGAAGGTATCTCACCACACCTTAAAGTCAAGCTAATTGAATGAACATTGCTTGTTGGATTGAGACATTTTAACCACTTTTCATCTCAACCGTCCCTTGACATAACCTCCTTGGGCTGATTAATCTGAGCTAATAAGCATATTTGCATATGATTCCATACTGCCTAATTATCAACCATCACACTTTGACAGAGTATGAAACTTCTTCTCAATTTCATAACTGGTTCATCAGCACGTCCCCATGAATGCATGTGTCATTAGGCTACAGGCTATCATCATGTTTCATGCCTCAACCCCACTAAGTTGATACGAATGCATTTTCCCTATAACAAAAGGTCAAAAAGAATTCTCATAGAGGAATATTGTGTTTTTACAATAATTTTTTTTTAAAAAGGTTTATTTTTACTAAGTAAATAAGTATATTGATTATTAAAACAATATATAAAACAGTAGTACAGCCAGTTGGTAAGAGAATGAATTTTTACTTCTGCAAGTAGGGTTCAAATCTCCTTTCACACTTTCTGCGTGGCATGGGTGCTTTATTAAGCACATTTATGCTCGTATATCTACTTCAATACATATGCTACTTTAATTTACTTGTATATCTACCATTAGGACTTTGATTGCTCTTGCAACAATTCACCGCCTAGTAAACCATCAAATGGATATCAAAACGGTATTATTAAATGTTGATCTAGATAAAGAGTATATATGGAACAACCTAAAGGGTTTGTTCAACCTAAATAAAAGAAGAAAGTGTGTACATAAACTAGTCAAATCTCTCTATAGGCTCAAGCAATCTCCTAAGTAGTGGCATGGGAAAGTTTGACCAAGTAGTACAATCTAATGGTTTTAGAGTAAAACCAAGCGGATAAGTGCATATATATTAAAGGTCAAACTATTATTTGCCTATCTGTAAATGATATGCTAATATTTTGACCAAATGTAGATTGTGTGAAAGAAACTAAAAGTTTCTAAGTACCAACTTCGACATGAAGAATATGGGCAAAGCCGATGTAATATTAGGTATTAAGATTTATAATTTTAATGAGGAAAAACCTTAACACAATCTCTCTCTCTCTCTCTCTCTCTCTCTCTCTCTCTCTCTCTCTCTCTCTCTCTCTTCCAAAAGGGTCAATTTCATATCTAGAGAAAGTGTTAAAGAAGTTTAATCACTATGATAGTAAACCGGTTTCAACCCCATTTTATTCAAGTATTAATTTTGTTAAAATATTGGTAGATGTAAAGCACAAAAAGAATATGCTAGTGTAATTGAGAGTTTAATATATGCAATGAATTGCACTAGACTCGATATAACAATTACAGCAAGCATGCTAAGTAGGTATACCAGTAATCCAAGACAACTACACTGGAATACGATTTTGAGAGTTTTGAAGTATATAAAAGGAACCAAATACTATGGATTGTATTATAAGTTGTATCCCACTGAACTTGAAGGGTACAACGATGCAAGTTGGAATGCAGATAGCATATGATCTAAATCTATAAGTGGCTGGATATTCACTCCTATAGGAGGAGCAATATCATGGGCATTTAAGAAACAACCGTACATATCTCACTATACAATGGAAAGTGAGTTTATAACACTTAGCGTTAATTGTAAAGAAGGAGAATATCTAAGATACCTACTGATGGAACTCTCATATTGGCCAAAGCCTACTCCTACAATATTTATCTTTTGGGATAGTCAGGCCGCTCTTTGTCGCGCTATGAGTAAGACTTATAATGGCAAGTTTAAAAATGTAGGTCTAAGGCATAATTTTGTTAAAAGATTACTCAAAGATGGAGTAATCATAGTGGAATATGTTAAATCTATCATGAACTTAGCAGATCTATTAACAAAAAGTTTATCAAGAGATCAAATAAGGAGAACTACTAAAGGATCCATCTGTGATTTAAGTGGGCATCACCAAGGAAAC
The DNA here is from genome assembly GCA_021015155.1 of Magnolia officinalis. Taxonomy (NCBI): domain Eukaryota; kingdom Viridiplantae; phylum Streptophyta; class Magnoliopsida; order Magnoliales; family Magnoliaceae; genus Magnolia; species Magnolia officinalis. The sequence continues at coordinate 70,673,804 of JAJHSJ010000006.1, read as the reverse complement.
AATTTAGAGGTTTAGTGTGGGTCTATATGCTATTTCCAATTGTGTGGTCCACCTCAATCCCAAATAACCTAGCATGGGGTGGTACACTTGGTCATCGACGTGGATTTCACAAAAGCATCATGGTGGGCCCACTCAAGCCATCAACCCCTTTTGCTCCCGAGCCCTAACTTTTGCTTGCTTACCGCACCCAACATTTAAGAAAATTTTCTTTTTAAAACTCACACCCACACCTCACACACACACCTACTACATTGGTATATATTCGATCCCTCATTCCAATGTTAAGAAATTTAATAGAAGGTACTTTAGTGATAATTACTTAAATTAATAGTATAATTTATTGGAAACTTTCTTTGAAAAGGCACTTAGAGAAAAAAAATTATATCAAGTAGGTTTATATATATATAATATATATATATTTATGTAAAATTCTAAAAAGACAAACAATTAAAACGGTACTCCAAAATTGTTTTGTAGATCAGAATACTCTCTTTGAAATAGTTCACGCTCCTTGAATGAGCAGATGTAAAAAGCTCTTAACACATTATTTTTAGGATATAATGCCTAACAGATGGATACTCACAACATGCACAATCTGTGAAAATCTCAAGAGTGAACTTTAGAAACATTATCCATTATTCTCTATGCCGAACACGATGAGAAAGAGAGATGCATAGGTTGAACTGATGATTCACGTGGCAGCCCACATGGCTGTTGGATCAGCCTGATTTTTGAGCTGTCTCAATTTCATGGGGTGACCCTTGTGCATGGTTAGAAAACCATGAAAACATCATGATGGCTTGATGCACAGGACTTTGAACATGGTGATAGTCCCATGTGAAAAAGGCGCAAAGCAAACTTATCCTCTAGACTCTCAAGAGTTTCAACACCGGGTCAAGGCGAGTACCCATAGGTGGTGAAATTCCACTGTGGCGAGCGTGTGTGGTAGGGGTACACACGGGTCGGTTCGGTCTGGTTTTGGGGTGAAACCGGAACTGAACCGTTCCTAACGGTTCTGCAAATATTGGAACCAGAACCAGGCCGTTAGCATCCTAGAACCGGACCGGAACCGAACTGTGAAGAACGGTTCGGTCCCGGATCGGATCCACGGTTCTGGGCTTTTAAAAATCCAGGATAATATAGACTGTCCAATAGCTTGCCCAATTGTCATTATCCTTTGTCCTCCGGAGGACGCACAATTTGGACGGTCTGGATAGCTTTGCATAAGTGCTGCATTTGAGAGAGAAGAGTCATTACCGGTTTTTAAGTTATATGAAACTCACATAGAAAGTGGCAAGATTGCGAGACGCAAGGCTTCTGCCAATTGCCAGCTGCCGCTCAGAGGCTTCTTTTCTCATCGGACTTGTCTATAATGATAGTTCGTCACCGCTTTTTTAAGTTGTGGTGTCTCATCCACCGTATATGTGGCTTGGATGCATTAATGATCCATACTGTCAAAATGCAGGGACCTTTCTGTATGAAGCATAATGTTTCAATCACTCTAATATAGCTATCATAACCGAACATTTCATAGTGAAATCAGAAGTTAAAATTTTTTAACCGTCATCCATTTCGAACAATGCAATACTCGATATGGGGGCAATGATTTGGATGGTTTGGATCGCCATACATGGATGACAGGCGTGATATGGATGAGGCACCACAGCTTTAAAAATGCAGGTGTTAAACTGTCCTTTAGCAAGAAAAACTTTGATACTCTGGCGGAGAATGATGGATAATACACAAGTACTTAGAAAATGCATTCTAAATATTTGCAGAACCGGATCAGTTCTATGATTCGGATCAACGGTTTAGTTCAGTTCTACAGGACCCTAAACCGGAACCGATCCGTAATCAACGGTTTTCAAATTTGGGAACCAGAACCAAACCGTTAGCACCTTAGAACTGGACCAAACCGAACCGATCCAACAGTTCCGGTCCGGTTACACGGTTCCAACGGTTAAATGTGCACCCCTAGTGTGTGGGGGTGTGTGTGTGTGTGTTTTAAAAAAAAAAAAAAAAACAAAAAAAAAAAAAAAAAAAAAAAAACTTGTCCTGTAGACAGCGAGAAGGATGCTACCTCTTATCTCTTATCTCGGAATATGTATACTCTAAAAAGGGTCCATGTCATTGATGAAGACCATTACTGTGTTGGACCATGACCCAAACATATCTTAGACAACAAATTGTAACTACCAATCTGGGCCAGTACTCTCACTCGATAACAGAGATTATTCAAGAATGGCCCATCTATGGTGATGGTAGCTCGATCACCACCTTAAAGTCAAACTAATTAAATGGACATTGCTTTTCGGATTGAGACACTTCAAGTTCTTTTCATCTTAGCCGGCCATTAAAATTCTCCCCTTGGGCCCATTAGTTTGAGCTAATCATGTTTGCATACAATTTGTTAGTGTTTGATCATCAACCAACACATGGGCATCCGTCATGGGGGTCATCCTAACGCCAACTGAGGGGGATGGGCCCAGTCCCATAGAAGGCGAGCTCCATTGGTTGAGGGCCCAGCTGACTGGATGTAGACAAAGATATAGAAAGTGTGCAGTGAGGGATCTTTATAGGTAGCCAGTCATTACTTGACTCGGCCCGACGCCTAGAACTCCCATGCCTTTCTTGGTCAGACCAACCCAGCCGACGATTTCCGACAAGTCTTTCTAAATTTTGAGAGCAAGACGGGACTCCAAACAATGGTTACACTGCGAAGTGGCTCCATACGGGATACAAATTACTAGTATAACTGTTGCTTTTTTACGTGGGTTATGACTGTTTTTAGATAAATAAAATTTTATAAATTTTTTGGTTGAGTAACGCGCGTACTATAATATGCTAGCAGGCGTGTGCGCGGGCGCGCGAGCGTGTATGCGTGTGTACTATATATGCATGCGTGTGTACATGCGAGCGCGCACGTCATTGGGAAGCGCCTTCGCTGCGCTCGGTAGACTGAGCTACGGATTGGAGATTTATTAAAGAAAACCTGACCGCTGGTAGCCGCTCGCTACAGCTCACTTTCCCACAACTGCTTTTGCTAAGCGCTACGCTCGGGCTTCTCTCTCGAGGAAGCCCTATTGAGAAAAGTCTTAAATCTGAAGGTTTTGAGGATGTTTGACCGGTCGTGGGACAGCTTCGACTGGTCATGGGAGGCGCTCGACCGGTCGAAGGTTCGAGCCCTGGCACAACTCAAAGTCCAGCGAGTTTTTGCTGTTTTTACTGTAGCTACGACTGGTCGAAGGGACGTCTCGACTAGTCGAAGGTGGACTATGACCAGTCGAAGACTTGGTTCGACTAGTCGTAGGTTACGCAGTTTGTTCCGCGATTTTGCGCGCAACTGCGGATTTGAGTCCTTTCGCAACTGGGATGCGGAAGGGAAGTTTCCTAAACTATAAATAGGTGTTCCTAGGGTTTTTCTAGGGATGGGAGATGGATGGGAAGGCTTTCTAAAGTAGTTCCAAGGGTTCCTAAAAGGGTTTAGGGTTATCAAAGGGTGTAGCAAGGGTGAGATTCGAGGTTGTTCGAATCGGGTAAGTCCTTTCTCTTTGTAATTGATGCTTTCATAGTGGAGATCTGTCGTTTTGTGCCATGATTTTTTCCCCCAAGAGTTTTCCACGTTAAATCTATGTGTTCTCTTGTGTGCTTGGTGCCATTGGATTGCTATCCTAGATCTAGATCTGTGTGATTCCGCAGGCCAAAAATCCCAACAAGTGGTATCAAAGTAATTGGTTGGGGCACAGATCTGAATCTAAGGGATCAGTAATAATGGCGAGCACCAAGTATGAGATTGAGAAGTACTCAGGGAAAAATAATTTTGTGTTATGGAAGATCAAGATGATGAGTTCCTTAATCAAGCAAGGCGAAGATGGTGCTCTTGAGGAGCGAAAGTCTACTATGAAAGATGATGAATGGAATACTCTTGATAAGAAGGCATTATCATCGATCCGTTTATGTCTCACGGATGAGGTTCTCTACAACGTCATGAGGAAAAAAACTGTGGCTAAGTTATGGGCGAAGTTAGAGGATGTCTATGCGAAGAAATCCTCTAAAAATTGTCTGCACTTGAAGCGGCAGCGGTATAACTTCAAGATGGCAGAGGGTGGAGATCTGGAGGCTCACATCAGCAACTTTAATAAATTGGTTTGCAAATTGTTGGATATGGAGGAAGTGATGAAAGATGAAGAACAAACATGTATGTTGCTGAATTCTCTCCCGGCGTCGTATGAGTCATTCAAGGACACTATGTGCAGCATGAATAAAACCTTGAGTGTCGACACTGTTATCTCAGCCCTTCAAGGGAAGGCTATGAGACAACTAAACATCAACATGGGGACATCTTCTGATGCACTGTTTACAGTGGGTAGGAATTCTGAACAAGGTACAGGTTCTTCAGGTTCCATATCCAAATTCAAGGGCAAGGGCAAAGAAAAGGTAAAGTGCTGGAATTGTGGGAAGGAAGGACATGTGAAGAGGGATTGTGAAAATCCTAAATCGAAGAGGAAAGATTCTGAGGTTTCATGCAGGGAGGCCAACACTGCCACATCAGATGAATCGAGTGGATGTGATGGTGATGTTTTGTCTGTGTCTTCGCTCAGACGGTCATGCGATGATAGTAAGGACGAGTGGATGCTAGACATAGGGGCATCTTTTCACATGACTCCTCATCGGAGTTGGTTCACCATCTACAAGGAGTGGGATGGTGGACAGGTGTTTATGGGCAATGACTTTGCCTGAATATTGTGGCTGTTGGTACGGTACGCATTAAGGTGTTTGATGGGGTGGAGCGCACCTTGACTGATGTCAGGCATGTTCCTAATTTGAACCAGAATCTGATTTCTCCTGGTGTACTTGATATAAAAGGATGCAAGTACACATGTATTGATGGTGCTCTTAAAGTATTTAAGGGAGCACGGGTAATCATGAAAGCGCAACGACTCGATCATGTTTACATGCTGATCGAGAGCACTTCAAAAGGTGGAGCTGCAGTGGATGTAGCGGATTCTACCTCTGCATGTGTGTGGCATGTTGTACATGGCCACATGAGAGGGCAGGACAGGAAGGCTGAGACGTGCGGACAGGGATACAGAGCAGGTGGACCAGCCACCTGTGAAAAGAACTACATGACATGATCGCAGGACATCGACAAGGTACATGGACGACTCCAATATTGCAAGGGATTCATCTTCTATTTAGATGGCTCTAGGTGAGCTTGGTGCTGAGAAGTGGAAGGTGACTATAGGCGATATGATGGATTCGTTGTACCAGACCGACATATGGGAGTGGGTAGAGCTTCCAGTGCACCGGTGAACGGTTGGATGTAGATGGATCTTCAGATGGATACAGCATAGATACAGCAAGGTTGGTAGCAATGGGTTATGCTCAGAAAGAAGGGATCGACTTCTCAGAGATATTCACGCCGATGGTATAATAGGTATCTATCAGATTCGTGATTGGCGCTAGTTGGCCAATGTGATCTTGAGCTATGATGTGAAGCAGAGATAAGAGAAGAGGTCAAGGAGCTACACGGTTGAAGATTAAAGACTTGGTGGAGATTGTTGAGAAAAGTCTTAAATCTGAAGGTTTTGAGGTTGTTCGACCGGTCGTGGGACAGCTTCGACTGGTCGTGGGAGGCGCTCGACCGGTCGTAGGTTCGAGCCCTGGCACGACTCAAAGTCCAGTGAGTTTTTACTATTTTTACTGTAGCTACGACTGGTCGAAGGGATTCTCGACTGGTCGAAGGTGGGCTACAACCAGTCGAAGACATGGCTCGACTAGTCGACTAGTCATAGGTTACGTAGTTTGTTCCGCGATATTGCGTGAAACTGCGGATTTGAGTCCTTTCGCAACTGGGATGCGGAAGGGAAGTTTCCTAAACTATAAATAGGTGTTCCTAGGGTTTTTCTCGGGATGGGAGATGGATGGGAAGGCTTTCTAAAGTAGTTCCAAGGGTTCCTAAAAGGGTTTAGGGTTATCAAAGGGTGTAGCAAGGGTGAGATTCAAGGTTGTTCAAATCGGGTAAGTCCTTTCTCTTTGTAATTGATGCTTTCATAGTGGAGATCTGTTGCTTTGTGCCGTGGTTTTTTCCCGCAAAGGTTTTCCATGTTAAATCTATGTGTTCTTTTGTGTGCTTGGTGCCATTGGATTGCTATCTTAGATCTAGATCTGTGTGATTCCGCAGGCCAAAAATCCCAACAAGTGGTATTAAAGCAATCGGTTGGGGCACAGATCTGAATCTAAGGGATCAGTAATAATGGCGAGCACCAAGTATGAGATTGAGAAGTACTCAGGGAAAAATAATTTTGAGTTATGGAAGATCAAGATGATGAGTTCCTTAATCAAGCAACGAAGATGGTGCTCTTGAGGAGCGAAAGTCTACTATGAAAGATGATGATTGGAATACTCTTGGTAAGAAGGCATTATCATCGATCCGTTTATGTCTCACGGATGAGGTTCTCTACAACGTCATGAGGGAAAAAACTGCGGCTAAGTTATGGGCGAAGTTAGAGGATGTCTATGCGAAGAAATCCTCTGAAAATCGTCTACACTTGAAGCGACAGTGGTATAACTTCAAGATGGCAGAGGGTGGAGATCTGGAGGCTCACATCAGCAACTTTAATAAATTGGTTTGCAAATTGTTGGATATGGAGGAAGTGATGAAAGATGAAGAACAAACATGTATGTTGCTGAATTCTCTCCCAGCGTCGTATGAGTCATTCAAGGACACTATGTGCAGCATGAATAAAACTCTGAGTGTCGACACTGTTATCTCAGCCCTTCAAGGGAAGGCTATGAGACAGCTAGACATCAATATGGGGACATCTTCTGATGCACTGTTTACAGTGGGTAGGAATTCTGAACAAGGTACAGGTTCTTCAAGTTCCAGATCCAAATTCAAGGGCAAGGGCAAAGAAAAGGTAAAGTATTGGAATTGTGGGAAGGAAGGACATGTGAAGAGGGATTGTGAAAATCCTAAATCGAAGAGGGAAGATTCTGAGGTTTCATGCAGGGAGGCCAACACTGCCACATCAGATGAATTGAGTGGATGTGATGGTGATGTTTTGTCTGTGTCTTCGCTCAGACGGTCATGCGATGATCGTAAGGACGAGTGGATGCTAGACACAGGGGCATCTTTTCACATGACTCCTCATCGGAGTTGGTTCGCCATCTATAAGGAGTGCGATGGTGGACAGGTGTTTATGGGCAACGGCTTTGCCTGAATGTTGTGGCTGTTGGTACGGTACACATCAAGATGTTTGATGGGGTGGAGCGCACCTTGATTGATGTCAGGCACGTTCCTGATTTGAAGCATAATCTGATTTCTCCTGGTGTACTTGATATAAAAGGATGCAAGTACACATGTATTAATGGTGCTCTTAAAGTATCTAAGGGAGCACGGGTAATCATGAAAGCGCAACGACTCGATCATGTTTACATGTTGATCGAGAGCACTTCAAAAGGTGGAGCTGCAGTGGATGTAGCGGATTCTACCTCTGCATGTGTGTGACATGTTGGACATGGCCACATGAGAGGGCAGGGCAGGAAGGCTGAGACGTGCGGACAGGGATACAGAGCAGATGGAGCAGCCACCTATGAAAAGAACCACATGGCATGATCACAGGACATCGGCAAGGTACATGGACGACTCCAATATTACAGGGGATTCATCTTCTATTCAGATGGTTCTAGGTGAGCCTGGTACTGAGAAGTGGAAGGTGACTATGGGCGATATGATGGATTCGTTGTACCAAACCGACATATGGGAGTGAGTGGAGCTTCTAGTGGACCGGTGAACGGTTGGATGCAGATGGATCTTCAGATGGATACAACATAGATACAGCGAGGTTGGTAGCAGTGGGTTATGCTCAGAGAGAAGGGATCGACTTCTCAGAGATATTCACGCCGGTGGTATAGCAGGTATCTATCAGATCCGTGATTGGTGCTAGTTGGACAATGTGATCTTGAGTTATGATGTGAAGCAGAGATAAGAGAAGAGGTCAAGAAGCTACACGGTTGAAGATTAAAGACTTGGTGGAGATTGTTGAGAAAAGTTTTAAATCTGAAGGTTTTGAGGTTGTTCGACCGGTCGTGGGACAGCTTCGACTGGTCGTGGGAGGCGCTAGACCGGTTGTAGGTTCGAGCCCTGGCACGACTCAAAGTCCAGCGAGTTTTTACTATTTTTACTGTAGCTACGACTGGTCGAAGGGATGTCTCGACTGGTTGAAGGTGGGCTGCGACCAGTCGAAGACTTGGCTCGACTAGTCGTAGGTTACGTAGTTTGTTCCGCGATTTTGCGTGAAACTGCGAATTTGAGTTCTTTCACAACTGGGATGCGGAAGGGAAGTTTCTTAAACTATAAATAGGTGTTCCTAGGGTTTTTCTAGGGATGGGAGATGGATGGGAAGGCTTTCTATAATAGTTCCAAGGGTTCTTAAAAGGGTTTAGGGTTATCAAAGGGTGTAGCAAGGGTGAGATTCGAGGTTGTTCGAATCGGGTAAGTCCTTTCTCTTTGTAATTGATGCTTTCATAGTGGAGATCTGTCGCTTTGTGCCACGGTTTTTTCCCACTTGGGTTTTTCACGTTAAATCTATGTGTTCTCTTGTGTGTTTGGTGCCATTGGATTGCTATCCTAGATCTAGATCTGTGTGATTCCGCAGGCCAAAAATCCCAACAAGCCCTACGCTTCGCTTTTCAAGACAGAGTATTAAACTTATTCTTAATTTCCTAATTAGTTCAACAGTTGATGTAGAGCGGGTCGCGGACACTTTCATGGCCAAGATGGACCAGAGAAGGCACAATCGGAGGCGGAAGTGATCAGAATCGTCAGAACCCTAAAGCAGACGTATCTTGCAAACGAGAATAAATTATTTGATGTACTATATGTGATTTTGGGGTAGGAGAATCTACTTTAACCAACCAACCTGCTACACTAGGTTGGCCACACCGAATTTACGAGATTCCATCAGATTGTGGGTTGAAAGTCCATCTTAATTCAATCATAACTCTTGATCCTTTTAGTTCTAGGAGTCATGGCCAACATGAAAAGGGATTAGAAAAATTTGTTGAATAATGTGGTTAGGCTAAATTGGATACTTACGATTTTTGGCCGAAAGCCATGATGCCTAGTAGAAATCATGATAGTCTATAAATAGTAATTTTACTATTTATAGTAAGTCATGTTTTTGGAGAGTTTGAGTTGGACTTTGATTTCGAAACTTTTTCCCAAGTTTGATAATACTATTTAAAGGATTGTAAATTTGTTTTTATCATTAATTAATTTAATTTTGAATTTATTATAATTTATTTTTATTTTCTATTTTTCCTTGTGGATTCAAGGAATCTCTATGAGGAGTCTAGAGAAGTTCTGTAGATTTGGAGTACTTAACCCCTGAGGTAGATGGTGATCAACCTCATCACATTCATTCCTACTTCATTTTTTATTTTTTTTTTCATTCCTACGTCAATTAGAACCAGAGCGAGGACTTCCCTAGGGCCGATGAAAAATTGACGCAGGGATGGACGTGATGAAGTCGATCACCATCTTCCTCAGGGGATAATTACTTCGAATCATAGAGCTTCTATGGACTCCTCATAAAGATTTCTTGAATCCACGAGAAAAAATAGTAAATAGAAATAAATTGATTGATGATAAAAACAAATTTACAATCCTTAAAATAGTGATATCAAATGTAGAAAGAAGTTTCAAAATCAAACTCAAACACTCAAACTCCCTGATCATGCGACTTACTACAAATAATAAACTTACTATTTATGAAAGGTCATGATTTATACCAAACTTCATAGTTGTGGGCCAAAAATTGTAAGTGTCCAATTTAGCCTAACCACGTTTTCCTCCTATTTTTCTAAGCCCTTTTCATGTTGGGCACAACTCTTAAAGCTCAAAAGATCAAAAGTTATGATATCAACGCTCAATCTGATAGAATCTCTTAAATTTGGCGTGGGCAACTTGGCATAGCTGGTTGGTTGGTTAAAGTAGCTTCACATGTGGTACTTCGAATAACTGACTCCAATTTGTGAGAGATGTCTGTTGTAGGGTTCCGGTAGTGTTGTGATTTCTGCCTCCTATCAGGTTTCTTTGGTCCATCTTGTTAGCAGCCCACTCTACATCAGCAGCACACCAGTGCAAACGTCATTACCCAATCCTCGTGTTTCCTGCGCCAGCACCACTAGAGATGAAAGCTGGCATTCTCGTACATTTTATACATGTAGATTGCTCCTTCCCCTGGAACAAAAAGCCGAAAACTTTATTAGAGGAAAACTTCCTACTCAGGAGGAGTGCCATGGATGATACTCAGGAATTCCTTAAAAATTGCATACTGGACATACAAGTAATTCAAAGTAAACCGTCAAGATTAAGGATCCCAGTTTTGATGTGCTGTGGACCAAAATAATACTCACCCAACCACAGGATCGGCGAACAGTTACTAGACACTTGAAAATGAGAAAAGATCAACGGTTCTATTTCAACAAGAAAGTGTTCATGAATCAGACATTAAAATTTCACAGACTATCTGAGTTTTTGGGACTCTGACTTAGCCACAGTGACTTCTTATAATTTAGATGGTCCGACTTAAAGTTGGTGTGTGCTTCGTGTACAATTTCATCGGGCCTGCATATTAACCATCTCACTCTGCCAGAGTATCAAATCACTCCCATGCCAGTCGACGTTGATTTTTGTCCGCTGATCGTGCTATATAATTGACTGATTGATGCACCTGCTTTCGGCATTGGGTGCACATGCGTTTTAAACTTTTCACAGCTGTGCCATTTGCAATGGAAAAAATGGCCAGCATGAGTACTATCATTTTAGGAGATAATTGATACTCTAGCTTCATATGACACTTGGTACACAGGCATTCAGAAATTTTACAAACGAAAGCAGCTAAATTGTGCAAAGTACTGTCTCTGAGTCACTGTCCCAACATCAGATTTTTTTCTAATAATCCTCACCTGTGACTCGTGGACACTTGTTGAAGTATAACCACTGGATAATTTCATTTTTAGCCTTCCAATAAATGTCCACCACTTGAATAGGTGTAATTTTATTATTATTATTAATTTTTTTTTTTCATGATACATCTAAATAGAGAACTACAATTTGGACATTTTAATTGAATTTATTTTTATTCCACATGCAATTTCTAAGAAATTCATGAGTGCCTGTGTATCACCTATCACGCTCTACTAGAGTATCAATGCTTTTCTCCGTCCGTGGAGCCCACTGTGATGTGTGAGTGCCGTCCAACCTGTCAATTGGTCGTACCTTTGATATTTTATTAGGTTTAGATTATAAAAGAGATCATGATCTATGAATCATGTGAGCCACACCAATGGAACATGGAGGGTATTGGGGATAGTTACGTCCACTATAAAATCTTCCACATGAAATGTGGGGTCCACCGTACTGTGTATATTCCATTTAACCCATTCATCAAATGATAGGATTAATCAGCCTATGTATACTCTAGCCATTTCAAAATTCATGGAGGGCTGCAGGCCACACTGCGTTGATGCCTAACTTTTAGGCGCTATTGAAGATTGCTCCCTGAATGGTGTCCCAGCTGAGTTTTTTTTCATCATATATTCAAATCATTTGGTGTTTGTGTATAAATACTTGAAAAATATAATTTCTAAAGGACATGCATGTGGGGGCCACTGGGGTGTGTGTATAACATCCTACTTGCCTTGCACGCTGGCCCGACCACCACGAAAGTTAGACACTCCAAAGGTAGGGCGCGTGTCCAACTATCATGTGGTCTATCATGTGACACAGATGTCTGTTGTTCATTGTTTTCTTTGACTAGTCTGAGCTTTGGGGCATCCTGTCTTCTTGGCAGGGTTGATATGATGCAAGGGCTAGATAGGACATTCACAACATGGTATGCTCCATCGAAGAATTAAAGGACAACCATCCAAAAACTTTCAATTTCACATTGTGGATGACGCGTGATAGTTGGATCGTCTGACTTTTGAGGCATTCAATACTTAAGATGGAGATCGCATAATGCATGGATTGGATGCCATACCCACGGTCCGGTCGCCAATTATATATATATATATATATATATATATATATATATATATATATATATATATATATATATATATGGTAAGCTTATTTTACAAGGACCTAAAGCAAAGGAATTGGCCTCTTCAGTTAAAAACCAAAATTGTACTATTTCTTGCACCTGATGCCCATCTTTTGATTATTCAAACAATATGATGGGGGATTCTACGTACGAATCTTAAAGGTAGCAGATTGGGTGCATGTCATTATGAACATGGCCAACCCACAAGTATAAGATTGAAACCTTCATTACATGCTTTCAATAGTGAACGGGCCATGGTCAAAAGATTATAATGTTGGGACAATTATAGCCTTTTGTACCATACAATTGAACATTTCAAGGCAAAATCGGATATGACATATCTATTAAGTGAGGAAAGGTCATTCTATGAGATGGTTAACCAGTGGATTTGAAGTGTGCCATTTAGTCGAGGGTCAAAGATGATGGTAAAGTTGTGGTTAACTTGCTAAACATGTCCAATGAATAAAGGCCTAAGCATTTCCAATAAATAAAGGCCTTTTATTGGGTCCTTACTCATTTTCAGTGGTAGACTGGCGAGAGTTTCAACACAAGGTCATGGGTTTGAGTACCCACTGTAACATAGGAGAGGACATGTTGAGGTCCATCACCGTTTTCCTCAAGGGATAACTATTTCGAATCCATGGAACTTCTCTGGACTCCTCACAAAGATACTTCGAATCCACGAGGAAAATAAGAAAATAGAATAATTTCTAGAAATTGTAATAAATTGATTGTTGATTAAAATGAGCTTATAATCTTCTTAAATAATGACATCGAACCTAGGAAGAGGTTTCGGAATTAAACTACAACTAAAACTCTTAGAAATTGTGACTTATTATAAATAATAAACTTACTATTTATAGACGGTCATGATTTCCACTAGACCTCATGGTTTTCAACCAAAAATAGTGTCCTATTTGGCTCAACCATGCTACTCTCCTAATTATTTTAAATGCTTTTCATGTCCGATGCAACTCCTAAAGCCCAACGGATGAAGAGTTATAATCAAACTAAAACTTACTATAAAGAGTAAAAATGAAAATAAAACACAAATTCGATCATCGATATGATAGAATCTCACAATTTGGCATTCGCAACCCAACATAGCAGGCTTGAGTGGCTAAAATAGCTCGTCCTACCCCAAAATCATATATGGCATGTCAGATAGCTCATTCCGGTACGGGAGATGCTCCCGTTTTTAGGTTTTGATGGTCCGAATTACTTTTGCCTTAAATCAAACCTTTTTTTGTCCATCTTGGCCATGAAATTGTACACGGCCTGCTCTATATCACATTGTGGTGAAATCCCACAGTAGTGTAAGTGCATGAGTGTATGTGTGGAGTGTGAGTATGAAAGTGCATGAGTGTATGTGTGGAGTGTGAGTGTGAGTGTGTGTACACAAAAAAGAAAAAACGAGGAAAAAGAAAAAGAAAAAGTGAAGGTGTTTGACCATTGCCTTATTAGGGATCCCATACACAAGACGCAGACTACATACATCAAGGCATTGCTTGCCACCCATGCAGTGCTAAAGAAAAAGTGCCATGTATGCATGTTAGTTGTGGAACGCAAAATGACAAGTAAAGATTTTTTTTTGCATGAGATGATGATTTTATCCTTTTCCCTATAAGCCCACGACTTACACAACTAAGTGGCACTTTCTGATTGGCACTGCATGAGTACATGCAACGCATTGATGCACACAATCTCCATCCTCCAACATATGCCCACATGTTTGGAAGAAATGAAATCCATGGGCCGGTTTTGTTTTCCATTTGAACTATGCTTGTTAAATTTCACCGGTGGAACAGTAGTAGATAGGAGTTCATCCGGTGAGTGGTCATAGGATTTTCATATTGCAAAAATGTTGTGATATGATGAGTGCCCCATTCACCACCTTTTCTTTTGGTAGGACCATTATTTTATATTTAGACAGTGTGATGGTGGAAAGTTTAACAACATTGTTGAGATTTTAAAAATCTGGAGTTATTTTCATGAGAAATAAAATTTAAATTTTATATATTAATTGTTAAAAAAAAAAAAAAGAAGGTACTCTAGTGATAATTAAAGTAATGGGATAATTTATAGGAAACTTTCTTTGAAAAGGTACTTAGAATATATATATATATATATATATATATATATATATATATATATATATATATATATATAGTAAGTAGGTGGTTTTTTATTTTTTATTTTTTGTAAAATTGTAAAAAGACATACAATTGAAATGGTACTTCAATAAAAATTCTCCGTAGTGGCAGAGGGAGAGAATACTTCTCGAATAAATTCTCTAACTTGTTGAAGAACATGGATTAATACACCAATGTACTGCACCATACACACTATAACAAAATGATGTAGTAGAAAGGAAGAATATGACATTAGTAGAGGTGGTCAACTCAATGCTAATACAAGCAAAGTTGCCACTAAGTCTATGGGGCGAAGCACTGTTTGCAGCGTGTCATATTCAAAATAAAATTTCTTATAAGAAAAGTAAAACTTTACCATATGAGAAATGGAAATGCAGAAAACCTAACCTAGGGTATCTTAAATTATGGGGGTGTCTTGTTTATTGCAGAATTTCTGATCCCAAAAGAACCAAATTAGAACCCAAAGTGGTATGCACAAAATTGCAAAGCCTATAAACTCATAGACATGGAGTTTAATAATATTATAGAATTCAAAGACATTGAATTCTTTGAGAACTCATTATCCTTGGAGTCAAAGGATAATAAAGTCCAAATTTCCAGTAGAGAACCACTAAGTAAAGCTCCACAAGTAGAAGCTTAAGCAAACTTCGTAGGAGCCAGATGGTAAGAATAGAAAAGATTCTTGACTCTGAATAGATAAATGTTCACTCCCCAAGTATATGGTTGTGATGTAGTAATAAACTCGGTAAGACCGAGGTCGAATCCACAGGGACTGAAATCTGTACGTTATCTGAAACTAAGTAGAACTAGAATTAGACTAAGATGAAATCTAAATCGAGTGTAATTTGAGGAATAATGATGAAATAATTATCTAAAACTAAGAGAATTCAGAAATAGGAAACTAGGGATTCAGAGGATCCACTTGTAGAGATCAGAGAGATCTTATGCCTGGATAAAAAATCAGGGAAATTAACTAAACTGCCGTTAATATAGTTTTCAAGAGATGAGAGGTGTATGAATTAGAATGGATTCCATCACCAAACCATGCCCAGGAGACAAAGCAAACAACAGAATTAAACTAATTACCAACCAATCAATCAATGTATGAAGGTTAGGAAGGGTACTGTCATCCGACCATGCTCAGGAGACGATGGTGAACAACAGGGCTTCCTGACATCATGAATATAAAAAGAATAGGACATGCTCAAAGTCATTGTAGACCCATTGTAATTTCAGTCACAACAGACCATAAAAGGCTAAAAACATTCCCTTAATTAAACCCAAATCAACATCAGTTCAGTCTAAACAAAGGCACAAGCAAAGAGTCATTCCATCACGCTACAAGCTTCACCTTTTAGCCGCTAAGAGGTTTAGCCATACATGGTGGTGATGAGGCTAAAATCCCTTAGAAAAAGAAAGCATAAAAGCAAGAAAAATAAAATAAAATACTTTCCTGGTTTCTCTCTCCCTGTCTCCTGTCCCAAAACTCCCAGCCGTGGATTGATTTTCTTTCTTCTCTCTTTCATCTCTTTTTTATAACAAGAGGGAGTTGGTGTAGATATGCTGGACACCTTACGCAGCAGGAGTGAATCGGTGCGGAAGTTTTACGCACTCCTGCCTTTGAGTTCACGCTGACATGCTTGGTGGGGACCATGCTCGATGTACTTGACAGATCCAATCCGTTCATTGGATTGTGCACGGAAAACTGGCCGAACATGACCGTCTTTCCTCTGTTTTGGTGCAGCCCACCGGTTTTTCTGTGCTACCATTCATTCTCTGCTAGATGATTGAGATCATCCCACCGGCATTGCTCTCGAACTTTTGACACCTAGGCTTGGATGAGAGGGCCCTTGGGCTCTTAATGGACGGTTCGGATTAGACTATTGGTGTACGGTGGGGCCCACAAAGAAAAACCGCAACCTCTGTTGCGAAACAGAGGCTACGCAGGTACGTGTTGTAATGTTGGTGGGCCCCAATCAGATATCGTGTTGAGAAATCCACTCCGACCATTAGATTTGGCTCAGAAAACCGTCTAGATATGCATGGTTTTGAATTAGATTGAGTGTGGCCCATTGAGTTTTAAACGCGCCGTCCGTTTGATGCGGTGATGATGTCTCCATGCGTACGCGAGCTGGGATTTGAAAACCCACCATATGTACGGTCGGTTTTACCTTCTGGAGTGTATGGATGGTCCGGATTGAGTGTATGACTCGTCCATGTGGTCCCACAGCATTCTTCGAACGGACGATGTCCGTCTTATGTGCAGGCTGGGAGAAATCCCACTTGGAGCGGGATTCTGTTGGGTCAGCGCATGCTGACCCAAAACGTTTGGTCCGGTGCTTCGTGGGTGCACACCTGTTGTGTACACCGGCCACATGAAGTGGGTTCCGTCGTGATGTATTCATATCATATCCTCTTAGGTGTTAAGTCCAGAATAGAAGCAAATCCATATATTAGATGGGCCTCGAATCAGAGATTCGTGGGCTGATCCCTTCGTTGGCACACTTCCACAACGATACTGGAGCTGAAATTTGATATGTACGGTTCATTTATGGTCCTCAGGATATGTATGGAGTTTCGAGCTGATCGGATGGTGGGAACCCTGTGATCTTGCATTCTGGAGACTTTTCAGGCCTCTTTAATGTGACACACGTGATTTTCCTGAATCTCGGTCGTATAAAATCATTGATCTTGGTCCCTTGAAGTTCGTCCCTTACCTTGGCATCATCAGAACGTTAATTTCATGCGTTTAGCGCCTTTTTGTAATCCAAGCTCTCGACTATACCCTGTATCACGAACACAGTTAAACCCGGACATTAAACAATATTATGCACGTAACTCCAGGCAATAAATGGGGTCTAATATGCAATATTTGACCCTCAACAATAAACTCTCAACATCTATTTCTCCATCTCGTAGAAGGTAATAAAAAATGTTATCAGGAAATACTTATAATAATAACGATAAAATATGACCTTAAAACAATCAATGAGGTTATGTCTTCTAGAGACTCAGGTTTTTGGAAGGAAGCCATCAACGATGAGATGAAATCTATAGCGTCAAATCAAACATGGGAATTAGTGAACTTACCTCCAGGTTCTAAACCCATAGGGTGTAAGTAAGTATTTAGGAAGAAATATCACACTAATGGGACTATTCCAACCTTTAAAGCTAGATTAGTAGCTAAGGGGTTAAAGAAAAAAAAAAAAAAGAATGAATATATTATTTTGACACATATTTTCTTGTGGCTAGGATAATATCCATCAGGATTTTATTTGCGTTAGCGTACATATATCATATTCACATCCACCAAATGTATGTAAAGATTGCTTTCTTGAATGGTGATCTTAATGAAGAGGTATACATGGAACAACCCGAAGGATTCATTCTACTAGGAAATGAGAATAAAGTTTTTAGATTGATTAAATATTTGTATGAATTAAAACAAGCACCTAAACAGTGACATGAGAATTTTGATTCAAAAATAGTATTTCATGGTTTCATCCATAATGTACTTGACGAATGCATATATTCTAAAGTTAATAGTAACTGTATAATTATTATTTGTTTTGTAACGCCCTGAAATTCGAGGGTCGAGTAGCAACTCAACTCTCGAGTTCCAAAACATCACTTATGCAACATAGATAATGATGATTAAATGTTGTCTGTGTCAGTGCAATAAACATGAGTGAGATTATACCAAAACAGTAATTCATACTCCAGATCAATTTTATAAAGGCAAGGGAAGACTGAAACTGTATATCTAAGGTATGTAAAGAAACAAAACCATCTCAATCTCCAGAGTATGAACACTAACTGAGTAACCATATACATGTATTGTTTCTGAATCAAAAGGTCAAAATACAACTAAAAAGATAAATCCTGAAATTCCCGCGATCCAGTCAACCTAAGCAAGGCCGTCTGAGTACTGCATGTATGAGAACTCGTCCTGGTCCTCGTCGTAGTCTGGCTCAGCCTCCTGAATCAACGTATAATCTATACCTGAGACAGATTCTGGTTGGTGTGTACAACACTATCTCGTAACGTGGGAATAAGTAGCTAACTCAGTGGAACAATAAAGCATAGGTTAACATGTTATCAATTCAGTCAAGAAGTAATGATAAAGCAGTACAATCAAACAATCCTAACTACTCTTATTTAATGCAAGTATGAAATGACATGATGAATGCCCTTGCCAAACCACCCTCATGTGACACCATCTTACGTTCGCGACATGCGTTCATCCCTCAGTGCTCCACATCTACCAGGCACATGCAGTGCGGTGATGAACATGATTACCAAGTAGTTATTAGTCCTTTCAAACAGCAGGATTGGGAAACTAAGGTACCTCCCTTGTATCATTCCCAAACATGATCCATTCTAGGGTCGTCAGTGCTAGTTAATCTCATACGATAGTGTATTTCTAGGTCGCTGCAAAGGCTGTCAGGGCTGTTACGCACAATGGTTACACCACTCCCCCATCACCTTTTTAATGGTTCATCACTAAGCTGATACAGGCCTAGTCATACTCTATACACTGCGGTAAAACTCGTCGCCTCACCGCAAATTTAGAGTATGCTCGAGGTCACTACAAAGGGCTCGTCACCAATCAGTGTAGGCCGACAGCTCGAATATAGTGTCTCATACCACCATAATCGGCTCATGAGTCTGGTTGCTCACTGGACACTATGGGGAGGCACGTGGCCCCAGTGTAGGCTGACAGCTCGACCACGGTGTCCCATACCACCATGCCCGGCTCATGAGTCTTAGCGGATCGAGGTACCATGGTTAATGGGATTTCACTGGTAAGTTTGGTACCCTAGGTTCAAGCAGTAGCGTCCAAACATGGTGAACATACATAAGACATAACGGGTTACTTGACGAGCTCGACTAGTTCGAGCGCACAACAAGTTGAACGATATGAAGCGCATAAGCACTTCGTGTGGCCAACCACTATCGCCAACCGAAGTACGACTCGGGTTCGTCGAACACATCTCACGTGGCGAGATGAATCTCAACCACGATCTCAAGTCTGGTACCGAATATCTAGACTATAATTATAGTCTCAAACTCAATCAATCCTTATTTAGAGCATGTAGAGTAAAGCATATTAAACAAAGTAATTCAACCATGTTAACAAGCATATCATAAAGCATGCATTATAAAGCATGTTATAAAGCAGTATATAAACAGGAATACAAACACATATATTTCATAAGTAAGCGGTTACATTAAACGTCCAACATGGAGGAAATCATATACGTCTCTAAGGTAATTGAGAATCCCATCTCAACACCTACCTAAGGCACTATCATCCAAGCACTTACTCTCACAAGCATTTTCACAAACACTTAGAATACCCTATTTCAACATACGTAGTGTATGTTAGCAAAACATGTATTAGGGCGAGTCCTTTCACCAAACAAGTAATTTACGCATGTATAATATGTTCATACAGCAAATAATCATGGCAAACACATCTCCAAAATTTATACGTATACCGTACTTTTTAAAATACATTATTTCAACATACATAGTGTATATTAAAAAAACATGTATTAAGGCGAGTCCTTTCGCCAAATCAGTATTTTATCCATACATAATATATTCATACAACAAATAATCATGGCAAACACATTTCCAAAATTTATACGTATACGGTACTTTCTACAAATACCTAGAATATGTAAAATTCCATATTCCTTATCCTTAATCGAAACGGAAAACAAACAACACTTTGTACATGTCCAATTGCATGCAGATCATGAATCTATCATTATCTGACATTGAAAGTGTTGAAAACCATAACCTATACACCTAAAGTCTGCACCTTTTATCGTAGAATCGTAACAAATCAGATAGGTTTACCAAGCTTCCGTATCCGGCAGTTTGGTAACCTAGAGGATGAAATAGGTTAGCTATTTCATAACCTACAACCTTCACAACTCCAAAACAGATTAGGGTTAGGGTTTCTTACCTAGAAACGAAGTCGGATTCGCCGGGAAAGCGACGAGAATGGGTTGGTGCAGCTTATGTAGCGGTAGGGGATAGTAGTAGGGAGTTTCTCACACTTTCTCTCTCTTTTCTCTCTTCTCTCTCTAGGGTTTCTCTCAAATTCGTATGGCTGTGAGAGAGAGGGTTCTAAGGTCCTTATATAGCCTAAAAATACACTAAAATAGACTTATGAATAAGGTATACTTAGGTTATAACCAAAGTGACCATTTTCCAACTCAATGGAGGACTTTTGGCAGGCCTCCTTGAGCCAAAGGTCGGACTTAAGCTCACCAACCTTGGATATAGGTGGAGTTAAGTTTTCGTTCCAGTAAGATTCCCAGATCATGCGTGGCAGACCAGTTTCAGTTCAACGGTCAGCGGATCTCGATCTGAAATTCCAAGTACATGGATATGTTTATGAAATTTTTCCTGATCCGAGGGTGTATTTGGGTCAGATTCTGACGGTCTGGTTGCTTACAAAATGTCCGCAAGCAACATGTGCCAGATTACTATTTGAGATATTTATTTGTAAAGAAAATCAAGTATTTTCACACTCCTCGCTCCGGACTCAAGCGAACAGCCGTGGGACACTGTCTGGATTTGATTTCCGAGATGGTTGTCCAGCCTAGCGAGGTGGTTCTAAGTCCTTAACTTCGTATTATTCGGACTCCCGATGTGCGGTCTCGACCTGATACGGAGTTTCAATGTGCTCCCAAGAGCAGCCGGGTAATGAGTTTGATCCTATACTTTAGGGTAACCTAGTGTCAATGATTCTACAAGTTTTGGGTCTTGTAGATCGTATTTAAAGCGATTCAAACAGATTTCATGGCTAATCTAGTTTAGCACATAGTTAACTCTGTCAAATTTCTAAAGGATTTGATTCTAAGCGATTTCTGCCTGAGGTAGTACTCGGGCCATTGCATGGAAATTTTCGAGTCGTTACAATCTACCCCCCTTAATGAAAAATTTCGTCCTCAAAATTAGTACCTTTTCGTACTCCTCGAGGAGCTGAGGGTAGTTCTTTCGGATCTCGGCTTCTGTTTCCCACGTAGCTTCCTCCTCTGTATGATGTGTCCATAGTACCTTCACGAATGGAATCACTTTGCTAAGCAGTACATTCACGAATGGAATCACTTTGCCACGCAGTACCTGCTCCTTCCTGTCAAGGATACGCGTCAGACGTAGCTCATACATAGCACCCTCGTTCAGCTGTACCTGCTCCCATCTGATGATGTGTGAAGGATCAGGAACTTACTTCTTCCGAATAAATACATGAAATACGTTGTGTACAGCTGCAAGTGGTGTGGGCAAAGCGAGACAATATGCCACTGCACCCACTCAATCCAGTATCTGAAATGGACCGATAAATCGCGGTGTGAGCTTCCCCTTCTTCCCGAACCGAATGACTCCCTTCATAGGAGAAACTCTGAGGAACACATGGTCTCCAATCTCAAACTCAAGCGGTCGCCGTCTCGTATCGGCGTAGCTCTTCTGCCTGCTCTGCGCTGTAAGAAGTCGACGCCTGATAATGTCGATCTTCTCTGAGGTCGCCTGAACCAACTATAGGCCAATCAAGCTACGCTCGCTAACCTTAGCCCAACAATGCGGTGCTCTACAAGGGCGACCATACAAGGCCTCATATGGAGCTATACTAATACTCTCCTGGTAGCTGTTGTTGTAGGCGAACTCTGCGTAAGGAAGACAGTCGTCCCAATTATCCTTGAAGTCCAACAAATATGCTCGCAACATATCCTCCAGAATCTGATTCACCCGCTCTGTCTGCCCGTCAGTCTGAGGATGAAACGCCGTAGTGAACTTCAACTTCACACCCATCGCTTCCTGGATACGAGTCCAGAAGATAGATGTGAACCGAGTGTCTCTGTCCGACACGATCTCTAAAGGAACCCCATGCAGACGGACGATCTCTCTGATGTACAATCTGGCCAAATCATCTGCAGAGTTCGTAACTCTGATAGGGATAAAATGGGCCGATTTGGTCAACTGGTCCACAATCACCCAAATGGAATCATATCCCTTCCTCGTCTTCGGCAATCCTGATATGAAATCCATGGAAATGAAGTCCCACTTCCATTCTGCTATGGGCATGAGCTGAAGCAGTGCAGGAGGTCGGCGATGTTCTACCTTAACCTGCTGGCACGTCAGATAATGAGACACATACTCTGCTATATGAGCCTTCATGTTGTCCCACCAATACGACCGCCTCATATCCCGGTACATCTTCGTGCTACCAGGATGCATCGTGAGCCTCGTATTGTGAGCAGACTCGAGAAGCTCCTGTCTCAAGTCAGGAATATCAGGAACGCATAGGCGGCCATGGAATCATAGACCCCCATCAGAACCAACTCTCCACTTGGAGTCCTCGGCGTCGCTAGCTTGCTCTCGAAGCTCAGACAACCACTCATCGCCCTTCTGGGCTTCAATGATCCTGTCATCAATAAGTGGTCGCACCCGAACATACGCAGCACACTTAAATGGTTCCTCCACGGTGAGTCTCTGATCGAAGTCCCACACGAACTCAACCATGTCCCACTCTGCTATCATCAACGGGGCCGCAAATGCTATAGTCTTCTTGCGGCTCAACGCGTCGAACCAGGATGGTAGGAAACCTCGAACTTGAAGTCCTTCAAGGTCTCCATCCATCGACGTTGTCTCATATTCAAGTCTCGCTGCGTGAATATATACTTAAGGCTCTTGTGGTCGCAAAAAAGCTCAAACTCCTCTCCGTAGAGGTAATGTCTCCAGAGCTTCAATGCAAAGATGACAACTGGCAACTCCCGGTCATGTGTAGGGTAATTCTCCTCGTGCTTCCTTAATTGTCTCGAGGCATACGAAATCATCATGTTCTTCTGCATAAGGACACAACCCAAACCAACGCGAGACGCATCAGTGTATATCGTGTACTTAACCCCTTGCTCTGGTAATACTACCACAGGGGCGGACGTCAACCTGTCCTTCAGCTCCTTAAAAGCTGCTTTCGCCTTCTCATTCCAGGCAAACTTCAGGTCCTTCCGTGTCAACTGAGACAACGGCCTGACAATCTTCGAGAAGTCCCGAATGAAGCGTTTATAATACCCTACCGACCATGGAAACTCCTCACCTCAGTAACCGAACCAGGCTGTTGCCAATCCTGAACCGCGGCTACCTTAGCAAGGTCCACTACTATCTCATCCTTGGACACCACATGTCCGAGGAACTTGACTTCCTCCTGCCAGAAGTCGCACTTCTTATACTGCGCGAACAACTGGTTCTTCTTCAATGTATCCAACACCGCTCTCAGGTCTTCCTCATGCTCCTCCCGACTAGTAGAATATATCAGAATGTCATCAATAAAGACGATGACGAATCGGTATAGGAATGACTGAAATACCCGATTCATCAGGTTCATGAATACGCCCGGTGCGTTCGTAAGATCGAACGAAATCATTAGAAACTCGTAGTGCCAAAAGCATGTCCTGAAAGCCGTCTTCTGCACGTCCTCATCTCTAACGCGCAGCTGATGATACCCTGACTGCAGATCAATCTTCGAAAAGTACTTCGCCCCCTTCAACTGATCAAACAGATAATCTATCCTGGATAAAGGATACTTGTTCTTCACGGTGACCTGGTTCAACCTATGGTAATCAATACACAACCGTAATGAGCCATCTTTCTTCTTCACAAACAGTATAGGTACTCCCCAGGGAGACACACTAGGTCGTATAAAGTCATTCTCTACTAGCTCGTCAATCTGTTTCCGTAGTTCCTCCATCTCACATGGATGCATACGATAAGTCGGCAATGAGATAGGTGTCGCACCAGGCGTAAGATCAATGGTGAAGTCGATCTCACACCGAGGAGGCAAACCAGGAATCGTCGCAAACATACCTGCGAAATCCCGAACCACAGGCGTATTTCCCAAAGTCGGACCATCAACATGCTCTAGTAAAGCAGCGTAACATCAACACGATATGGCCAACTAACCTGCACTGGAAAAGTAAAGACCGTCCCATCAGGTCCTCTGGTTGTCACGACCCGAGTATCACAATCTATCTCTGCTTTCATCTCAGTGAGCCAGTCCATACCGAAGATAATGTCGTAGTGCCATAGTGGAGCAACAATGAGGTCGACGAGCACTGTTCTGCTACCCAAATCCACGGAGTAACCCTCACACACCCGTGTGACATCCAAAAATGTCCCAGTAGCCGTAGTGAGTCTCATTCCCTTTGTGGGAGTAGTATGTAAAGCTAGACGCTTAACTGCCCCACATGAAATAATAGTAGTGGACCCAGTGTCCACCAACAAGGAGACAGAAGTATCTTGAATGTGGGCCGTACCCTCAAAAGCCATCGGGGCCGTAATTAATGTCTCAGGTGCTTCAGCTACCAGTGCATGCACTCGAGCCTGCTGTGATCGGTTCGGTTGTGGAACCATGGGCCGTTGAGGCGGCTTGAAATGAGATGCAGGAGGTCGGAAGGAAGGATGAGCAGGGGCAGTCCGTAGAGGTGGAGCTAATATGGCCTGAGGGTGAGGGCGATCCACCCTCTACGGTGGTGAGAACCCACTAGCCCTCATACGTGAAAAATAGTTCTCTACAGGATGACCCGGTTTCCCACAGAAAGAACAGGTCACTCCTGGGAGCCGCATCTAAACTACTGGCGCCGCGGCCCTGGGGGGAGAGTTGATATGAGGCCTCTTGCCTAAGAAAGGCCTTCTCTGCATCTCTAGTCGTGGTCTCGTAACCATAGTAACACGAGAACGTGTCAGCCGATCAACATCCATCTCGACCATTATAGACATGTGAACCAGCTCCGCGTAAGAAGGTATACTGATACAGCACATCTTCGATCGTATATCAGGGCGCAAACCCCAGAAAAATGGCGTATCCACTTCTGCTCATCAACAAGGATGGTCGGGACAAAGCGGCCCAACTCCGTAAAGCGATGCTTGTACTCAGTGACTGTCATGCCTCCCTGCCTGAGACATAAAAACTCATCCTCCTGCTCGAGTCTGAAGGTATGTGGGTAATACTTCTCGTGGAACCGAAACTCAAATGCTGCCCAAGTCCACACATAGCCCACTGCGATAAACCGTAGTACACTGTCCTACCACAGGATGGCCTCTCTCTCGAACATGAAAGTGGTCAACTCGACCTGCTCTGCCTCAGTACAGTGTAGCATCCGTAACATCTTGGAGATGCGGTCTAGCCAAAACTCAGCCTCCTCGGGTCTGTGAGAACCCGTGAATGTGGGAGGCCTCAAGCGCTGGAATCGCTTGAGTAGGCCACGAGTACCAACATCTCTAGTAAGGGGTACAGCAGGCGAAGGAGGAGGTATAGCCTCAGCCTGAGCAGGAGGCTCTGCGGTCTCTGGTCGTGTAGATAGTGAAGGTGGAGCCGCACTACCACCCTGAGCTGATAAAACTGTAAGAAGCTGCTGATGCTGCTGCTGCATCAGCATCATCATCTGCTCAAACCTGTCAGGAGGTGGAGTAGCCTGTGGGTCATGCTGTGTAGATGAGGATGCCCGGTGCTGCTCTCGAACCGAGGGTGTATAAGGTGGCATTCCACCAGTAGGACCAGCAGGAGGCTGATCTGAGTCTAAACCTCGGTCCGTAGGACCACCTCTACAAGGAGTCTGGTCCATCGAGTCAGTGAGGAGGTGTACCATGCTCCGTGTATACTGCCGCGGCATGCCCTATACAACATAGGGTGCAATGTATGTGAGATATAGTATAGCAACACATTATACAAGCACTTTAAGCATTCCACACATCTCATAGCAAAAGAGGCTGTATGCTTTTCATTTACCCAAAATTGTCATAATACATGGAATACAGAGTTACATGAATCATGACAGAAATTACATGTGAGCCAATTACATCCACAACATCAAACACTTAAAACATACTACTAACTACTACATCACCAACATGAAACATAAACCTACTATAGAGGAAACCAAAACAACTACAAAACAACAGTATGGATGGCTAGGCATCCGAGTTAGGCGATGGAGGAGGGGCATTCTTGTCCTATAGACAGCACAGGATGGCCTTCAAGGTGCGAGACACCTTGCTGAGCTTGGTTTGGACCCGCCCGACTTCCTGTCTCAGGGCGGCTTGGCTCTCCTCGAGATGGGCTAAACGCGCATTTATGGTAGCCCGATCGGTGCCTTTCTCCTAAGCCGTAAGAGGTGAACTCTCCTCTGTATCCTGGGCCTCAGGTTCCCCTTCTTCTTCTTCTATTTCATCGCCACTCCCATCTTCACTCTCTTCTTCTTCGCTCTCAAACTCATCCTCGCTCTCCTCATGTCGGGCCCGTCGTCGCCATGCCCCAAGTTCCATCTGATGGAGAGTACTCTCGTCGATTTGATGGATCGGTGATGGCCTTTCCACCCCCAGACTGTGGCCAAACTCCCGTGTAATCCTGCATACGAGTCGGCCAAAGGGAAGCGAATCAAAGCTCTTGGTGGAGCGTGCAGTACTCACTATCTGTCGCAACATGAATGTAGGCACGCACAAGTTCGCCCTCTGCCCCACTTTGAACAGAAAGTCTACCATGAGTCGCATGCACTCGCTGCAATTACTGTGTCTGGGGTAGAGGTTACATGTGAAGATGTGATATAGTAGGCGGAAGTCGTCTGACATGTGGGACGCTAGTAGTCTTTTGTTCGGCTGTCCACTCAACCAGTCGGCCACTACAAAGGTAACGTGTGCGACGACCCCTTTCACGAGCACTTCCCAAATTCTTCTCACTAGTATGTATATCGCCGAGGGGCATATCCATGAGCCGCGCAATCAATCTCATATCAATTGTAGCAAATAAATCCACATCATAAGAGAGCCGAAACTGCAAAGGTTCCAGTGTAAGCTCACGAATGTTGGCGTAGAAAGCTCGGATAGTACCTGCATTGGCGTGACCTCTAGCCTCAAATAGCGGACCCCAATGGGCCGTCTCCACTTGCTTGAACAAGTAGTATTCACCGAAGAGTCGCCCATCCACCTGGGCTTCAAAGAGAACCCTACGATCCTCATAGACTCCATGGGGTAGTGCCGCCAACTGAGCTCTTTCAGCAGGAATCCGGGGATCAAGATCCCGCTTCGTTCGAAATTTCTAGGCAACGCTTGAGCTAGTGGCGGTGCCTCTCGGCTGCCTTGAACTTGTAGGGTGACTAGGCCTAGCATCATCAGCGGCACCCTTCCTCTTCCCCATAAGAGAAAGGATGGTGGAGATGGAGAAAATGGCCGAAACCATTGCGAGAAAAGCCATGGAAAGGGAAAGAAAACAAAGAAAAGGGTTGGAGGGTTGGTTCTCCATGGAATTGGGTCTCAACAAACGTTGTAGGGGCCCAAATGATAGAAATTGAAGGAGGAAAATGGAGAGATAAGATGGGTGAGGAAGCTCACACGATTTTTGAGCTCCAAATGGGGGTGTGAGAGCTCAAACAAGAGATACGGAGAGGGTAGGGAGGAAGGGACTACTGTGGACGATGGGAATGGATGGGTTGTGGTCGAAAATAGCAGATTGGACGACTGGAAGGGCGATTGGAGAGAGGAGACAACAAGTCTAAAGAGAAAAAATGGCTTGGAGGTGAGTTTTGTGAAGGAAGTAGGGGTTTGGGAGGGAGGAAATGGACGGGACCTATGTCAGAGGGGTCCTTATACCCCAAAGTGGATCGGCCTGAGCCGCGGGCCCGACCCAGCCCAAAATCCAGCGAGGCCTCACCAACCGGGCGAGGGCCTCGCCGACCAACGGTCCAGATCTCGAGGGATCGCCCCATGGACGAGACCCTCCTACCCCCCAGGCCCCAAAAAACCTTGGGTCCCACCCTGGGTACCCCTAGATTAATGTGGGTAGGCTCCCGACCCCGATTCGCTCAATTTCGGGTAGTTTCGGGCACTTTCGGACACATACTTGCATTTACAGATCTTTGACTACTGGGATGAGGTGAATTATGATCTAGACACGTCAATAGACGGTCTAGAAGTGATTTGGGATCGACTCGTGCAATCAGGATCGAGTACGAACTCGATCAAAATGCTTATTTTCGATGAACTTCGCCAAATGACGAAATCGGGGAAACCTAGAACTGTTTCTATATTTTTCTCAAACCCTCCTAAGTCAAAGCGTCAGCGTACGTCGTGGGAACATAACTCAGGTTCAGTATAATCAAAATCATGCTTTGATACCAACTTGTAACGCCCTGAAATTCGAGGGTCGAGTAGCAACTCAACTCTCGAGTTCCAAAACATCACTAATGCAACATAGATAATGATGATTAAATGTTGTCTATGTCAGTGCAATAAACATGAGTGAGATTATACCAAAACAGTAATTCATACTCCAGATCAATTTTATAAAGGCAAGCGGAAGACTGAAACTGTATATACAAGGTATGTAAAGAAACAAAACCATCTCAATCTCCAGAGTATGAACACTAACTGAGTAACCATATACATGTATTTTTTCTTAATCAAAAGGTCAAAATACAACTAAAAAGATAAATCCTGAAATCCCCGCGATCCAGTCAACCTAAGCAAAGCCGTCTGAGTACTGCATGTATGAGTACTCGTCCTGGTCCTCGTCGTAGTCTGGCTCAACCTCCTGAATCGACGTATCACCTACACCTGAGACAGAGTCTGGTTGGTGTGTACAACACCGTCCCGTAACGTGAGAATGAGTAACTAACTCAGTGGAACAATAAAGTATAGGTTAACATGTTATCAATTCAGTCAAGCAGTAATGATAAAGCAGTACAATCAAACAATCCTAACTACTCTTATTTAATACAAGTATGAAATGACCTGATGAATGCCCTTGCCAAACCACCCTCATGCGACACCATCTCACGTTCGCGACATGCGTTCATCACTCAGTGCTCCACATCTACCAGGCATATGCATGATTACCGAGTAGTTATTAGTCCTTTCAAACAGCAGGATTGGGAAACTAAGGTACCTCCCTTGTATCATTCCCAAACATGATCCATTCTAGGGTCGTCAGTTCTAGTTAATCTCATACGATAATGTATTTTTAGGTTGCTGCAAAGGCTGTCAGGGCTGTTACGCACAATGGTTACACCACTCCCCCATCACCTTTTTAACGGTTCATCACTAAGCTGATACAGGCCTAGTTCATACTCTATACACTGCGGTAAAACTCGTCGCCTCACCCAAATTAGAGTATGCTCGAGGTCACTACAAAGGGCTCGTCACCAATCAGTGTAGGCCGACAGCTCGAATATAGTGTCTCATACCACCATAATCGGCTCACGAGTCTGGTTGCTCACTGGTCACTACGGGGAGGCACGTGGCCCCAGCGTAGGCCGACAGCTCGACCACGGTGTCCCATACCACCATGCCCGGCTCATGAGTCTTAGCGGATCGAGGTACCATGGTTAACGGGATTTCACTGGTAAGTTTGGTACCCTAGGTTCAAGCAGTAGCGTCCAAACATGGTGAACATACATAAGACATAACGGGTTACTTGACGAGCTCGACTAGCTCGAGCGCACAACAAGTTGAACGATATGAAGCGCATAAGCACTTCGTGTGGCCAACCACTATCGCCAACCGAAGTACGACTCGGGTTCGTCGAACACATCTCACGTGGCGAAATGAATCTCAACCACGATCTCAAGTCTGGTACCGAATTCTGGACTATAATTATAGTCCCAAACTCAATCAATCCTTATTTAGAGCATGTAGAGTAAAGCATATTAAACAAAGTAATTCAACCATGTTAACAAGCATATCATAAAGCATGCATTATAAAGCATGTTATAAAGCAGTATATAAACAAGAATACAAACACATATATTTCATAAGTAAGCGATTACATTAAACGGCCAACATGGAGGAAATGATATACGTCTCTAAGGTAATTGAGAATCCCATCTCAACACCTACCTAAGGTACTATCATCCAAGCACTTACTCTCACAAGCATTTTCACAAACACTTAGAATACCCTATTTCAACATACATAGTATATGTTAGCAAAACATGTATTAGGGCAAGTCCTTTCACCAAACAAGTAATTTACGCATATATAATATGTTCATACAGCAAATAATCATGGCAAAAACATCTCCAAAATTTATACGTATACCGTACTTTTTAAAATACACTATTTCAACATACATAGTGTATATTAAAAAAACATGTATTAAGGCGAGTCCTTTCGCCAAATCAGTATTTTATCCATACATAATATATTCATACAACAAATAATCATGGCAAACACATTTCCAAAATTTATACGTATACGGTACTTTCTACAAATACCTAGAATATGTAAAATTCCATATTCTTTATCCTTAATCGAAACGGAAAACAAACAACACTTTGTACATGTGCAATTGCATGCAGATCATGAATCTATCATTATCTGACATTGAAAGCATTGAAAACCATAACCTATACACCTAAAGTCCGCACCTTTTATCGTAGAATCGTAGCAAATCAGATAGGTTTGCCAAGCTTCCGTATCCGGCAGTTTGGTAACCTAGAGAATGAAATAGGTTAGCTATTTCATAACCTACAACCTTCACAACTCCAAAACAGATTAGGGTTAGGGTTTCTTACCTAGAAACGAAGTCGGATTCGCCGGAAAAGCGACGAGAATGGGTTGGTGCAGCTTGTGTAGCGGCAAGGGATAGTAGTAGGGAGTTTCTCCCACTTCTCTCACACTTTCTCTCTTTTCTCTCTTCTCTCTCTAGGATTTCTCTCAAATTCGTATGGCTATGAGAGAGAGGGTTCTAAGGTCCTTATATAGCCTAAAAACACGCTAAAATAGACTTATGGACAAGGTATACTTAGGTTATAACCAAAGTGACCCTTTTTCAGCTCAATGGAGGACTTTTGGCGGGCCTCCTTGAACCAAAGGTCGGACTTAAGCTCACCAACCTTGGATATAGGTGGAGTTAAGTTTTCCTTCCAGTAGGATTCCCAGATCATGCATGGCAGACCAATTTCAGTTCAACGGTCAGCGGATCTCGATCTGAAATTTCCAAGTACATGGATATGTTTATGAAATTTTCCTGATCCAAGGGTGTATTTGGTCAGATTCTGATGGTCTGGTTACTTACAAAATGTCCGCAAGCGACACGTGCCAGATTACTATTTGAGATATTTATTTGTAAAGAAAATCAAGTATTTTCACACTCCTCGCTCCGGACTCAAGCGAACAGCCGTGGGACACTGTCTGGATTTGATTTCTGAGATGGTTGTCAAGCCTAGCGAGGCGGTTCTAAGTCCTTAACTTCGTATTATTCGGACTCCCGATGTGCGGTCCCGACCTGATACGGAGTTTCAATGTGCTCCCGAGAGCAGCCGGGTAATGAGTTTGATCCTATACTTTAGAGTAACCTAGCGTCAATGATTCTACAAGTTTTGGGTCTTGTAGATCGTATTTAAAGCGATTCAAACAGATTTCATGGCTAATCTAGTTTAACACATAGTTAACTTTGTCAAATTTCTAAAGGATTTGATTCTAAGCGATTTCTGCCTGAGGTGGTACTCGGGCCATTGCATGGAAATTTTCGAGTCGTTACATGTTTATTTGTTGATGATATTTTAATAATAAGTAATAAAATGAAAGGTGTAACTAAAATAAAGAAGTTTCTATCTTCTGTATTAAAAAGAAAATATCTTGGACAAGTGGATACCATCATAGGTATTTGTAGACACCTCACCCAGGCTAGCATCTTTTGAAAGCTAAGACAATCCGGGAACCATGAGCATATCTTAAACCAACCCCTAATCCGAACCAAGCCCTAATACCAGCCTAAACCCTAACCTTAGCCAAGACATTGATCCAAACCCTAATCAAACCTAAGCCATCACAAGCCATCGTTCAAGCCAAAGCATACCCAAACTTTCACCCACAATCAACCCATTTCTCGGTCCTTTTTTAGGTCACAATCGAGCCAATTTGAGCCATTTTAAAGCCAAATATTCAAAATGGATTTTATTTCACTCTCAGGACCCAAAAAAGGACCCACTGGCCAACTTTCGGGAGAAACTGTACCCGAGGTGGTAGTTTGACTACCGCGGGCGGTAGTCAAACTACTGCTTCCTCTCAAAAAACATGCATGGAACTAGCCACACGAGTCTCAAAAAATATGCTTCCTCTCAAAAAACATGCGTGGTACTTCGACTGCCGCTGCTCGCGGCTCGCGTGTGGACAGTTGTCCTAGCATCCAAAAGTCAACTTTTTCAAGAATTTACCCCCCCAAAACTCACCATTTACCTTTTTACCAACCCTAAAAACCAATGGGAATATGCCACATGTCACCCCTCTCTCCTTAACCAATCACAACCCTCCATTCCAAGATTTTAACCCTTACCTACCCACTAATCACCACAATGCCATTGGAGAAAGCTATAAATAGCCCTCTCCTCTTCTTATTTCCAGACACCAAACCAAGGGCGGGAGAGAGTGGGAGAGAAAGAGTGAGAGGGAAAGAGAGGGAGAGGAAGAGAGTGAGGGAGAGGGAAGGAGCTCCCAAGCCTCCCAAGTCCAGATTTTCTTAGCCACCCCCTAGCCCTCATCCAAACCTCTCCAACCCATTTAACCTAACCCAGTTTGATCATGGTTTAGTTTATGTCTTAGCCTACTCAAGAATCAAGCCAAGGATCCATCATCTTACAAGCATTCATCATGACATCTACTCCCTTCTTAACCCCCCTGCTTCTCTAGATCTCTAGTGAACGTATGCTCTATGACTTGCCGTACACCGGATCTTGTCACATCAGAAATTTCTAGTGATTTAGTTCATTTTTCTTTCCTCTTTGCATAAGCATCATTACATCCGCCCTCTAGACACATTGTCGGACGTATGCTCAGTGACCTGTCGAAATCTCGGATCTTGCTACATCAGAAATCCACATGTGACTAGTCCCATCATGACCACAGCATCATCATCATCCCTTGAGATTATTTTACCACACTAAGTAGAGACTGTACATTTGTACGGGTAGAGAGGGTGCCTAACACCTTCCCTCTTTGTAACCGGGGTCCCTTACCCAGAATCCCGGATCGCAGATCAGGAGTCAATCTAAGGTCGGAGAGTCTTTGGATTTCTCCAACCTTACGTATTCCGTGGTTCTAGCCGACTGCGGGATTCTGAGATTATTCGACTAGTGATGATTCTAACATTCACAAATCAGCCTAATCATCCCCACCACTAATTCATAACATTTAAATCAGCGTGGACGCCGATTTCAGTGTCTACAGTATTAAAGTTAGAAAACGTATATAGTGGGGGTTATGTAATGTGTCAATCTCATTATGTTGAGAAGATACTAAATAAGTTTAACCATACAAAAATAAAAACCACATTTGATTCAAGTATCAAGCTAAATAAGAATAATAGAAGAGTAGTTGCACAACTTGAGTATGCAAGTGTTATAAGCAGTTTAATGTATGTTATTCAATGCACTAAACCTAACATTGCTTCCGTTGTGAGTAAACTCAGTAGGTTTACTATAAACCCTAGTGTGAAACATTGGAATGCTATTAGTAGAGTTTTTAGTTACTTAATAACAACAAAAGACGTAGGGTTATTTTACTTAGATCGAGTTTCCTGCTGTATTAGAAGGATACACCAATGTGAGTTGGATATCGAGTATAGGGAATAACGAGTCCAGTACATGGTGGGCATTCACCCTAAGAGGTGCAATTATGTCTTAGGGATCTAAGAAACAAACCTGCATAACTCACTTGACTATAGAGTCTGAGTTTATAGTCTTGACTACGACATGCAAATAGGATGAGTGACTTATGTATCTTTTATTAAAAATCCCTTTTTAAGTGAAAACTATACCGGTTGTGTCACTACATTGTGATAGTGAAACTACGTTAGTTAGAGCCTATAATAACACTTATAATGGAAAGTCTAGACACATAAGTTTACGACATGATTATTTGAAAAAATTGATTCAAGATGTAACAATCAAAATTTCCTACGTGAAATCAAGCAATAACTCGGTTGATCATTTTACTAAACCTCTAACGAGAAAGATAGTAAAGGCAACATTTAAAGAGGTTGGGTTGAAGTTCTTGAACCAAAGTTCCACCAGTGATGGAAACCCAACCTAAAATTAGAAAATCTCTAAGTTCAGATTCAATGGGTAAAAGCAAGTTACTATTATAAGGAAAGTTTCAGCACTAAATTATATAAAATCTCATCCATAATAGATAGTGTTGTGTGTTACAGATAGAGAGCTGAGTCATATAACTCTTAATAAAATCCAATTTAAAAGGACAAGTGTCTTAATAGTAACAGGGACATTGGAAGGATTTAACTTATGTGAACATAGAGATGATGTAGTCTTCCATGAGAGTTGGATTTTCTCTCGGCATCGTTCATGAAAAATGAAAAGTACATGACCATTAATTGTGTTCAGCAAGATTTGTGGGAAATCTATAATAACACAAAGTGAATTTGTATGCAGTATATCCGGTTTTATTATCTAAGAATAACAGCTTCAAAGCTGCGGCTACTAGGAATTTCAATAGAACTTTGAGATACTTATATTAAGGAGAGATTTAAATCAAAATATATCTTTTTTTATGCATATAAGTTATTTATAGTCTCATAGATGTTTTTTTTTTTAAATACTTTTCAATCAAGTTAGGGATTGTCGTGAAAAATATTGATTATATATATATATATATATATATATATATATATATATATATATATATATATATATATATATATAAAAGTGTTTGCTAAAACGTGATTTTTGGTGTTTTTGAGAATAGTCCCATATTGGAAAGGAGAGAAGAAAATCTTGTGTTTATATATACGGTGTGGAGTACCTTATTATTTGTTGTGTATCGTGGAGCACTGAGACTCATGTATTCGAGTGCGAAGCACCAAAACACATGCACGTGCACACGGGCTCGGGCACGATCATAGTCTTAAGTTTGGGCTCGGTGCAAGGGCATGGGCATGTGAGGCAATGTGGTTATAGAAGTGCTAGTGGCACACTTTGTACTTCACACATGCGCATCGTGTCGCAGATGGGTCGCTCCCTCGTGACCTTACACGAACCAGTGCGACAAAGTTTATTAGTCAGGTGGCTGAAGCATTGTGGGTAAGGGGTCTAAAAGAGACCAGTCCATCTCATATAGAGGCGGGAACTAGCCATGTAAGAGTGGTGTAATTGCTCATATAATATTAAACTGGACAATATAGAAACTGCTCCATGTGGCTAGCCCAACAGTCATAAACGACTAGCCATTGAGTCTAGTTTAAACGACCAGCATGCAGCCAGTTGTCCCACATGCATAGTGGTCTGAAACTACCAAATAAAGGCTATTTTCATCAACATCCAAAAATGTCATATGGAGCTATGACCCTGGACCAAAACGTCCACCAATCCTGGCCTATATAAACAATGCCTGGGTAGTTCATTAGACAATGACCAACCAGTCGAACTACTATATCATACGACCCAATAAGAAGAACTTAAGTGTTCTTTGATCAAGTTAGCAAGGTTCAATACGAACCTTAGCCAGTAAGTCCTCAAGAAATAGACCAATGAAGTGGTTCTAAATTAATCTTCTCTCTGATCTGGGATTTTCTTTCCATTTAATCTGCCAACAAAGTGTGTACACAGAGTTCCGTTAGTGGTTTCTTCATGCTAGCTAAATGCAAAATCACATACAGGCTAGTCATATTCCAGAAGCTAGTTTCCTTCTACATATTAACGGTCTCAACTATTTTAAAAAGGGGTGAATAACGCTTCTAGGACAACGTGATCACACCTACTTTAGCTCGTCCTTAATATTTTTGGTTTCTTTATATTATTACAAAAAATGTAAATATGTAATTTGATAATATCAAGTTTTTAACAATGATGATTCACATGGCAGCCCACGTGACTATTGGATCAACCATATTTTCAAGGTGTCTGAATTTCATAGGGTGACCCTTATGCATGTTTCGAAAACCATAAAACATCACAATGGCCTGATGCAGGAGAGTTTAAACATTACAATGGCCCCATGTCAAAAGCTGCAAAACAAGCTAATCCTATAGACATTATATATGGGGAAGGATTATCCTACCTCCTTTATTATTATTATTATTATTATTATTATTATTATTATTATTATTATTATTATTATTATTATTATTATTATTATTATTATTTATTTTTAATATTGCAAAAGGGCAGGGCCCCAGCCTGTACAGAGGAAGATTTCGAGAGGGCCAACATACAAAACGAAGCAGGCCCTCCTATCCTGTAAGGAAGCCGAAAGACCTATATAGCCTTCACGAATATAACCCACTGCTACCCTATCGAGGAAGATGTGACCTCTAGATATAGCAGGTAGAAACTGCACATCATGAAAAAAGGAGTCGGATTAGTTTAGACTCGCCAGCCTGGCCAACCCGTCGGCCACCGCATTTCCCTCCCTCGAAATTTGGACGATGGACACATTTAGTCTGCTTCTCTCCACTTCAATTCTTCATCTCCAATACCATGAAGACCATGGGTCTGAAGCAAGACCCGATAATGCTGCAACCACTGAACTAGAATCACAGGTAACGACTACGTTAGAGAACTCCTGCCTAGCTGCCATCGAAATCCCATCCAACATTGCCCTCATTTCGGCCCTGAAGTTTGTCCCAAATTCATAACCTACTGAAAATGCAAAAAGAAAATTATCCCTGTGATCACGGCCCACACCTCCTTCACCCGACTGGCCCGAGTTACCTCTAGCCACTCCATCGACGCCAATCTTGACCCACCCCTGCGGGGGTCTTGTCCATTTCACATCGGTTGTCTTGGAGTGAGGGGATTAATGCCCAGTAGACTACAGGTGAGTTGGGCCGGCAACTTGAAGGTTTTAGGCCGTGACAGTGAATTATCAATGAGGAGAACCCAGCAGCGAATCTTAGCAATGATATTAGGCGCTTTCATATCTATGTCTTCAAATCTGGCCCTATTGCAGGCCATCCAAATCTCCCAGATTATGAAGGTAGGAATGAGCCCCTTCAACAACAAAACTGATTTGAAGGAGGAAGAATTCGCCCACTAGAGACTGAACACATCAGACGCAGTAGAGGAGGTGTTGTGGTTGACGCTGAAGGCTTGCCCAAAGTGTTGCCACACCGATCTAGCAGTCTCACTCCTAGAGAAGAGGTGGTCTATTGATTCAACGTCTGGAGACTGATTCTTAGTACAACAATGGCACCTAGAACAGAGGGGGACACTCTTTTTTTTGAATGTTTCCATCAACAGGTAACGCATTGAACAGCAGTTTTCAGACGTGCAGGGATAACTTCAAAGGGAGATTTAAGTTCCAAACCCAGAACGCCCAATGTTTAGAGTCCGCACGAGGCCTGATGGTTTCCCAAGCTTGGCCCACCCAAAACTTCCCATTGTTTGTACCTTGCCAGATTTTTGTGTCCCTGTTCGACGAGGTGCAAACTCCCTCCGCTGCAACGAGATCAACAATGTGATGAGGAAGAAAAGCCGCAACCTGGGTTGGAGAAATCTAGACCCGTGGTCCAATTACGTCCCTTCACTTAGAGTTGCTGTAGATCAGGAGGAATTGGCAAGTCCGTAGCATCCCGAAGTAAGCCCAGCTCTATCCAGTTACAGTTCCAAAAATGCAGGTTTCCTTGCCCCACTATCCATCGGGAGTGGGTGTCCACCTTGGGCAGCTCTTTGCAGACACGTTTCCACAATGGGGAGGCCGTCGCATAGCTTGATTGCCCATTAAAGGATTGCAGGTCTGCTGCATATTTCGCTTTAACAAACGAGCTCCAAATGTTCTCAGTCTCACAATCTGTCACCACCCAGGCGAGCTTCATCTTGAAGGTCTCCATGACTGATGGGAGAGTTCGTAAGTTCAACCCACTTTCCACAACCGGAAAAAGCATTCTCTCCCATGATACCCAATGCCGCTTCTTCCTAGCACATCGAGACCCCATAAAAAATTTTAAAAAAAAAATAAAATAAAATAAAATAAAATAAAATAAATCAGAAAATGATTTTTGAGACTGTTTAGAACTGAGACCGGTATGTCTAGTGTTTCCATCAGATGCACCGTCATGCTGGATAGGACATGGTTAGCTAACATGAGTCTCCATGCTGTTTCTTATCTTGAGTAAGTGTACTGGGAAAAGGGTCCGTGTCATTGATCAAGACCATTACTATGTTGGACCATGACCCAAACATATCCTAGATAACAAATTGCAGCCACCAATCTGGGCCAGTACTTTCACTTGACAGCCGATATCATTCAAGGATGGGCCATCTATGGTGATGGTAGGCTTGTGGGATTGAGACACTTTAAGTACTTTTCATCTCAGCCATCCATTAAATTTTCTCCCATGGGCCCATTAGTTTGACCTAAATCATGTTTGCATACGATTTGTTAGTGCCCGATTATCAACCAACACACTTTGACAGAGTATCAAACTTAATCTCAATTTCCTAATTCCGCAGCACACAGGTGCAAACGTCATTATACAATCGTCATGTTTCCTACGCCAGCTCCACTAGAGATGAAAGCTTGCATTCTCGTACAGTTAATACAGGTGGATTCCTCCTTTCCCTGGAACAAAAGGCCAAAAAATTTATCAGAGGAAAACTTACGTACTCTGGAAGAGTGCCATGGATGGTACTCAGGAATTATTTAAAAACTGTATACTGGACGTACAAGTAATTCAAAGTAAACTGTCAAGATTAAGGATCCCAGTTTTGATGACCAAAATAATATTTATTT
This sequence comes from Magnolia officinalis, assembly GCA_021015155.1. Lineage (NCBI taxonomy): Eukaryota > Viridiplantae > Streptophyta > Magnoliopsida > Magnoliales > Magnoliaceae > Magnolia > Magnolia officinalis. The sequence continues at coordinate 70,634,791 of JAJHSJ010000006.1, read as the reverse complement.
CAATCACCCAACCACAGGATCGGTGGACAGTTATTAGACGCTTAAAACTGAGAAAAGATCAACGGTTATATTTCAACAAGAAAGTGTTGATGGATTAGACAATAGATTTTCACAGACTATCTGAGTTTTTGGGACTGACTTGGCCACAGTGACTTGTTATAATTTGGAGAGTTGGACTTAAAGTTAGTGTGTGCTTCGTGTACAATTTCATAGGGCCCGCATATTAAACATCTCACTCTGCCAGAGTATCAAATCACTCCCATGCTAGTCGACATTGGGTGCGCATGCGTTTTAAACTTTTCACAGCTGTGCCATTTGCAATGATAAAAATGGCCAGGATGAGAACTATTTTTTTGGGAGATAATTGATACTCTAGCTTCATATGACACTTGATACACAGGCATTCAGAAATTTTACAAACTATATATACCAGCTAAATTGAGCAAAGTACTGTCTCTGAGTCACTGTCCCAACATCAGATTTTTTCTAATAATCCTCACCTGTGACTCGTGGACACTTGTTGAAGTATAACCACTGGATAATTTCATTTTTAGCCTTCCAATAAATGTCCACCACTTGAATAGGTGTAAGTTTTTGTTCATGATACATCTAAATAGAGAACTACAATTTGGACATTTTAATTGAATTTATTTTTATTCCACATGCAATTTCTAAGAAATTTATGAGTACCCGTGTTTCATCTATCACACTCTAGCAGGGTATCAATGCTTTTCTCCGTCCGTGTCGAGCCCACTGTGATGTGTGAGTGCCATCCAACCTACCAATTGGTCGCACCTTTGGCATTTTATTAGGTTTAGATTATAAAAGAGATCATGATCTATGACTCATATGGGCCACACCAATGGAACATGGAGGGTATGGGATAGTTACGTCCACTATAGAATCTTCCATATGCAACGTGGGGTCCACCGTAGTGTGTATATTTCATTTAACCCATTCATCAAATGATAGGATTAATCGGCCCATATATACTCAAGCCATTTCAAAATTCATGGAGGGCTGCAGGCCACACTGCGTTGATGCCTAGGTTTTAGGCGTACTGAGTTACACTTTGTAAACTTTGTTGGGACCACCGTGAATGTGTGTGGTTTATCCATTCTATTTATCTATTTTTTTTTTTCAAATTATTTAAAGGGTTGATCCCAAAAATAAAGCATTTCAAAAGCTTAAGTAGATCATATTATAGGAAACAGTGGAAATATTGATTTCCACAGTTAAAACCTTCCTATGGCCTGCAGTAGTGTTATTTTTTATTTATTTATTTATTTATTTATTTATTTTCGAGTTAGCTAGTTAGTACACACCCCTTGTCAGTACACCCACCACTGTTAGCCACTGCTAGTTAGTACACACCCCTTGCCAGTACACCCACCACTGTTAGCCACCCCACTAGGGAATCGATACCATGACCTCAGTTTTGAAATGAGGTATCTTCTCTAGGTCTACCACTTGAGATTAATCTAAAACTTTTGTGACCCCTGATAACTTTTCAAAAGTAAAATTTTAATTTACACTGTTTTCAGTCGTATGGTTTGCCTGAGCTTTGAATATGCTTCATTTTCAGATAATGACCTAAAATTATCTAGTAATATAGATGGATGGAGTGGATAAACTGCATGAATGACAGTAGGACCAGAGTTTACTCAGTAGGCCGAGCGTGGTAAGTCACTCAGTACGCAATCCGCTTCCCGTGCATATTACTCTCCCTGGATGGTGTCTCGGCTGAGGCAGATTTCCTGCAAAAGCATTTGCATCAGCCATCAAGTTCTTGCCTGGGAACCTAGGTGGGGCCCACTGTGATGTTTGTTAGAAATTCACTCTGTTCATCTATTTTGTGAGTGAAAAAATGAACCGGACCAAATGCTCAAGTTGGCTGAAAATGCAAGAATTGAACGTCCACAGTTGAAATATTCGCGGGGCCAAAGAAGTTTTGAATCATGCTTATATTTGTGTTTTCAGTTCATTCCAATAGGAATGACGTTATGAACGGTATGGATGGCATGCAAACATTACTGTTGACCTCACGGAGGTTTCAACGGTGAGAATTTCCCTAAACCCTTTCCTTTTGAGCAGCACACTTAAGTCTTGGATCTGTTCACTTTCAGTCTCGTACCCTAAAAAGGGCTCAGAAAACGGATAGACGGAGTGGATTTCTCACAAACATAACGGTAGACCCCACCTCTGTTTCCAGCGCAGGAACCTCCTGCTAAAGGCTTTTGGCAGGAAATTAATCCGCATCCGTATCCCAGCTGAGTTTTTTTATTTTTTGTTTTTTTATTTTTATTTTTTAAATTTTTTATTTTATATATCATATGTTCGAACACGCTATCGATCGTTAATTTGGTGTGTGTATGAATACTTGAAAAATAAAATTTCTACAAGGACATGCACGTGGGGGCCGCTGGGTGTACATCCTGCTTGCCTTGCACGCTGGCCTGGCCATGAAAGTTAAACACTCCAAAGGTAAGGCTTGTCTAACTATCATGTGAGCTATCAGGTGACTCATGTGACCTATCAGGTGACGCAGATGCCTGTTGTTCGTTGTTTTCTTTGAATAAACCGAGCTGTGGGATATCCTATCTTCATGGCAGGGTTGATATGATGCAAGGGCTAGATAGGACATTCACAACACGGTGTGCTCCATCGAAGAAAGAAGTAACGAACAACCATCCAAAGACTTCCAAATTCACAGTGTGGATGACACATGATAGTTGGATTGTCTGACTTTTGAGGCGTCCAACACTTAAGATGGAGATCACATAATGCATACATGGATTGGATGCCATATGCCCTCGGTCTGGTGGTCTCATTCCTAACATCTATATAGTACTTTTTCAGTTAAAAACTAAAATTGTATGATTTCTTGCACCTTATGCCCATCTTTTGATTATTCAAACAACATGATGGGGGATTCTACGAATCTTAGAGGTAACAGATTTGGTGCATGTCATTATGACCATGGGCGACCCGCAAGTATAAGATTGAAACCTTTCATAACATACGTTCAATGTGAAACGGGGCATGGTCAAAAGATTACAATGTTGGGACAATTATAGCCTTTGGTGCCATACAATTGAACATTTCAAGGTAAAATCGGATATGGCAACGGTTAAGTGAGGAAAGGTCATTCTATCAGATGGTTAACTATTGGATTTGAAGTTTGCTATTTAGTCAATGTACATGGTTTTCAAAGATGATAGTAAAGGTTTGGTTAACTTGCCTAAGCATGTCTCATAAATAAAGTTGTTTGATTGGGTCCTTACTCATTCTCGATGGTAGACTCATAAGAGTTTCAATACGAGGTCATGGGCAGTGTTCGAAGTATCAATATCACTGCAAGTTTTGCTAGATAGGGATACAGAAACAATATCGATATCGCTGATAACCAGAAATATGGAGAAACATGTGAAAAACGGTAGAATTTTTAGCAAAACTTTGGGAAATGTTGAAATGTACATATTTCATATTTAGAAAAAAAAAATTGTAAAAAGAATGCATACATAATGAGTTTTCATTTAATGATTCCTTAAAAGCACGTGTTGTTGTAAGAAATCAGTGCAACCATCCCATCCGACCTATTTAACCATCCAACATTCCATCCAAATATCCATCGATATTACAAAACATCAACAACACATGATATTTTACCAAGAAATCATAAACAATTGAAAAGGAAATAGAATATTGTGGTCTTAATAACGCGCATATTACGATATCAATAATATCGACATATTATCAATATTATCAATGACAAATTGAACACTACATAAAACCATGTGCCTATGAAAAAAATTGAAATATTTTTTTTTGTAATAAATTTTTTTAATGATATTAATTCGTTGCCGATATTATTGAAATATTGTAGATACACTTATGATACAAGCATTACTTAGAATTTGCATAATCAAAAGTATTGGTGATACATTAGCGATATTGATGCATTGATAATACAAGTGACACCTAAAATTTACATATTTGAAAATATTGGCGATTACATTAGCGATATTGATATGTTAGCGATATTTAGTGATACATTGCTAATACTTGAAATTTTTTATACTACCAGCATTATCGGTATCGCTACCAGTGTTATCGATATCGTTGAGTTAGAAATAAAGATAATATCGGAGATAATTTGAACACTGGTCAAGGGTTTGAGTGCCCATTGTGGTGATATCCCATAGAAGTGTGAGTGCATGGGTGTGCATGTGGGGTGTAAGTGTGTGTGAACAAAAAATAAAACATTAAAAAGAAAAAGAAAAAAAAGTGAAGGTTTTTGACCATTGCCTTATAAGGGATCATCCCATACATAAGAAGCAGACTAAATGCATAAAGGCACTACTTGTAACTTGCGCAATGCTAAAGAAAAAGTGTCATGTGTGCATGTTAGTTGTAGAACGCACAACGATGGCACAACGATGATGAGTAAAGATTTTCTTGCATGAAATTGTTATTTTTTTACTTACGGGTCTGCCCGAAAATCTGCCTTATACAGTTTTATTTTACCCCATATATGAAAATAGCTTTTATTTATTTATTTATTTTAATGATACTGACGCAACCAAGTGACACTTTTTCATTGGCACTACATGAGTACATGTAGCACCTTGATGCACCCAATCTACATCCTCCTACATAGGCCCACATGTTTGGAAGAAATGAAATCCATGGGTCGGTTTTGTTTTCTATTTGAATAATACTTGTTAAATTTCACTTGGTGGTGGTGCTAGTTGAAGATTGTTGTCCTGGCCGGTGGAACTCCAGTAGATAGGAGTTTGTGCGGTAAGTGTTCATGAGACTTCGAGTTGCAAAAATGTCGTGATGTGATGAGTGCCCAATTCACCCTTTTTTCTTTTGACAGGACCATTATTTTATATTTTGGCGGTGTGACTGCGGAAAGTGCAACAAAATTGTCGAGATTTTAAAAATCTGGTATTATTTTCAAGAGAAATAAATTTTAAAATTTATTTATTAATTGTAAATACATATTTTTATATTGTTTTTATATTTAGTGAGATTTTTCCACTGTATCATAATAAAAACTTCAAAATAAAAAAGAGTTAATTAAAAAAAATATGCCTATATTTTTTATTGTCTACTTTGGAATACACATCTCATTTAGAGATACTTAGGAAATCATGCCTTTTATTTAAAAATAAGATAAAATAAGCCACTTGTTTGACTTTAACTAATAATTTCTGACGGAAATTAATGTGCCATTAAGGTCCTGGAAGGCCATTTTTCCCTGGCTGCTACTCATATTCACAATTGAACCCAAATTTTTTGTGCTTGCTTTAGTGTGTTCGGAGAATACCTTAGTATACAAAGTGATTCATGCTATTCATTTGTTTTGTAAGGCTATTTCACAGATTGATCAGTTGTGTCATACGAATGTTTCAACGGTGTTCATCATCCGGATTTGATTTTATTGTCTCAGATTTGGCCCTTTTTAATTTATTTTTTATTTTTTTATTTTTTACGTGAAGCCATAATATGAGTTACACTATTTGTTGATTCCCCACCATTAAAAACTTCACAGGGCCAGCAGAATGATTATTTACCATCCAACCTATTAATAAAGTCACAAAGACCTAGACAAGGAGACCACATGAACATCGTCTTGATCCGTAACTTTTGTGACTTACAAGAAGTTTATAATGGTTGATTACCACTGTTTTCTGTATTATGGTCTACTTGAGATTTGGATCTGCTTCAAATTTTGAACTTTGCATTAAAAGGAGTTTACAAAATGGATGGACGGTGTGCATATAAGTCAAATATATGAGCCCCATGGTAAGGGATCCTACCCACAAGTTGCGCCTGTTGTTGATGTGATGGGAAGCCTTTAAACGACGTGACTGCCCTATGAAAGGTGGGTCATCATAATGGTTGTGAGAAATACACTCTGTTCATCAATTTTAGTAGGTCATTTTTAGGAATGAGACAAAGAAAAATGGGAGGATATGATGCTCAAGTTGGCCATAGGACGGGAAACAATGGAAGGGGGCTATTTATTGTTCAAGCCTTCCTGGGCTCCACATGATTTTTATATCCATCCCTCGGTCCATTGTGATGTAGGTAATTAAAAAAAAAAAAAAAAAAAAAAAAAAAAAAAAAAAAAAACAACACGGAAAAGGGTCTTTCCATAGATAATATAAACAGATGAAATACAGCCTAACGCCCCAGAGCGCGCCTGAAAGACCAAACCTAGTCACAAACAAGATCCAAACTTTCCCAAGATAAAACCCTAAGGCACCCGGATCCACCCACGGGGAGCTACCCAAGCCCAAGAAGACAAAATTTAACTATCCCATTCACATTCGGGCTTCGATAGGAAAAAAAAAAAAAAAAAAAAAAAAAAACTTGAAAGAAGCCTATCATAAGACTAGAGTAGAAAAAGGACGAAAAAGTTAAAGCTGATCTATCCACTGTGAGAACCAAGCCGAACCGTCCCAAGACCCAGCCTATCAAAGAAAAGACTATCTCTAACATGCCCTAGGAGGAGCGACGAGCGACGAAAGAGCGAGGAAACCTGAGACTCACTGCCTATACGAGCCATTCGATCTGCTAGCCCGTTTCCTTCTCGATAAATGTGGCCAAAATTAATTTGACCAAGCAATCGCCATCTAAGAATTCTCTCCATCCAATAAGCCCATTTTCAGGAGGGGCACACGATGCCGTTAAGGAAGTCAACCACTAGTTTTGAGTCTGACTCTACCATAATTTGAGAGATGCCACAACTGAAACAATAGGTGATCCTGTCATGGACTGCTCAGAGCTCCGCATATGTGTTGGAAGCTAGCTCATAGCCTGCTGAAAACGCAAAAGTAAACTCACCATTGTTGCCCCTGCAAACACCTTCACCTCCTGCTGGCCTCAGGTTTACATTCATACCGTTCATTCATTTTGACAGGTAATTTTAATTAGGGCAAGATCTTAAAAATGAAGCATATCCAATTATCAAGTTTACCATACCATAAGAAAGAGTGTGATTGAACCTCCGCCCGTGAAAAACTTATTATGGTGCATCTTAATGTTTCCATGGCTTTTATTTGTCATCCAATCTGTTAATAAGGTCACCTAAGCCAACTTCCGTGGCCTGTTAATGGTTGATCACCAGTATTTTTATTGTACAGCCCACCTGATCACCATTGTTTTTTCTAGTATGGTCCACCTAATAATTAGTTGTGCTTCATTTTTTGGATAATGCCCTTAAATGATCTCGAAAAATGAATGAACCATGGGGATATAGAATACATACATTAAGGTAGGCCCTATGATAGGGGTTGCACCATCGTCGGTGAGTATGAGGTCTCACCTAATCCGTCCCATCTCTCTTACTGCCAACCAGCTTGCAGGGTGGCTGATGTGATGTGAGAGGACTTTTATTGATGTGATTCCTCCACATGATATTTGTCAGAAAATAATTTTGCCTATCTATTTAGCATTTCATTTTTAAAGCATGAGATAAAAAGTTATAATGCTCAAGTGAGCCACGCTGTGGAAACAAGGGAAATTAAGGAGCTGCTTACTATTCAAACCTTTCTAGGTTCCACCTGATGTCTATATGCAATCCAAACTGTTCATAAAATGATCCAACTGTTCACAATGTCGTTACCAATGGGATGACTTAAAGAAAAAAAAAAAGATATTAGCCTGATCCAAATCTTTTATGGCTACACGAATGTTCTGGGCATACAATCTCAATGATTTTATTTTGTGTGGAACACTTGAGCTTTACATTATTTTTTGGGACATGCCATAAAATGAGTGGGTGAAACATATAAACAGGATGGATTTCTCACAAACATCATAGTAGCCCCACATAGTTTCAAAATACTGAATGAAGATGCAGGAAAGGCACCTTAAAATATACCAAAAGCAGGTTTATTTTAAAAAATAGATCAAAAGATAAACAGTTTTAATAAATAACTCAATAAAAAAATCCGCTGACGAATTATCAGGTCCATAAATTCCTAAGAACAAGATTTGTCTCTATGTGGTGGATGCAAAGCACTCAAAAATTGCATGGGTGGCAAGAAAAATGGATAATGCTCGTTGCATTGAGACGCTTGAACTACTTTTCATGTCAACCGTCCATTAAAATTTCTCCCTCATCCTATTAATATGAAGTAATCACATTTGCATATGATTTCTTAGTGCCTGATCATCAACTAACACACTTTTACAGAGTATCAAAAATTTTCTCAATTTACTAATGGGTTTGGCAGCACGTCCGGTCTAAACGTCATTATCCTACCGCCATGTTTTCCACGCTTGCTGCACTGAGATGACGCGGATTGGATATTGACAGGTTGAGTAGCGAGTCGGCTACTGAAGTGACGTCACCAAGTTCTCTGGGCCTCACTACGGCTTGAGTGTGCGTGGTGCTTGTGCACGTGTAAAAAAATAAATTAAATAAATAAAAATTATCAAGTTTAATACCATAAGAAAGAGCGGTGATTGAACCTCCAGCCATTAAAAACTTATTATATATGGAGCATCTTAATGTTTCCATGGTTTTTATTTGTCATCCAATCTGTTAATAAGATCACGTAAGCCAACTTTTGTGTCCTGTTAATGGTTTTTATTTATTTATTTATTTATTTTAAACGGAGCCGCCTAAAGCCTAGGGCTCACCAAATATATTCAATAGAGATGTGTACAACCTAGGCTATTCAGGCGGGAATGCAGAAAAATTGCAGGCCCACCTATCATTTCCTATAGACATTGGATTTCTTAATCCTCTTAACTGACCCGAGGCCGGTTTTATCTAACAAAATACTACCCTTAATGGGCCCAGGGAGGGAGGAAACATTGTGAATTAAAAAAATCAGCCTCTGTCCTGCTACCTTCTTTGGCCAATCCGTTAGCAGGCCCATTTGCTTCTCTCGGGATAAGAGAAATCTGTAAGGATCCCCTGCCAAGGACATTTTTTATCCTGATTAGCAAATAGCCCCATTTCCACACATAGGAGGCCTTCTCGGAAATGCAGTCCACCACCCATTTTGAATCCGATTATAGAATAACTTTGTCCAAACCGGCTGAAATACAGTGCTTCAAACCATCCCAAACAGCCCGGAGTTCAGCCAAGTTGTTAGTGGCCGGCCTATAACCGCTGAAGAAAGAAAAAACCATCTTGATGGGGTTTTTTTTGACCTGTGCTCGACTGGTCGTGAGCCTCCCACGACCAATTGAGGGCTGGTGCACGACCAGTTGTGGAGTTGAGCCCTGACTCGACTCAAAGTCCAGTGACGTTGGACTATTTTTTTCAGGGGTGCTCGACCGGTCAGGGGTGGTGCTCGACCGATCGTGGGTGACGCTCGACCGGTCGTGGCCTCGTCTTGACAGGTCGAGGTTACGCAGATTCGTTCCGCGATTTTGTGCGGATTGCGGATTTTGAATCCTTTCGCAACAAGGATGCGGAAGGGAGTTTCTTAAAACTATAAAAAAATGGTCCCTAGGATTTTCTAGGATATATGAAAAACATAAGAGGGCTATCAAAGGTGTGAGAGAAAGAGAGAAAAAGAGAGAGGAAGCTTATAGAAGGGAGGTTATGCTCGTGGAGATTATCTACTGTGTAATTTATACCTCAGTGCTTCTACGTCCTCGTAATCAGTGAGATCTCTCCGTTTTTCCTTTTATTCTCTCATTGTTTATCCACTCCTGCGTGAGTGAAGATGGTTGTAACTTTCTACTTCATAGTGGATTGTTGATCTGGACAAGGTCTCGTGGTTTTTACCTCTTTGAGTTTTCCATGTAAAAATCTCTTGTGTGGTTTGTGATTTTTGCTTTAATTTATTTCATTGCTTTATTATCCACAATTCCGGTTTGTTTCAGGAGGTTAGATCCTAAGGTTTTGTGCAAGGCACCCAACAAAGTGGTATCAAAGCTAAGTTCATTGAACAAGTAAGATCAGTTTTTTTGAATTATGGAAGGTGGCTCATTAAGGATGATCAGCTTCAATGGTTCTAATTGGACCATATGGAACGCTAAGATGGAGGACTTGCTTTATTGCAAGGACCTATATTCTCCAATTTTAGGCATATCAGCAAAATCCAAGGATATGTCTGATGATGATTAGAAGAAGATGGATCGAAAGGCGGTGAGGTTTATTAGACAATGGTTGGATGATTATGTGTTCCACCATGTGTCTACAGTGACCTCAGCCGCTAGCCTATGACTGAAATTAGAAGGGTTGTAAGAGAGGAAGACAGCCAGTAATAAAAATTTTCTGATAAGGCAACTTGTGAATCTCAAGTATAAGGATGGTGGTTCTATGGCCGAGCACATGAATGAGGTCAACAATATAGTGAACTAGCTCTCTACTATGAAGATGGTCCTGAATGATGAATTGCAGGTTTTACTATTACTTAGTTTATTGCCTGACAGTTAGGAGACATTGGTGGTGTCTTTAAGTAACTCCGCGCCAGACGGAAAGATTTTCATGGAACAGGTTACTAGCTGTCTCTTCAATGAGGAGACAAGGAGGAAGTCTTAAGGGTCTACTCAGCAAGAGGCCCTTGTGACGCAGAAAATGGGGAGAGGAAAGAACAGGAAGGGCAGGAAGGCCCGAGATAAATCAAGAGGCAAGTCGAGTAACAGAAAGTATGTTGATTGTTGGAATTATGACAATAAGGGCCACTACAAGCATGAATGTCGTGGTAAGAAGAACGACAAGAAAGGAAAATGAAAGGAGAAGGAAGATGAATCAGATTCTACTGCAGTTGCTTCAGATGGCGACGTTATAATTATTCTTCCAGTAGATCATGATGTTTGTCTCACGGTTATGAGTCAGGACACCGACTGGGTGATTGACTCAAGAGCTTCTTTTCATGCGACTCCACGCAGGGACTTCTTCACAAGCTACAAGTCTGGTGACTATGGGACCGTGAAAATGAGAAATTCTGGCATATCGAAGATCGTAGGAGTCGGTAATATTTGTGTGAAGACCGATGTGGGCTGCACATTGGTTCTCAGGGATGTGAGGCATATCCCAGACCTTCTCCTCAACTTGATATCGACGGGAAGGTTGAATGATGATGGTTATGAAAGTCGGTTTGATGGTGAGCGCTGGAAGCTCATCAAGGGTTCGTTGATCGCAATCAGAGGAAAGAAGTATTGCACCCTTTACAAGGCAATTGTCAGTGTGTGCAAGGGTGGGTTGAACGTAGTGGAAGATTCAGCTATTGACATGTGGCACAGGCATCTAGGACACATGAGTGAAAAAGGGCTCAGCTACTAGCGAGGAAGCGACTCCTTCCAGACATGACATGTACACCTCTCAAAACCTGTTTTAATTGTTTATCAGGGAAACAACATAGAGTTTTATTCGTTAAAATTGCTTCCCATGTTAATAAAGTGTATGCATTAGATTTGGTTTATTCTGATGTTTGTGGTCCTATGAGGACAAAAACCTTAGGTGGGGCATTGTATTTTGTCACTTTTATAGATGATGCATCTATGAGGGTTTGGGTTTATGCTTTGAAAAACAAGGACGAGGTGTTTGATGTGTTTAAATTGTTTCATGCTATGGTCGAGAGAGAAACAGGTAGATCATTGAAGTGCATCTGCACTGACAATGGTGGTGAATACATTGACGACTTTCATGAGTACTGTAAGTCCCTGGGTATACGACATGAACAGACGGTTCCCAAGACCCCCCAGCATAATGGTGTAGCTGAGCGAATGAATCGCACAATTGTAGAGAGAATCAGATGCATGTTATCCCATGCAAAATTGCCCAAGACGTTGTGGAGAGAAGTAATGCACACAGCAGTATATTTGATAAATAGGTCTCCATCAGCCCCGTTGAATGGAGAAGTACCTGAGAAGGTGTGGACTAGACAGGATCTATCGTATAGTTGTCTCAGGGTGTTTGGATGCATGACATCCATTCACATATCAAAGGATGAGAGGTCCAAGCTCAATATGAAGATCAGGCAGTGTATGTTCTTAGGGTATGATGATGAAAAGTTCGGTTACAAATTGTGGGATCCGACCGAGAAGAATCTCGTCAGGAGTAGAGATGTGGTTTTCTTTGAAGATCAGTGTATAGAAGACATTGGTAAGCCAAAGAAGATTAGCCTAGTTCAGGTGAGCTAAAGGACATGGATCTTATTATTCCTCCCGTGGTGCCTGATGACGGGGGAGTACAATAAGGTGCAGAGGATGATGAAATTCCTTCAGAAGATGGACCAGGGGATCAGCTCCCACTTGATCCACCTGTTGAGCCACAGGTGAGGAGGTCATAGAGGGACAGACAGCCGTCCAAGAGGTACTCGCTACATGAGTACATTATGCTAACTGATGAGGGAGAGCTAGAAGATTATTCTGAGGCCCTAACCAACGAGCATAAGGAGGAGTGGTTGAAAGCTATGCAAGAGGAGATGAAATCCTTGCATAAGAACCACACCTATGATATGGTGATACTGCCTAAGGGCAAGAAAGCTCTGAGTAACAAGTGGGTGTTCAGAAAGAAGGTTGAGCAGAAGAATTCACAGACAAAGTTCAAGGCTTGACTTGTGATGAAAGGGTTTGGTAAGAGGAAAGGCATAGATTTCGAGGAGATATTCTCACCAGTGGTGAAGATAACATCCATACGGGTGTTGCTTGGGTTGGCGGCTAACATGGATCTGGAGATAGAGCAGTTAGATGTTAAAATTGCCTTTCTTCATGGTGACCTGAAAAAAGATATCTACATGCACCAACCAGAGGGGTTCGAAGTTAAGGACAAAGAGCATATGGTGTGTGGGCTGAGGAAGAGCTTGTATGGGCTGAAACAAGCTCCACGACAATGGTACAAGAAGTTTGATTCATTCATATTACAGCATGGGTATGACAGAACGGAGTCAGACCTTTGTGTGTTCAAGCGCAAGCTCTCAGATGGTGATTTCTTAGTTCTGCTGTTATACGTTGCTGACATGCTCATCATGGGAAAAGATATTAAGAAGATCGACAGGTTGCAACAGGAGTTGGGCAAGTCATTTACGATGAAAGACTTGAACCCAGCTAAATAAATCGTAGGAATGGAGATAACTCGTGACAGAAGTAGCAGGAAGCTTTGACTGTCACAAGAGTGATATATTGAGAAAGTCCTATAGCGGTTTAATATGAATGCAGTGAAGCTGGTCAGTACTCCACTGAATTGTAACGCCCTAAAAATCGGGGGTCGTGTCTAAACTCGACTCCCGAGTTCCCGGGGTCACTTAACACCGGTTTTCGTTAATATGCGCTTAATCACGTTTAAATGCGCAGCCTGGAATTACTCGGGACATGAATCACATCCACAACACATATACTGGAATGAAAGGGGTCAGTTACGTATACATATACACGTCCAAAAATATAAATGGGTCGCACTAGGCATTGCCCAATCAAAACAACAAAAAGAATGTTATGTCCAAAAAGAATAAGGCCGAGCCCACTGCTCAGCGATCCATCGGCTCGTCTACGGGTCCAGTGCGGTCCCGCTCATTAGTTGGAAATAAGAGAACTCATCCTCTTCATCAAGGCTCGCGTAGTCAGGCTCCACGTAATCCTCGTCACCTGCGACTATGGAAGAGTCTGGTTGGTGTTTTAAAACACTGTCCCAGAGTGGGAGTGAGTGATCAACTCAGTGGGTGCTATTAGTCTTAAGTTATAACAAGTATCAATTATATTATGAATTTAATGAAAAACAATCATTCATAAATACTTAACTAATCTTATTAATGCGTATGCATGACAGATGATATGATGCATGCCCTCACCACAACTCTCCCTCGAGCGACTCCGTCTAACAATCGCGTATGACAACAATCCCTCAGAGCGACCTCGACTGCCGAGTCGCTAACCTAGCTAATGCAATGCAATGATAATGTTAATTGGGTTCTTAGTTTAGTCCATTCATCCAGCAGGTTGAGGGATCTGATACATCCCACGTATCAAATGCCCTAAACTAGTCGCGAGGCTAATGCCCCATTAACGCGTGAGGCCGAGGCCCCGCAGTCCGTGATCCCGTCGGGTTCCTCATCCCCGACTTCAAGCACATGAGGAGTGCCGAGAGAAAGGGATCGCTCGTGGTCACTACGGGGAGGCGCGGTACGCCAGCGTAAGCCTATAACTCAGACATAATGTCCCATTCCACCATGCCCGGCTCACGAGGCGGTGGACCAATCTTAATTGATTATCGGTGGGCTGCAATGGTGGTAGGGTGTTCCAGGTTCTATACATATGTGAACAAACATGGTTAGCAATCAAAATTGGTCAGTAATGGGCTAAATCGCATGAGTCAGGCGAGCACGTGACAAACGACATCGGGTACAATAGACTCATGTAGTCGAACTACTGCCGCCCATACGCACCCACCCAATCCGCGGGTTTAGTCTTAGGGTAGTCCAACCAATGAGACTGCCGTCTCGCCTCATGTTCCTGACCAATCCAAGGGTTTGATGATGATTCATAACATGTCAATATCAAGGTCATCAACTAGCATATAATATCATGTTGCATACATTCTATCATACAATTCAAATATTTCTAACAAGCATGTTATATTATCTTAAACAAGGTGCAAGTGAAAGGTGTGGGTTAGCGAGGAAGTGAAACACTTCTTACGTCTCAAGGAATTAGAATGCATGAGGGCAAAGCATCATACATGTCATAAGCATCAACACATGAGTATATAATCATCCACTAGACCTTAAGCACTTGAGAGGCACAAACACAATCATAAGAGAACTACAAACATACAATTCCATACTTCTCCAAACAAACACCCAAATCCTAGGGTCTCTCTAGATTTTACAAATGCCTCATCCAAACAAGCAAAATCATTAGACTCATGATATAATTGGTGCTAGGCCACGTAAGATTAATAGTCCACACCTTTGGATTGTTGGAGACATGGAGAACGACCTAGGAATGTGGATTTGGGGGTTGGTGGCCGAAATCCCTAAAACAAGCTCTTGTATGTGAGAAATTCATGTCAATCCTTCCTCAATACATAGGTTTCAAGAAAAAGGGGTGAAAGATCTTACCTAGATGATCAACGGAACGATTGTTGTGGTGGTGGTGTAGGGTTTCCTTTGGAGAGAGGGATAGGGAGTCGAAAGGTTTGATTTCCTTGAGCCCCAACTCGATCTAGGGTCCACCTTAGCTCAACTTCACTCTCTCTTTGCTCTCTCTTTACTCTCTTGGGGGTGGTAGTTGTGGTGAGAGTTATGAGAGGGGTTTGTAGTTGGAGAATGGAGGAGGATATGAGGGGAATTTGTTGTTGGAGAATGGAGGAGGATATGAGGGAGAGGGATTTGTTGTTGGAGAATGGAGGAGGATATGAGGGAGAGGGATTTGTTGTTGTTGGAGAATGGTGGGGAAAATGAGGGAGAGAGCTAGGGTTTATTTCCTAGACTTGGGCCCTTTGGCCTTAAGTTTCCTCAAATTCCCAAAATAGCCCTCTAGGACACCATCTTGGCTTTGGGGCGGACCCCACACCCCCTAGGCCACCAAATTCGGTGTGTAAGTGTCTCATGACCCGATGAGGGGTCATGCAAAGTTTAAGGACAAACGGATCAACGAAAGTGAGGTTTGATCATACGGTTCCGATCTTCAAATGGCCCTATGGGGACCATTTCGGTGATTGGGGCAGTTCTGGTGGCCCCCTGGCCATGAAACTTATAGGATAAGTGGTCCATGACCCGATGAATGGCCATGCAAAATTTGAAAAAAATGATCGGATATGGGGTTTGATCATACGGGACCGATTTGCGATCAATGGTCACCGTGCCACGATCGGGACCCAGATTTTGTGGGCGGGCGTAGAAAAATACATTAAACATTCACCGTAAGTTAAGAAGAAATTCGACGGTTGGAAAGCCTGGTATCTCAGTTTCATTTGCAAGTGCCAGTTCCAATTCTGTCATTGGTGGGGTGTATTTGGCAAGTATCAGATCCCAATTCTGGGTGTCCACTGGGTCCGCAGTCCACGATGGACCACAAGCCCAGTGAGATCTTCAGTTTCCTAAATTTTAAAATTTTTCTGACCCTCCTCTGTCACTAGGTGGACCACACGGGCTGTGCTAGGTGTAAACGGACTATCTAGCTTGACGGCCCGCACTTTGTCCCATCATAACTAGATTGGTTCAGCCCAGTATAAACTAACATTGAGTGTTAATGGTCATTAAGTGATATTATAAGTTAATTTTAAAAAAAATTTAAGAATTTTTGAAAATCCAAAACAGTGAAAATCCAGGATGCTACATGGATGGTCACTTCAGATTGAGCGACAGGCAGTGTCTCAAGATGAAGGCAGAGATGGAAGAGATGCGGAAGATACCCTACGCGTCAGCTGTAGGAAGTTTAATGTATGTTATGGTGTGTACATGCCCAAACATAACATATGCGGTTGGTGTTGTCAGACGATATCTTATCAATCCTTGCAAAGATCATTGGGCAACGGTGAAATGGATACTGCGGTATCTAAAAGGCTCATCTAGTTTGAGCCTATGCTATGGTGACGATAAACCTGTGTTAAAGGGCTACACAAATGCAGATATGGCAGGTGACATAGACTTCAGGAAGTCTACATCGGGGTTCATGCTCACGTTTGCAGGGGGAGTATTTTCTTGGCAGAGCAACCTACAGAAGGTCGTAGCATTATCGACGACAGAGGCCGAGTACATTGCAGTCACAGAGGCATGCAAAGATATGCTTTAGATGAAGAGGTTCTTACAGTAACTTAGCCTGAAGCAGGAGGAGCATGTGGTCTATTGCGATAGTCAGAGTGCTATACACTTGAGCAAGAACCCAAGTCAGCATTCCAAGTCAAAGCACATAGAGATTCGGTATCACTGGATCAGACATACTTTGGAACAGAAGGTGTTACAGCTTGAGAAGGTTCACACGGACGATAATGGGTTAGAAATGATGACCAAGGATTTGCTCAAGGGCAAGTTTGAGGTTTGTAGAAACCAAGCTGGCTTGAAGAAGGTGAATCCCTCCTGGGTCAAAAAGAGGGAGATTTGATGAGATTTTTTTGACCCGTGCTCGACCGGTCGTGAGCCTCACACGACCGGCGAGGGTTGGTGCACGACCAGTCGTGGAGTCGAGCCCTGACTCGACTCAAAGTCCAGTGACGTTGGACTATTTTTTCTGGTGGTGCTCGACCGGTCGAGGGTGGTGCTCGACCAGTCATGAGTGGCGCTCGACCGGTCATGGCCTCGTCTCGACCGGTCGAGGTTACGCAGATTCGTTCCGCGATTTTGTGCGGATTGTGAATTTTGAGTCTTTTTGCAACAAGGATGCGGAAGGTAGTTTCCTAAAACTATAAATAGGGGTTCCTAGGATTTTCTAGGATATATGAAGAACACAAGAGGGCTATCAAAGGTATGAGAGAGAGAGAGAGAGAGAGAGAGAGAGAGAGCTTGTAGAAGGGAGGTTATGCTTGTGGAGGTTATCTACTATGCAATTTATATCTCAGTGCTTGTATGTCCTTATAATCAGTGAGATCTCTCCATTTTTCCTTTTATTCTCTCATTGTTTATCCACTCCTACGTGAGTGAAGACGGTTGTAACGTTTTACTTCATAGTGGATTGTTGATCTGGACGAGGTCCCGTGGTTTTTACCTCTTTGAGGGTTTTCCACATAAAAATCTCTTATGTGGTGTGTGATTTATGCTTTGATTTATTTCATTGCTTTATTATCCATAATTCTGGTTTGTTTCGGGAGGCAAGATCTTAAGGTTTTGTATAAGGCCCCCAACACATCTCCCCCTTGCAATTTCTGCAGATGCCACCACCCCCTGCTGGCCCTGGATTTGAAAGAGCCGACCTGTATACATTCAGCCTGAACTAGCCCCTGGGAGGCCTGATCCACTTGACTACCTCAAAATCAGAATGAGAGAAATGCGTACTCTGCCGAGGATTCGCGGGGCCGGGATTGAGAAGAGACGAATGGCAGGGGACGCTGGACTGAGAAGGGGTGGAAGAGCCCAGCCATCATAATTTTTTTTTTGAACACAGCTGCCACCGAAAGAGGCCGATCATCATATATAACCCCATTCCTTGCTCTCGAAATTTCCTAGACAGCAAAGGCAGGAGCTAAATGGAAAGCCACAGGGACCTTGATGAAAGGAAAAAGCCTACACCATCACTAGATCAATCAGCCCTCAATCGAGAGATGGGAAACAATAGAAATCCCAAAGAAAACGCCTATCATATTCCAAACCGTAGTAGCCAATTTGCTAAAGAGGAGAAGGTGCGAAATCAATTCTGAAGAGGCTTAGATGCTTGGCCAATCCCACAGCAGACGCACCTCGAGGCGAGAGATATCCCTTTACTCGGGATGTGAGCTTCAATTGACAGTGCTCCCTGGATGGACTTCCACAGGAGGGTTGAGACTTTAGGAGGGATCCTAGGATGCCAAACCCACTTCACCCAAATTTTCTCTAGCCAGTGCAATCTGCCAACGTCCCAGGCAGATTTCATAGTAAACTTTCCCCCAGCGCCAAAAGGCCAGATAGGACGGTCTTCCCCAGCCGAGGTGCAAAATCCACCTTTAATCAGATGCTCCAAAACTAGAGATGGAAGGGAGGAAACGACATCCACCCTCAGATCGTCTGGACCAAGGAAATCAACCACCCGCATAGACCTTTGCTCAGGCCTAATAACAATTGACTCGAGTGAGTCCAAAGGGCCCAACCCAGTCCAATTACTGTTCCACATGTTGAAATTCCGTCGGCTAACTTCCCATTGCGCATGCCTGTCTAAAATAGGAGAAAGCTTGGCTAATCTATTCTAGATCGGCGAGGCCCTAGAAATTTCCCTCATTTGGTCACCGCTGGCTTTGTTTTGAAGGTATTTGGAACGCATAAACTTAGCCTAAAGGCTGTTAGCTGAGTTGAAGTTGATACCCCAAGCCATTTTTAAATGGACCGCATCCATAACCTCTTTTAATTTCCTGATCCCAAGCCCCTCCTCAGCTTTGGGTAGAGCAATAGATCGCCAATTCTTCCAGTGAAATTTTCTCTTACCTTCCTGTCATCCTTAGAAGAAATTTATGAACGAGGCCTCCAAAATATCCAGCACTCTCTTTGGAATGATCGTGGCAGTAAGGGAATGGACCGGGATTCTACTCATGACTGAGGAGATGAGAGATAGCCTACCTGCCTAGGAGAGAATTTTGGCATTCCATCCATGGATTTTAGCAACTACTTCATCTATCAACGACTTGAATAGGATGCAAACAATTCTACCTTTAGCAATGGGAACACCCAAATATGAGAGACTGGAAATGGACTTGCTGAGACCGAGGATCCTCTCAATGCTTCTGATTCGAGCGACGGGCAACTTTGGGGAACAGAAAAAGGAGCTTTTCCTCCGATTGATCCTCTGATCGGAAACTGCCTGGAAGGAATAGAGAAAGCCGTGGGCAACGACCAGGGAATCTTGAAACCCGTTTACGAGTAATAAAGTATCATCTGCATAAAGCAAATGAGAAATCTGAATGCACCACTGTTTTAGCTTGAAAGACTTGCGGCGACCATTAGAGACCAGCTTAGAGAAGCCTCGGCTGAGGACTTCGGCTCCCAGAATAAATAGACTAGGGGAGAGAGGGTCGCCCTGCCTCAGCCCTCTAGAGGATTGGAAAAAAACATAACTTATGCCGTTGATGAGGACTGAAAACTAGTTATTGTTCCAACAGGATTCTACCAAGTTCACCCCAGCTCCTGCAAAAACCAAACGTGATCAGAACCTTCTTCAGGAAAGCCCACTCGACTCTATCGTAGGCCTTTTTCAAATCAAGCTTCAAGATTATGTTTCCCCCTCGAACCTTCCTGCCCATATCTCTATAAATTTCTTGACAAAGAGCGATGGTTGATCACCAATATTTTTATTGTACAGTCCACCTGATCACCATTGTTTTTTCTAGTACGGTCCACATGATAATTAGTTGTGCTTCATTTTTTGGATAATGCTCTTAAATGATCTGGGAAAATGGATGAACGGTGTGGATATAGAATATATACATTAAGGTGGGCCCTATGGTAAGGGTTGCACCATCACGGGTGAGTATGAGGCCCCACCTAATCCGTCCCATCTCTCTCTGGCTGCCATCCAGCTTACAGGGTGGCTGATGTGATGTGAGAGGACTTTTAATGACCTGATTGCTCCATGCTATGTGGGGCCTCCATGATATTTGTGAGAAATTAATTTCGTATATCTGTTTTAGCATATCATTTTAAAGCATTGGATAAAAAGTTATAATGCTCAAGTGAGCAGGCTATGGGAAACAATGGAAAGAGCTGCTTACTATTCAAACCTTTCTAGGTTTCACCTGATGTTTATATGCAATCCAATCCATTTATAAAATGATCCAACTGTTCACAATGTCGTTACCAATGGGATGCCTTAAAGAAGGAAAAAAGAAAAAAGAAAAAAAAGAAGATATTAGCCTAATCCAAATCTTTTATGGCTACACGAATGTCTTGGGCATACAATCTCTATGATTTTATTTTGTGTGGAACACTTAAGCTTTATGTTATTTTCTAGGACATGCCATAAAATGAGTGGGCGAAACATACGAACTGGTGGATTTCTCACAAACATCATAGTAGCCGCACCTAGTTTCGAAACACTAAATGACGATGCAGGAAAGGTATCTTAAAATATATCTAAAGCAGGTTAATTTATTTCAAAAAATATATCAAAAGATAAACAGTTTTCATAAATAACTCAATAAAAAATTCTGCTGACGAATTCTCAAGCACATAAATTCCTGAGAACAAGATTTGTCTCTATGAGGTGGATGCAAAGCACTAAAAAATTGCATGGGTGGCAAGAAAAATGGATAATGCTTGTTGGATTGAGACGCTTGAATTACTTTTCATGTCAGCCGTCCATTAAAATTTCTCCCTCAACCTATTAATATGAAGTAATCACATTTGCATATAATTTCTTAGTGCCTGATCATCAACTAACACACTTTTACAGAGCATCTCAAATTTTTTCTCAATTTCCTAATGGGTTTGGCAGCACGTCCGGTCTAACGTCATTATCCTATCGCCATTTTTTCCACGCTAGCTGCACTGAGATGAAAACTGACACTCTTGCGCTGTTTATACAGGTCCATTGCTCCTTTTCCTAGAACAAAAAGCCAAAATCATTCATCACAGAGGAAAACTTTGGTACTCTGAAAGACAGCGTTGGATGATACTCACGAATTCCTGAAAAATTGCATACTGGACGTACAAGTAATTCAAGCAAATGGTCAAGATTATAGACCCAAATTTTGATGTATCAAGTTAATGTATGTTATGTCTATAATTTCATAGTGCCTGCGTATTAACCGTCACACTCTGCCAGAGTAACAAATCACTCCCCTTGCAACGGTACAAATGGCCAGCATGGGAATTAATTATTTTTGGGACTATTTGATACTCTGGCCGCATGAACTAATTATTTATGGGAGTATTTGATACTTTGGCTGCATATGATACTTAGGCATCCAGAAATTTTATGAGAGGCATACATTAACTCACACTAAAACAAGCGAAATCATGAAAGGTACTGTCTCTGAGTCACCATTCCAACATCAGATTTTTCTAACGATCTTAAGCTCTGATTCGTGGACACTTGTTTGCTATAATAGAACTTTTGGATAATTTCATTTTTAACCTTCCTATAAATGTCTATCACTTGGATAGTCTGCTCAGCGATTAGTTGTTATTTTTGGTTCATGATACATATAAATAGGGCAACAGGGCTGTATGAGGTGCACAGAGATGTCAGTGACAAATCCATTCCATCCATATGTTTTAAAAGACTACAATAGGACAGAATTCTAAAAATCAAGCAGATCCAAAACTCAGGTGGGCCACACCAACAAAACAGTAGGAACAACAACGACCACCATTGAAGCCTTCTTGGAACTGACCATGATGCCATCCAAACCGTTCATAGAATTATTACCACTCAGATAAGATCAACTGTAGGAATAAATATCATCTTGATGCAACTCCCACTGCCAAGCATTCAATCCTCACTATTTCGTGTGGTATGGCTCACCAGACTTTTGAATCTCCTGATTTTTAGAATACTGTTCTAATTTTGTCTTTCACAACAGATGGAAGGAGTGGATTTGCCATGGACATATCCATGGCCCCACACTGCTCTGGGCACAGAGATATCTCTGTGCCAGGGGTCAAAGGCGATCCGCTTCCCGTCATCCTCTACCAGGGTATCAATGTTTTTCCCTGCCCCTCCCTCTCTCTCTCTCTGTCTCTCTCTCTCAGGGAATGATCTTATAACCAAGAAATTTCCAGCTGTGTACGTTTGGGATATATAGTGACGTCCGCCATAGAATCTTCCAAATGAATTGTGGGGTCCACCGTACAATATATATATATATATATATATATATATATATATATATATATATATATATATATGAGATATTACAAAAACTCAGGGAGGCCACAGCCCACACTGCCTTGATGCATAGGTTTTATTCGTGATGGCATATTGCTCTGTGTGTGGTGTCCACCTCAGTTTTGTATCGGGATGAGTATTGGTTTGTGTGATTAATGTTAAGAGGTGCACTGGATGTATGGTTTGGATTCCAAAGGGCACAACGAGTGCGCTCTACGCAGCTCTAATGGCATACATTCAAACACATTATCAATTGCTCCCTAGAGATCACTGCTATTTATGCTATAAATACTTTAAAAACAATATTTATACAAGGACTGCATGTGGGGGACACTGGGGTGTGGGTTTAACTGTTGTAAAACGGATGTCTTAAATCTTGTTCACTGAGATGCTCGACCAATGGAGGGATTGACTCCACTAGTCGAAGGTCCCTTCAACTGGTCGAAGATAGTTCGACTCGAAGTCTAACAACGATGTATTTGAGATTTTCGGGATGCTCGACCAGTCGAAGTAGTTTTTCGACCAGTTGAAGTCCATGCTTGACCAGTCGAGGGTTCCGCAGACGGTGCGCGGTTTATGTACAGACTGTGTAAATTTGATGCGGTTTCTAGGGATGTGCGTAAGTGGGGTTTTCCCCATCTATAAATAGGAGTCCTTCAGGTCATTCTCAAGTATGCTAAGGCTTTCTAAAGGGGTTCCAAGGGTTCCTAAAAGAGTTTTAGGGTTATTAAAGGGTGTAGTAAGGGTGAGTTTCGAGGTTGTTCGAATCGGGTAAGTCCTCTCTTTGTAATTTCTATTTTCATAGTGGAATTTTGTCGTATTGTGCCACGGTTTTTTCCTGAAAGGGTTTTCCATATTAAATATTTGTGTTCTCCTGTGATTGCTTGGTGCTCTTAGGACTGCTATCCTAGATCCATATTTATGTGATTCTGCAATACAAATCCTTAACAAGTGGTATCAGAGCAATCGTTGGGGCACAAATCTGAATTTGCAGGATTAGAAATAATGGGAAGTACTAGGTATGATATTTAAAAGTATTCCGGCAAAAATAAATTTGAGTTATGGAAGATCAAGATGATCAGTTCCTTAACTAAGCAACGCAAGGATGATGCTCTTGATGAGCGAAAGTCTACTATGACTGATGATGATTGGAATACTCTTGATAAGAAGGCCTTATCATTGATTCGTTTATGTCTCACGGATGAGGTTCTCTACAATGTCACGAGGGAAAAAACTACGGATAAGTTGTGGGCAAAGTTAGAGGATGTCTATGCGAAAAAATTCTCTGAAAATCGATTACACTTGAAGCGGCAGTGGTATAACTTCAAGATGGTAGAGGGTAGAGATTTAGAGGCTCACATTAACAACTTTAATAAATTAGTTTGCAAATTGCTGGATATGGAGGAAGTGATGAAAGATTAAGAACAAGCATGTATGTTGCTGAATTCTCTTCCGGCATCGTATGAGTCATTCAAGGACATAATGTGCACCACGAATAATACCCTGAGTGTCGACATCGTTGTCATAGCCCTTCAAGGGAAAACCATGAGAAAGCTTAATGGTGACATGGGGACATATTCTGATGCACTGATTACGAGGACAAGAATTCTGAGCAAGGTACAGGATCTTCAAGGTCAAGATCTAGGTCCATGGGCAAAGGCAAAGGTAAGTTAAAGTGCCGGAATTGTGGGATGGGAGGACATTTGAAGAAGAATTATATAAATCCTAAATCTAAGAGAGAAGAATCTGAGGCTTCATACAAGGAGGCCAATGATGTCACGTCAGATGGATCGAGTGGATGTGATGGTGATGTTTTGTTTGTGTCTGCGATCAAACACTTTTACGATGATCGTAAGGACGAGTGGATTCTTAACACACTGGTATCTTTTCACATAACTCCTCATTGGAGTTGGTTCGCTAGCTAAGGGGAGTGCGATGATGGATAGGTGTTTATAAGGGTGCACATTTAACCAGTAGAACTGTGGAACCGGACCGAAACCGACCAAACGGTCCGATTTGGTCCGGTTCTAGAGTGCACCGGTTCCGGTTCCAAATATCAAAGAACCGGTTACATCGGTTTGGTTCTTGGTTTGGGGGTATGTAGAACCGAACCGAACCATGAACCGATCCGTAGAACCGAACCGTGGAACCGAACCGATGTATTTTTGTACATCTTATAATTATTTTCTCTAGAACAATTATTTTCATAAATGTATTTTTACACACCTTATACAATATCTAAACCATTCATCAAATGGACCACAACATGGATGGACATGAGCTTGCAATTGGGCTGGATAAAAAGCCCAGAACCATGGAACCGATCCAGAACCGAACCGGTTTTAATGGTTCGGTTCCGATTCGGTTCTAGGGTGCCAATGGTCCGGTTCCGGTTCTGAATTTCCTAGAACTGTTAGGAATGGTTCGGTTCCGGTTTCACCCCAGAGCCGGACCAAACCGAACCGTGTGCACCCTTAGGTGTTTATAGGCAATGACATTGTCTGTCATTGCCTGTAATGTTGTGGCTGTTGGTACGGTGCGTATCAAGATGTTTGATGGCACATAGTGTACTCTGACTGATGTGAGTCACGTTCCTCACATGAAGAAGAATCTGATTTCTCTTGGTGTACTTGAGGCAATGGGCTGCAAGTTCACAAATATTAATGATGCTCTTAAAGTATCTAAGGGGGCACGAGTAATCATGAAAGCGCAACGACTCGGTAACATGTGTAAGTTGATCAGGAGCACTTCAAAAGGTAGAGCTGCAGTGGCTATAGTGGATTCCACCTCCACACGTGTGTGACATACTGAGCATGACCACATGAGCGGGTAGAACATGAAGGCTGAGACGCGCAGACAAAGATACAGAGCAAGTGGAGCAGACACCTATGAGAAGAATCGCACGGCATAATCGCAGGATATCGGCAAGGTACATGGACGACACCAATATCGCAGGGGATCCGTCTTCTATTCACATGACTCTAGGTGAGCCTGATGCTGAGAAGTGGAAGGTGACTATGAGCGATGTGATGGACTCGTTGTACCAGATCGACACATGAAATTTAGTGGAACTTCTAATTGGCCAGAAATTGGTTGGATGCAGGTGGATCTTCAGGAGGATACAACATAGATATAGAGCGAAGTTGGTAGCGAAGGGTTATGCTCAGAGAGAGGGGATCAACTTCTCAGAGATATTCGTGTCGACAGTATAACAGGTGTTTATTAGATCCGTGATTGGTGCTGGTTGGCTAATGTGATCTCAAGTTGGAAGGATGGATGTGGAGTCTGCACTTCTGCAAGAAAAATTGGAAAAACATATCTACATGAAGCAACTAGAGCAGTTCGAAGTTTAAAGGGGTTGAGAAAAAAGTTTGCAGGAGGTCGTGGTACGACCTGTCGGCTAGGCAGTGGTTTGATTCCTTCATGGTGAGTAAGAAATTGTATGCTGATGACATGTAGATAGCCAATTATGACATGTCTGAAATCAATGTAGTGAAGACTCAGTTAAGTGAGACATTCAAGATGAAGGATCGGGGGGCAGCAAAGATGGTTCTCGTCATTGAGACTGAAAGAAGAGCAGGTTTTGGTAATCATAGGTAAATACCTTATGTAGGTATTAATCAAGTATGTGATAGACCAGGCAAAGCCGGAGAACGTTCCCTACATGTCTCTCCTCAAGTTTTCCTCATGACATTTCCCAAACCAGATGAGGAAAAGCAGGATATGTCTCATGAGCCTTATTCGAATACGGTTGGCAGTGCATGCCATGGTCCATATTAGACCGGTTATTTCACAGGCAATCAGTGTTGTGAGTAAATACCTCGACAAGCAACATTGGATAACAGTGAGATGGTTACTTCAATACATTTGAGGTAAGAAGACTACGTTTTTACTTTTGGGAAGACAGAGACAAAGTTGGTTGGGTATGTAGATTCAGATTACGCAGGCAGCATGGATTCCAGAAAGTCGACTTTAAGTTACTTGTTTGTACTAATGGGTAAAACAATTAGTTAGATGTTCATGTTATTCGACAGGTGCTTGAGGAAGGAAGCATAACATTGGAGAAGATTCACATTAGTGTGAATCCGGAAGACATGATCACCAAGGTTGTTTCTATAGAGAAGTTCAAGTTTGTGCAACTTCTCTGGGCTTGGCGATGGCATAAAAGAAGGACGTAGTATGTACAAGAAGTGTTGATTGAAGCTATGATGTGGTGTAGAAATAAGAAAAGAGGTCAAGAACCTAAACGGTTAAAGATTGAAGACATTGTGGAGATTATTGTAAAACAGATGTCTTAAATCTTATTCATTGAGATGCTCGACCAGTCGAGGGATAGGCTCGACTAGTCGAAGGTCCCTTTGACTGCTCGAAGATAGTTCTACTCGAAATCCAGCAACGATGTATTTGGGATTTCTGGGATGCTCAACCAGTCGAGGTATAGGATCGACCGGTTGAATGGATTCTTTGACCAGTCGAAACCTAGTCTCGACCAGTTGAGAGTTACACAGACGGTGAGTGGTTAATGCGCGGACTGCGTAAATTTGAGGCAGTTTCTAGGGAGGTGCGTAAGTGGGGTTTCTCCATTTATAAATAGGAATCCTTAGGGCCATTCTCAGGAATGTTAAGGCTTTCTAAAGGGGTTAAAAGGGTTTGAGGGTTATCAAAGGGTGTAGCAAGGGTGAGTTTCGAGGTCGTTCGAATCGGGTAAGTCCTCTCTTTGTAATTTCTATTTTCATAGTGGAATTTTGTCACTTTGTGTCGTGGTTTTTTCCCGAAAGAGTTTTCAATGTTAAATCTTTGTGTTCTCTTGTGATTGCTTGGTGCTCTTGGATTGCTATCCTAGATCCATATTTGTGTGAGTCCGCAACAGAAATCCCAACGTTAACTTCCTTACTTGTCCAACAAGTTGGGTTGGACACTCCAAAGATCGGTTGTTTTATATGAATAGGCCTGACATTGGGGTATCCCATCATCATGGCTGGGCTGCCATGATGCATGGGTTCGGACAATTATAACATGGTGGGTTCCATTGAAGAAGCAATGAATTACAACTGTCCAAAAACCTCCAAATTCACAGTGTGGACAATGCATGATAGTTGGATCATCTAAATTTTGAGGTGTGCAACTATTAAAAAGGAGATTGTATAATGCATGGATCGGATGCCGTACTTACACTCTGGTGGTCCCATGCCCAACATCTATAAAATAAGCTTGTTTTACAAGAACCTATGGCAGAGGAACTGGCCTCTTAAGTTAAAAACCAAAATTCTAGTATTCCTTACACGTGATGCCTATCTTTTGATTATCCAAATAATAATGAGAAATTTACGATTGTGGACCCCACCTTTTATCCAGCGGTTTTTTCGAAGCAATACAAACTTAAAATACGCACTTGGACCTCCCCGTACGGAGTTAGAATTTCAGGATGAAAATACCCCTCCTTTTGATGGAAACGGATTTAGTACTCCCCCTGCCACCAGCTAATGGCGGACGGTCGGTGGTCTGTGGGCCCCACCATGATGTATGCTTTTTATCCATGCCGTCCATATATGTTTCCAGATCATTTTATGGTATGAGACGAAAAATGAGGTATATCCAAATCCCAAGTGTACCACATTACAGGAAACAGTGTTGAGTGAGCGTCAACCATTAGAAACTCAAGTGGAGCCCACTGTGATGTTTGTGAGAAATTCTCCCTGTCTAAGTTCATTCATAGGGCCACAAAGACTTAGATAAAGAGGAAAAACAAATTTCATAATGATCCAAAACTTATGTAACCCCTAAAAGGGTTTCAATGGTAGACGTTCATTCCCCATTGCCTTTTACAGTGTGGTCCACTTGATAGCTAGATCTGTCTTATTTTTCACCTCAAGCCTTAATTTAAGTTCGCCAAATAGATGGACGGTTTGGATATAACACATACCTCATAATGGGACCCACAAAAATCGTTGCGGATTATAACAGGGAAAAAAAAGAAAAAATAAATAAAGAAAAGAAAAACGAAGCCAGCGAGTTGGGGTCGACCGGGTCAGAGCTTGGCCTATCGCTACGGATTATAACCGTAGCCATAATTGTAGTGCTATGCACTTTTTTCTCTTTTTATTATTATTATTTTTATTTTTTACATGGAGAACATTTTCCCCCTTACATTTTTCTATAATACATAATTATGTAAATATGTATATATAAGTTATAAAAATATTTTCTATCTTTTAATTCAGTTTTTTGTCTATGTATTTAACAACCATATCACCTAAACTAGAATGGATTTTTTTTTTTTAATTTTTTTTTTTTTTTTTACACACCCCCACACACTCACACTAGTAGAATTTCACCACCTATGGATACTCGAATACTTGACTAGGTGTTGAAACTCCTAATAGTCTACCACCCGAGCGAGGCAAACTAGAAAATCAGCGGGGCAAACTGAAATATGAGCGGGGCAAACTAGAAAAACAGCGGGGTAAATAAGAAAAACAGCGAGACAAACTAAAATATGAGTGAGGCAAACTAGAGAAACAACGAGGCAAACTGAAATATAAGCGTGGCAAACTAGAAAAACAACGGGGCAAACTGAAATATGAGCGGGACAAACAAAAAAAATAGCGGGGCAAACTGAAATATGAGCAGGTCAAACTAGAAAAACAACAGGATAAACTGAAATATGAGCGGGGCAAACTAGAAAAAAATGGGGCAAACTGAATTATGAGCCAGGCAAACTGAAATATGAGCGGGGCAAACTAGAAAAACAGCGGGGCAAAATGAAATATGAGCGGGGCAAACTAGAAAAACAGCGGGGCAAACTGAAATATGAGCGGGGCAAACTAGAAAAGCAGTGGGGCAAGCTAAAATATGAGCGGAGCAAACAAGAAAAATAGCGAACCAACTGCTGCTTCATTGGCGTATGGATTTGAGAAGAAGAACAATGAAACAATTCTCGTATTTGACCTTCGGGGTGGCACATTTGATGTTTCAGGTTATTGTTATGATTTTAAACTCTGAATTGATGCTCAGTCTGTTTTGTTGGTTTTGACATGATTACATTACTTGTTTTGTTTAGTCTGCTGATAGCATGGTGAGTACCGTGATTGGAATAACTATTGAATGCAGGATGTGGATTACCTGTCACTTGTTTGATTCTATAAACCTGAGTTGCAGTGAGAAACTTATCGACATTCGACCACACACCATGCACATTTCTGTGTATGTGCATGTGACAGATATTACCTTGCATGCTAGGAGTCTAAGACTACTACTATACAACAAATAGAGCATTATACATTGATTTTTGTAGGGTCAGGGTATCACCCATTTTATTGCAGTATGATATTTCATGTTTAAATGTTAATATGTTTTTTTTTTGGTCCACACACATCAATGTGCTATAAACCATTTCATAACTTGTTATTGCTTGTTGGTAGTGAGCTTCTTTGCATTTCCTGTTGTTTTAAATACTTGCGCTGCATGGATTGCAGTTCTCAAGGTTGGAGATGGAGTTTTTGAGGTGCTTTCTACTTCTGGTGACACTCATTTGGGTGGTGATGATTTTGACAAGGTTGAATTATTACCTTTCATTGTAATGGGAAGCTATTATTTCTAAAGCTATTGCATGCATTATTGTAGATACCAATTTTGGCATTAATTGATTGTTAGTTTGATTTCAAACAGAGAGTCATCGATTGGCTTGCTTTGAACTTCAAGACAGATGAGGGCATCGAACTTCTAAAGGACAAACAAGCTCTTCAGCGTCTCACTGAGACTGTAGAGAAGGCCAAGATGGAGTTATCATCCTTGACCCAGACAAACATTAGGTTAGTTGAATATCTATTAAACTAGAATATATATATATATATATATATATATATATATATATATATATATATATATTTTTTTTTTTTTACACACGTACACACACCCCCCAAGCGGGGCAAACTGAAATATGAGCAGGGCAAACTAGAAAAACTGCAGGGCAAACTAAAAAAACAGCGGGACAAACTGCATTATGAGCGGTGCAAACTAGAAAAACAGCGGGGTAAACTGAAATACGAGCGGGGCAAACTAGAAAAACCGCGGGGCAAACTGAAATATGAGTTGGGCCAACTTAAGTATGAGCGGGGAAAACTAGAAAAACAGCGGGGCAAACTTAAGTATGAGCCGGGCAAACTAGAAAAATAGCGGGGCAAACTGCATTATGAGTGGGGCAAACTAAAAAAAATAGCTGGGCAAAATGAAATATGAGCGGGGTAAACTAGAGAATCAGCGGGGCAAATTGAATTATGAGTGGACCAAACTAGAAAAACTGCAGGGCAAACTAGAAAAACAGCGGGGAAAAATAGAAAAATAGTGGAGCAAATTTAAGTATGAGTCTCAAAGAAATTCTCCTTTTTATAATTCAGGTAACGTTGCTACTTCCTTGTTATGGAGTTATCTGATCAATGGTCATCGTGTGGTGATTCAGACCCATTGATATGATCCAGTCTACCATGGATGTGAATTTCCTTGAAAATCTCCCTGATTGGATGATAACAGCCATCAAATATTTGTCCCAATTTTTAGACACGTGGTGAATTTCTGTGTTATTTGTGAGAAATCCTCCCTGTCTAAGTTCATTATTGGGGTCACAAAGACCTAGATGAAGAGGAAAAATAAATTTCATAACGATCCAAAACTTCTATAACCCTTAAAAGGGTTTCAGCGGCTGAATTTCATGTGGGCCCAACAATGATGTTTGTTTGTTATCAAACCTATTCATAAGATTATATAGACATGGATCAATAGAAAAAATAATTATAAGCTTGATCCAAAACTTCTGTGGCCCCTAAGAAATGATCAACATTAGAAGTTCAATTCAAATTTTCATTTGGTGTGGTCCATTTGAACATTGGATACGTTTATATTTATCGGCTCAAGCTATGAAATTATCTGTTAAATTTGCCTCGCTGATTATCTAGTTTGCCCCGTTCATTTTCATGTTTGCCCCACTGATTTCCTAATTTGTCCCGCTGATTTTTTAGTTTTCCCCGCTCAATTTCATGTTTGCCTGTGATTTTCTAGTTTGCCCCGTTGAATTTCTAGTTTGCCTCGCTGACTTTCTAGCTTGCCCCGTTGACATTCTAGCTTGCCCTGCTGATATGGCCCACATATGTGAATTCAAAAGATGCTCATCTGGCAAGCCCAATTTCTACGTTGCCTCGTGCAAGTTCTAAGTTACCTCGCTGAATTTCAAGGTTCTCTCACTCAATTCCTAGGTTCCCTCACTCAATTCCTAAGTTCCCTCGCCGAATTACTAGAAAGGTTTTGATGATAAAATAAATGAAGAAGCTCTAGTGCTAGAGTAGATTACACCACATGGTGGGGGCTTGAATACAACTTGCCAAAAACCTCTTTTAGAGGTTGTTCGACTCTAACTAAGTTACTCGAATAGGGAGTTTTGAAACTCAATTGAGCCATATGCAAACTAAATTGTCTAAAAGTTATGCAACTTGCTTGTAACCTAGGGTTATATGAATTCCCTATAATCCAAAGGGATGCAGATTGCCCACAATAACTTAGGGTAAGAATTCCTTACTATTGAAAGCTATGTGGGTCTCACGTCAATTCATTTTAACTACTCTCGTTATGATATAAGACAAATCTAAAAAAATGAATTGACTACTCTCATTATAATATAAGATAAAAGATGAGACAAATCTAAAAAAACAAGTGGGCAAGGCAACCGACCCGGTCGACCGAGTCCCAACCCGGTCGACCCCAACTAGTTGACTCAGTTTATCGGGTCCCTGGACCAAGGTACCTATGCTACGGATTAGCGGTACCTATAGCTACGATTATAATCCGTAGCCATAGAGACCGCAAATCCGTAGCCATAGGCCGGCTTACTTAAAAATGAAGCCAGCGAGTTGGGGTCGACCGGGTCAGAGCTTGGCCTATCACTATGGATTATAACCGTAGCCATAATTGTAGTGCTATGCACTTTTTTCTCTTTTTATTATTATTATTTTTATTTTTTACATGGAGAACATTTTCTCCCTTACATTTTTCTATAATACATAATTATGTAAATATGTATATATAAGTATATAAAAATATTTTTCTATCTTTTAATTCATTTCTTTGTCTATTTATTTAACAAGCATATCTCCTAAGCTAGAATGATTTACTTAAGCTTGACCCAACCCAACCCAATCTTGGGTTGGGAATTCTCAGCCCGAGCCCAACCTAAGAGGGCTCGACAGGTTGATTGGGTTGGTCGGGTGTATACGTGCTAATATTTTCGTTGTTACATTAGTTTATTATATTTCAATATAGGACTTATTTTTTATATCTATGATTTTATTAATTATATACGTGATTATTCATCATAAACAACTTCATTTTTTTCTTTAAAAACCAAGCTAGAATATATGACTACTCCTTTAAAAAGTCATGTAGCATAACACGCAATCTCTTTAGGAGAGAGAAATCCGGCATATCTTGTTAGCTTGAGTCCTTGGAAATGACGTGGACAAATAAGACCCAACATCACTAGTGTACCTTCTACACAAACAATCCACACTCAATTATAATTTATAAGTAACTAATATATTGATCGGGTTTGGGTTGGGTCGGGCAACCTGAGACCTCAACCCAAGCCTAACCTAAGTTTTATCGGGTTGGTGTTTGTATAGCCCAAGCTTGAGATCGGACCCGATGTATCCTGCCCGAGCCCAACCCAATGTCGAGTCGGTCACGGGTCGGTTAGGTTGAACTCGCCCAACTTTCAGCCGTACATGAAATTGAACGGGGGAAATTAGAAAATCAGCGGGGCAAACTAGAAAAACAGCGGGGTAAACTGAAATATAAGCGGGGCAAACTAGAAAAATAGCTGGGCAAACTTAAGTATGAGCAGGGCAAACTAGAAAAATAGCGGGGCAAACTTAAGTATGAGCGGGGCAAACTAGAAAAATAGCGGGACAAACTAAAATATGAGGGGGGCAAATTGAATTATGAGTGGGGCAAACTAGAAAAACAGTGTGGCAAACTGCATTATAAGCAGGGCAAACGAGAAAAACAGTGGGGCAAACTGAAATATGAGCAGGGCAAACTAGAAAAACAGCGGGGCAAACTTAAGTATGAGTGGGGCAAACTAAAAAAATAGCAGGGTAAACTTAAGTATGAGTGGGGTAAACTAGAAAAACAGCGGGACAAACTGAAATATGAGTGGGGCAAACTAGAAAAACAGTGGGACAAACTGAATTATGGGCGGGGCAAACTAGAAAAACAGCGGGGCAAACTGCATTATGAGCGGGGTAAACTAGAAAAACTGCGGGTCAAACTGAAATATGAGTGGGGCAAACTAGAAAAACACAATTATAAGCTTGATCCAAAACTTCTATGATCCCTAAGAAATGATCAACATTAGAAGTTAAATTTAAAATTTCATTTGGTGTGGTCCATTTGAACATTAGATACGTTTAGATTTATCAGCTCAAGCCATGAAATTATCTGTTAAATTTGCCCTACTCAATTTCATGTTTCCCCCACTCAATTTCATGTTTGCCCTGCTGATTTCCTAGTTTGTCCCGTTGATTTTCTAGTTTGCCCCGCTGATTTTCTAATTTCCCCCGCTCAATTTCATGTTTGCCCCGCTGATTTCAGTCTCGTTTCTTTCACCCCTTTCCACTGCGTTGCTGTCACTGTTGTCGTTTTCACCCCCTTTCTTCACTCCGTTCCAGTAAGGGCCTGTTTGGTCAGGCGAATCCCTTGGGATTAGGAGGGATGGGATGGATTTTAAGGTAATAATGGTGGTGTTAGTGGATTGGAAAAAGATCCATGGGATTGTTATATCCCGGGACAAGTTCACTGGGTCTGTTTGGCACGCTCGGCATATCCCGGGATTTTACCGTCTAAACCGTCCAACCAAGGGATGGGATCAATTTTAAGGTAATAATGATGATGTTAGTGGATTGTTTTAAGATCCATGGGATTGCTGATACATGTCCTTTTAAACGTAGACCTATGGCTACGGATTATAACCATAACTATATGTACCGCTAATCCATAGCCATAGGTACTGTGGTCTAGGGACCCAATCGACTGGGTCAGCTAGTTGGGGTCGACCGGGTTGGGACCCGGTCGACCCGGTCATTTGTCTTACCCACTTTTTTTCTTTTTTCTTTTTTTTTTTTTTAAGATTTGTCTCATTTGTTGTCTTATATCATAATGAGAGTAGTTAATTCATTTTTTTAGATTTGTCTCATTTTTTGTCTTATATCATAACGAGAGTAGTCAAAATGAATTGACGTGAGACCTACATAGCTTTCAATAGTAAGGAGTTCCTACCCTAAGTTTTTGTGGGCAATCTGCATCCCTTTAGATTATAGGGAATTCATATAATCCTTTGGATTGTAGGGAATTCATCCCTTTGGTTTTTAATGGTAGACGCTTCAATTAGTATTGTTTTCTCATGGTGTGGTCCACCTGAGATTTTGATCTTACTCATTTATGGGATAATTATTTAAAATGATGTGTAAAAATGGAGATTGGTATGGATAAGACACATAGATCCTGATATGACTCGACCACTAGCCACCTGACAGCGTCAGTACACAATTAAAAATCAGCGGGGGAAATTTGAAAATCAGCGAGGCAAACTAGAAAAACAACGGGGTAAACTGAATTATGAGCGGGGAAACTAGAAAAACAGCGGGGCAAACTAAAAAAACAGCGAGGCAAACTGAATTATGAGTGGGGCAAACTAGAAAAACAGCGGGGCAAACTAAATTATGAGCGAGGTAAACTAGAAAAACAGCGGGCAAACTGAATTATGAGCGGGGCAAACTAGAAAAACAACAGGGCAAACTTAAGTATGAGTCTTAAGGAATTTTCCCTTTTTACAATTCAGGTAACGTTATTACTTCCTTATTATGGAGTTATCTGATCAATGGTCATCGTGTGGTGATCCAGACCCATTTATCTGATTTAATCTACAATGGATGTGAATTTCCCTGAAAATCTCCTTGACTGGATTTTCCAAAAACCTCCCCAATCAGAATACAATAGGTCATCAATACCCGACTCACAAATAGACAGCTGAGAAAAAAACACAGCAATTCACCACGAGTCTAAAAACTGGGAAAAATATTTGGATGACTGTTATCATCCAATCAGGGAGATTTTCAAGGAAATTCACATCCATGGTAGACTGGATCAGATCAATGGGTCTGGATCACCACACGATGACCATTGATCAGATAACTCCATAATAAGGAAGTATCAACGTTACTTGAATTGTAAGAAGGAAAAATTTCTTGAGACCATACTTAAGTTTGCCCCGCTGTTTTTGTAGTTTGCCCTACTCATATTTCAGCTTGCCCCGCTGTTTTTCTACTTTGCCCCGCTCATAATGCAGTTTGCCCTGCTCATAATTTAGTTTGCCCCGCTCATATTTCAGTTTAGCCTGCTGTTTTTTTAGTTTGCCCCACTATTTTTCTAGTTTGTCCTGCTATTTTTCTACTTTACCCCTCTCATATTTCAATTTGCCCCGCTCATACTTAAGTTTGCCCCGCTGTTTTTCTAGTTTGCCCCGCTGTTTTTCTAGTTTACCCCGCTCATATTTCAGTTTGCCCTGCTGTTTTTTTAGTTTACCCGGCTTATAATTCAGTTTGCCCCGCTGTTTTTCTAGTTTGCCCCACTCATAATTCAGTTTGCCCCCCTATTTTTCTAGTTTGCCCCGCTCATAATGTAGTTTGCCCCGCTCATAATTCAGTTTGCCCCACTCATATTTCAATTTGTCCCACTGTTTTTCTAGTTTGCCCTGCTCATACTTAAGTTTGCCCCGCTCATACTTAAGTTTGCCCCACTGTTTTTCTAGTTTGTCCCGCTCATATTTTAGTTTGCCCAGTTGTTTTTCTAGTTTGCCCCACTCATAATTTAGTTTACCCCACTAATTTTCTAATTTCCCCTGCTCAATTTCATGTATGGCTGAAAGTTGGGCGGGTTCAACCCGATCGACCCGTGACTGACCTGACATTGGGTTGGGCTCGAGCAGGATATATCGGGTCCGATCTCAAGCTTGGGCTATACAAACATCATCCCGATAAAACTTAGGTTGGGCTTGGGTTGAGGTCTCCGGTTGCCCGACCCAACCCGAACCCGAACCCAAACCCGATCAATATATTAGTTACTTATAAGAAGATATGTCGGGTCTCATTAAGAAGGTACACTAGTGATGTCGGGTCTCATTTGTCCACATCATTTATAAGGACTCACACTAAGAAGATATGTCGGATTTCTCTCTCCCAAATAGATTGCGTGCTATGCTACATGACTTTTTAAAGGAGTAGTCCTATATTTTACCTTGGTTTTTAAAAGAAAAAAATAAAGTTCTTTATGATGAATAATCACGTATATAATTAATAAAACCATAGATACAAAAAATAAGTCCTATATTGAAATATAATAAACTAATGTAATAATGAAAATATTAGCACGTATACACCCGACCAACCCAATCAGCCCATCGAGCCCTCTTGGGTTGGGCTTGGGTTGAGAATTCCCAACCCAAGATTCGGTTAGGTTGGGTCAAGGTTTAGGTATAGGAACCTTGGGTTGGGTTAGGGTTGAGCACCAACCCGAACCAACCCACCCGACTTTCAACCCAAACCAACCCGACCACAAAGTGATTGAAATTGACCACGAATTGATTGAAATACATTTTTGACCATCGACCTGATGGAATCTTGGAAAATAACTAGGTTGGTTGGCTAAATTAGCTTCTCCTACCCTAAAATCATAAGTGGTAAGTTAAGTAAATCATTCTAGTTTAGGAGATATGCTTGTTAAATAAACAGACAAAGAAATGAATTAAAAGATAGAAGAATATTTTTATATACTTATATATACATATTTACATAATTTTGTATTAGAGAAAAATGTAAGGGGAAAAAAGTTCTCCTTATAAAAAATAAAAATAAAAAAGAGAAAAAAGTGCATAACATTACAGTTATGGCTACGGTTATAATCCGTAGCCATAGGCTCAGCTCTGACCCGGCCGACCGGGTCCCAACCCGGTCGACCCCAACTCATTGGTTCCTTTTTTTTTTCTTCTTCTTTCTTCCCTGTTGTAATCCCCACCAATTTTTGTGGGTCCCATTGTGAGGTATGTGTTATATCCAAACCGTCCATCTATTTGGAGAACTCGTATTAAGGCTTGAGATGAAAAATAAGACAGATCTAGCTATCAAGTGGACCACACTTTAAATGGCAGTGGGTAATTGAACGTCTACCTTTGAAACCCTTTTTGGGGTTACAGAAGTTTTGGATCGTTATGAAATTTGTTTTTCCTCTTCATCCAGGTCTTTGTGACCCTATGAATGAACTTAGACGGGGAGGATTTCTCATAAACATCACAGTGGGCCCCACCTAAATTCCCATCGTCGGACCGTCCGTCAGTGCTCGTCTCTACATGCCAGCTAGAGGAAGGCAGGGGTATTTTCGTCCTCAAATTTGGTGGTTGTACGTGGAGGTCTAAGTGCGTATGTTAAGTTTGTATTGCTTCATAAAAACCACTGGATAAAAGGTGGGGTCCATAGTCATATATTTCTCAATAATAATAATAATAATAAATAAATAAATAAATGGGGAGGGAGCAGATATGGTGCATGTCATTATGAGCATGTTGCCCACTTGCATGTTTGAGATTGAAATCTTTCATTACATTCTTTCAATAGTGATTGAGCCATGGTAAAAAGATTACAATGTTA
Source organism: Magnolia officinalis (assembly GCA_021015155.1). Lineage (NCBI taxonomy): Eukaryota > Viridiplantae > Streptophyta > Magnoliopsida > Magnoliales > Magnoliaceae > Magnolia > Magnolia officinalis. Next base: position 70,596,620 of record JAJHSJ010000006.1, on the reverse strand, counting down.
GGTCAATTATATATAGCCTTTAATTTGGTGCCATACAACAGAAATTTCAAGGAAAAATCAGATATGGCTCTCATTGAGTGAGGAAAAGACTATCTATTAGATAGTTAAGTTAATTGAATCAAAGAAAAATCGAGTTAGTATACAGTTAGTCGGTGGATCGGCATGCGGATTTCCTGCGAAAGCCTTTCGCAGGAAGTTCCTGCGCAAGGTTTCTGTGTGGGGCCCACTTAGATGTTTGTGAGAAATCCAACCCCTCTATCCATTTTTTAAGCTCATTTTATGACGTGAGACCAAAAATGAGGAGGATCCAAAACTCAAGTGGGCCACACGAGAGGAAACAATGAAGATTTAGTGACCACAGTTGAAACATTTATATGGCCATAAAAGTTCTGTAACGGTCTACGTTTCTGGTGTTTTCGCTTTATCAGAGTGAAAATGACCTTATAAACGGTTTAGATGTCATATAAACAGCAAGGTGGAGCTTAGGAAGATTTCAACGGTGGGCATTCCTTTCCCACTATTTCATCTCCTATGGCCCACTTGAGTTTTGTATCCTCCTCATTTTTGGTAGCATGTCTTAAAATGAGGTCGAAAAATGGATGGACGGATTTGATTTCTCACAAACATCGCAGTAGAACCCACTCAGAATCCTTGCGCAGGAACTTCCTGCGAAAGGCTTTCGCAGGAAATCCGAGTCCCACATAGGATGCATGGTTCAAGTCCTCATAAACATTTACTAGGAATGTGGTATACAATCCAGAGGCACCAAAGTTTCATGCCTCCAAATGCATGCGATCCGCTCCAATCTTGGTAGTTTGAAGATCTTAGCATTCTATTTTTATTAGTTCAACATAGAATCCTTCCTTTATTTTTTTTCTCTCAGCTGTTTTGTTTGGTGTGGGCCACTTGTATTACAGGTCATGCCATATGTTTTGGTCGGGCCTAACATTGAATTACACATTGAATGTCAAAGTGAATTTCACATATACATCAAGGGTGGGCACTGTAAAAAAGCATGGTTGGCATTAGTTGTTCCAAGAACCAGAGATCACGGATCATGTATCGAAAACACCTGCCCTTAATTTTTTACGATGCCACCATGATGTGTATGCGAGATCCACTTTGGTCATTAGGTGTATTAATTATCTCACATTAGGCCCAAGGTCTACAAATCAAGCTGACTTGTGATTCAGGTGAGCCACACAAAAGAAAATAGTTGGAAGAAAGAAGTCCGCCCTTAATTTTTAAAGAGCCCATCATATGAAAATAACTCCAACCATTAGATGACACAATACAACTTAGGCATGGGGTCAAAAAATCAGGCCTATCTGTTACTTGTGTGGGCCACAACAAAGGAAACAATTTAGGGGGTAAGTGTTGTCATGTACTATTTCCAATCTGGTAGTATACCTGAATTCTAGATGGGGCTGATGCACCTGGTTGTTGAGGCAAATTTTGTTAAGATGTGAAGCCACATCTGGGATCGCCTTCGACCGGTCGTGAGCCATTCTCGACCCGTCATGGACCGGTTCGACTCAAAGTCTAGCGAGCATCGTTTTTGATCCCGAGGTGCTCGACTGGTCGTGGCCCATTCACGACCGGTCGTAGGAGTCGCTCGACCGGTCGTGCAGTTGCTCGACCGGTCGTAGTTACACAGATTCATTTCGCGATTTTGAGCAGATTTCATGTTGCAAGTCCTTTCGCAACTGGGATGCGAAAAAGGGGAGTCGCCTGAACTATATATAGGTGTTCTTAGGGCTTTTCTAGGAGTATTGGAATATTCGAAAAAATAATTTTAAGGTGTGAGCAAAGGGTTTTCTATGTTCTTCCAAGGGAGAGGTTAGTATATTGCCTTGTAATCTTTGTTCTTCATAGTGGAAGTTTGCATCCGTGGTTTTTTACCCTTGTTGGGGTTTTTCCATGTATATCTTGTCTTGTGGTTTGTTTGGATTGCTTTAATCTATTTTCTAGTTTATATTTCTTCTTGTTTATCATTTGTGGGTGAGGCCTGAGATTGGATCTAGGCTCACTGTGTTGTTGGCGTGTTGCGCAACAACTGGTATCAAAGCTATTGGTTTAGTTCTATTGGGAGCGATGGCGGAAGATGAGAAAACTAGAATTGAGAAGTTTGATGGTTCAAACTTTGCCTTCTGGAAGATGCAGATGGAGGATTATCTGTATCAGAAGGACCTCTATGTTCCTCTAGGAGAAAAAGAGAAGAAACCAGAAAAGATGACAGATGATGAATGATTTTTACTGGATAGGAAGGCTTTAGGAACGATCCGACTCTCTTTGTCTAAGAGCGTCGCCTTCAATATATCTAAGGTGAAAACTATAAAAGAATTAATGGAAGCCCTAACCACCATGTATGTAAAGCCCTCAGCGTCCAACAAGGTTCATCTTATGAAACAGCTATTCAACATGAAGATGTCAGATGGTGGGAGCGTGGCTGAACATCTAAACGAGTTCAATACAGTCACGAGCCAGTTGGAATCCATTGGCATCATTTTTGAGGATGAGATCAGGGCACTATTGATCTTATCCAGTCTGCCAGACAATTGGGATGGTTTGGTGATTGCCGTGAGCAATTCTTCAGGGTCGACAAAGTTAAAATTTGATGATATGGCCGGTCTAATTCTCAGCGAAGAATCTAGAAGGAAGGCATCAGGAGTTTCATGGGACTTAGGGAATGCTCTAAATGTTGAAGGAAGAGGAAGATCGCTGAACAAAGGAGGCAATAAAAATGGGCATTCTAAGTCGAGGAAAAGTTCAAGGGACCGAAAGACAAAGACGGGTGTTGGCATTGCGGCAAGAAGGGGCATATGAAACGTGATTGCAGGGCACTCAAGAAACAAGAAGGAAGCTCTCAAGGTGGGAAGGATTCAGTGAATCTATCTGAGGAGAGTGACACAAAGGCGTTGATCTTGTCTCTTGATGCGAGGAATGAGTCTTGGGTTATAGACTCGGGTGCTTCGTTTCATGCCAATTCGTGTATGGAAGTTCTGCGTGATTATGTGTCAGGTGACTTTGGGAGAGTCTACCTAGGTGATGTGCCATGCAGTATAGTTGGAAAGGGGGACGTTCAGGTCAATCAGAAAGATGGAACAGTTTTGAAATTGAAGGATGTCAGACATGTGCCGAGTTTGAGAAGGAATCTGATCTCAGTGGGAAAGTTGGCCGATATCGATTATGTGATGACATTCACCAGTGACTCTTGGAAGATCACAAAAGGTGCCTTAGTAATATCTCGAAGCAAAAAGGAAGGTACTTTGTACGTGACTTCAGGATCGTATTGTTCACTCGCAGTCGCATCAACTGTAGTGAATGGGCAGTTATGACATCAAAGGCTGGGGACGTATGATTGAGAAAGGGATGAAAGTACTATTGTCAAAAGGGAAGCTACCAGGGCTGAAGTCTATTGACTTGAAATTCTGCGAGGACTGCGTGTATGACAAGTAGAAGAGGATAAGCTTCAAGAAGATGGGACGCGCTCCAAAGATGCATCTTTTGAGCTTGTACAAACTGATGTGTGGGGACCGGTACAGGTATTATCTCTTAGTGGCTTACGTTATTTTGTTTCCTTTATTGATAATGCTAGTTGAAAACTATGGGTCTATTTCTTAAAGCACAAATCTGATGTATTTGTTGTATTTAAGAAGTGGAAAGTTATGGTAGAAAATGAGATATGCAAAATAGTAAATTGTCTCAGATCTGATAATGGGGGAGAATATTGTAATAAGAGGTTTGAGGAGTATTGTGTAACAAGTGGAATCAAACATAAGAAAACGATTCCAGGAACGCCGCAACAGAATGGTGTGGCTGAGCGCATTAACAGGACCATCCTTGAGCGCGCCAGGAGCATGAGGTTACATGCAGGGTTACCTAAAATTTTTTGGGCAGATGCTGTAAATACTTCCGCATATCTCATCAATAGAAGTCCCTCGCACCATTGGATGGTGGGCTACTAGAAGAAGCATGGACTGGAAAGAAGTGAACCTTGCATATCTCAGAGTGTTTGGTTGCACTTCATATGTTCACATTGATGCAGAGCACAAAAACAAGCTGGATGCGAATTCTAAGAGGTGCACGTTTATAGGCTACGGGCAGTATGATTTTGGCTATAGGTTTTGGGATGCAGAAAATAGAAAAATCATCAGAAGCAAGGACGTAATCTTCTATGAAAAAGTGACGCATAAGGACAGTGTGCAGGAAAATAAGGCTGAGGAAAAAGAATTCATAGAGTTGGAAGAGTTACCGGACACGGGTGTTACAGTGCCATGGGATGATCATACACAGGAGCATTATGAGGCAGAGCCACATACACCGGTTGTGAGGAGGTCTACTCGGGAGAGGAGATCCACGGTTCGATACTCACTCTCTTTACAGTATCTACTACTGACAGATAATGGTGAACCAAAATGTTTTGAAGAGGCGTTACAGTCAGATACACGGGTTAAGTGGGAGCAGGCCATGGATGATGAGATGGACTCTCTTGAGTCTAATCATACATGGGAGCTAGTCACTCTACCTAAGGGTAAGAAAGCTCTTCATAACAAGTGGGTTTACAGACTGAAGTAGGAGCACGATGGTTCGAAATGGTACAAGGCTAGATTAGTTGTGAAAAGATTTCAATAGAAGGCAGGTATCAATTTCACTGAAATATTTTCACTGTGGTGAAAATGTCTATGATTCGCATGGTCTAGAGTATAGTGGCTACAGAGGACTTACATCTAGAGCAGCTAGATGTTAAGATAACCTTTTTTTCAGGGGGACCTTAAAGAAGAGATATACATTTATCAGCCGACAGGATACGTGGCACCAGGAAAGGAGAACAAGGTATGCAGATTGAAGAAGAGTGTATATTGCCTGAAGCAGGCCCCGAGGTAGTGGTACAAGAAGTTCGACAGTTTCATGTCGGGAAACGGTTACAGGAGATGTCATGCTGACCACTATTGCTATTTGAAGAAGTTTGATACGTCATACATCATCCTTCTTCTGTACGTTGATGACATGCTTGTGGCCAGTTCAAGCATGAACGACATCCCAGATCTCAAAAGACAACTGTCTAGAGAATTTGCCATGAAGGATTTAGGAGCTACAAAACAAATCCTAGGTATGAGGATAAAGCATGATAGGGAAAACAAGAAACTAGTTTTGTCACAAGCAGAGTACATAACCAAGGTACTTGATCGATTCAATATGGGAGGTGCTGAACCGGTTAACACTCCATTAGCCAACCACTTCAAGCTATCTAAGGAGCAAGGTGCAAAGATGCAGGAGGAACGAGACTACATGGCTAAAGTCCCATACGCGTCAGCTATTAGGAGTCTCATGTATGCTATGGTGAGCATGAGGCCAGACATTGCTCAAGCAGTGGGAGTTGTTAGCAGGTTCATGAACAACCTCAGGAAAGAACATTGGGAAGTTGTGAAGTGGATCCTTAGATACTTGGTAGGTACTAAGGATGTAGGGCTGTGCTATGGTGGATCGGAAATCAAGCTACAAGGCTACGTGGATTCAGATTTGGCAGGAGACATCCATAATAGAAGAAGCACTACAGGTTATGTCTTTACTCTAGGTTGTGCTGTAGTCAGTTAGATCTCTCAGTTACAGAAGATAGTATCTATTAGTATGACAAAGGCAGAATATGTTGCGGTTATAGAAGCGTGCAAGGAGATGGTATGGATGCAAGGTTTCATGGAAGAGTTGGGTAAGAAGCAAGCAGATTGCAAGCTGTACAGTGATAGTCAGAGTGCAATACACTTGGCTAAAAATTCAGCCTTTCATTCAAGGACCAAGCATATTGCGATCAGATATCACTTCATACGTTCGTTACTGGAAATGGAACGATTACTCTGGAGAAGATTCATATAAGTGAGAATCCTACGGATATGTTGACCAAGGCAGTCACACGAGAGAAGCTGAAGCTCTGTTCAGCTTTGATTGGTCTTCAGGCTTGAAGACGGGGAGGTGGTGTACTCCGAATGAAGAAGACGAAGGTTTAAGGCGATGTGTCTCCAAGTGAGAGATTGTTAAGATGTGGAACCACATCTGGGGCCGCTTTCGACCGGTCGTGAGCCATGCTCGACTGGTCGTAGGGTTTGGCTCGATCGGTCGTGGACTGCATCATTTTTTGATACTGAGGTGCTCGACCGGTCGTGGCCCATTTACGACCAGTCGTGGCCCATTCACGACTAGCCGTAGGGGTCACTCGACCGGTCGTGCAGTCTGCTCGACCGGTCGTAGTTACGTAGATTCGTTCCGCAATTTTGCGTGGATTTCGTGTCGCAAGTCCTTTCGCAACTGGGATGCGGAAATGGGAGTTACCTAAACTATATATAGGTGTTCCTAGGGCTTTTCTAAGAGTATTGGAATATTAGGAAAATAATTCTAAGGTGTGGGCAAAGGGTTTTTTATGTTCTTCCAAGGGAGAGGTTAGTATATTGCCTTGTAATCTTTGTTCTTCATAGTGGAAGTTTGCATCTGTGGTTTTTTTTTTTTTTACCCCTGTTGAGGTTTTTTCATGTATATTTCCACTCGGTATAGACGTTGGAGCGTCTCCTAGACCATGAAGGTTTTGAGACTTTCAGCCAAGGACATCTTAACTACCCACATGCTCAAAATAATATTTCAACTGTCCAAATCTGGCCATGCACGTTATGCTTGTAGAGGCCACGACCCTGATGAAGCTAGGGCAGATATCTATGCCATACCAATGCAATATGTATGAATCACGCCAGTCAACCATGCATCAGTCCTACGCACCCAGTGCTCATGTAGGGCAACTCCATAACTCTGGGAGTCCCGTAAAATAATCTGCCCAACGGCATAAGTCATGATCAATCATACCATGCTCCAAGCATACATATGATGCACATGGATGAATCATGAAGGTAACTAAGTATGACATGTGACAATGTTGTACTCTCGTTTTACCAAGGTTAAGTCTAAATACTTGGACAATTCCTCAAAATGTGAAAGATACATACTACTAGTGGGGCCCCAATGGTTTGGGGTAGCCCACAACGTTTAAGTAAACAATACTACGGGCCTAAAGGGTATGAATGGGCCCAAACAAGGTCTAAGGTGGACATTCGACCACCAATAGATGAGAATGGACCTAACAAATGGGCCTAAGGTGAACATTCAACCACCAATGGGCTTAGAAGAGTCCACAATGGGGACATTTAACCACCATTGTCCCCAAGAGGGTGGCCCAACAAGAAAGCTAGCCAAATCAAGGCCCAAGGCTCGAATATCATCATGAAAATACAATGGGCAGCAATAAATACTCATCACAACATATAATGGGCCCTAAGAGAATGGCTCAAGGCCTAGATACAACAACATAGGCCCAAAGGGGAAAGTCATGGCCCAACATACACATTATTATGTGCAAATGGCTCGAACCCATGCATTAAATGGATCTAATTGGCAGCCCACAAGCCTAAAAACACAAGGCCAAGGCCTAAATCATCCATGTGGGCCTCACAACATCGGCCTAAGACATAGCAAGGCCTATCCAACATGCTTCAAGGTGGGCCTTGCAAGTCAGCCCATGACTATGATCTAGATGTTGGCATTCACGGTTCAATCATACAAGTTGGGCTTATAGGTAGCCCATTGGGCCCATAATACAAGGAGGTCAGCCCTTGCACAATACTGGGCTCCAATGGTGGACTTCTAGCCCATCTGGGTCTAATGGACCATAAAAAAAAATCTGGTTTATAGACGACCCACAGTATTTAACTAAGGATGGGCCTCACAAGGCATTAATTAAGCCCAAAAATATCTCAGAAATAAACTAATTATGTGTGTACCCAATACTCTCCATTTGGTGGGCCTCAATCCTTAAAATATCCCACAACATGTATCATACACTCCTTAGTACATTACTGGACTTTCAGCCCACCCAGCTTTCTGGGCCTGTTGAGGTGCAGCACATGGAAATTTTGGGAGAAAATAAATCTCATAATGGCCCTTAATGATCATAGTGGGCCCCAACAGATGGAGGGTGTGAATACGACACACAAAATGAGGTGGGCCTGCTGCTAGACCGCAAGTCCAGCAACACCCCAAACATGCTGGACGTCCCAGGTGGGCCTGGGCGTCCCAAGGGCCTGGACGATCATCTAAAATTGCATCAAGGTGGGCTCTAAAGGGGGACATCTTTCCAAGTAGCAGTCCACACATTAGTAGGCCACTCCAGGGAGGACGGCTTGGTGAAACACATACATCAAAGTGGGCCACAAGGTAGGGACGACCAGCCCTCCTTGGGCGTCCCAAGGATTGGGACGGCTGGCCCCTACATGGTACCCAAGGTGGGCCTCACTTGGGGACGTTCCACTAGGGGATGGTCCCCATCCAAGTGGGCCACACCCTAGGGTGAATGGCTGGATAAAACATACATCATGGTGGGCCTGAGGTGGGGTGGACGACTAGCCCATGGTTGGACGTCCAGCATGTGCTCTTGTCCCAACCCCAGAAAAGCCCCAAAATCCGGCAAGTTTGGTGGCCCACATGCACCTGAGGTGGGTCCCTACAAGGTGGGCCATAAGATGGGTGAAGGGGAAGGCCACCATTACACTCAATGACATGCAACAAAAATGTACAGCAAGGTCCAGAATAAAAAAAAATATATAGCAGGAACACATTATTGTCCCTGATTTGAGCACCCCATTAGAGTGGGCCCAAGTCTACCAAAAATTTGAGAAAAATGTGGCCAACCTCCCTACACATGTATACAACAAGGTGGGGTCTACAAAAAGTGGCCCACCATTTCAAAATCAAATTGATATTTGTGCTTTTCCATCATGCAGGGTGGCTGGACAATCCAGAAAATCTGGACTGTCCACCCCTATTGGGCCACTCTTTTGGGTGGTCAAACAGAGTCAGATGGAGGTGGAACTTATTATACATCTAGGTGGGGTCTACACCTCCAGAAATGATCTATCATTGGGGTAAAAACATCCCTCCAACTAATCCAAAAATCCATGCCAAGATCAACTAGAAACAATCTAAAAAATTTTCTAGACAACAATATTCATCTGGAAATAACTGAGCATAAGTATTAAGAAAAGGGGAAAATACCCCATAAAATCTGTGTCATGGTCCACCTTAGTGGGCCCCACAAATATCCAAACCAAACCCCCTTCTCAAAACCCATTGCATGTGTCCATTATGGGGCAAATAGGACACCAATGTCCATAGAGTGGACAACCATGGGCGTCCACTCTACTTGTACGGTCTGGATATTTTCAGGCCATAAAGTGGGTCACACGCATCAGGAATCAAGAGATTAATAAAGGAAAAATAGAGATCCGGCCACAAGGAAAGGGGCTCCGCCATATTGAGGCCCTTTCCTTCATCAAACTAATACATATCCACTATATCATTGATGTTATATGGATCTAAGCATGCATGCCTTATTAATTAAGATCTAAGGTGGGGATGGCATCCCCACAAAGGATCAAGGGTCTAGATGACCCAAGAAGCCTTAAACCTAAAGAAAAATACCATGATGGGGTCCACGGAGAATGACCCCATCCATGGATCATGCATGCAAGGGGCGGGCCATTGGCACACTCATGGAGACATGGGGACCTCCACCATTACTTGATGGGCCCCACATGCTCCCAAAGATGAAATGAGGAAGAGGAAAAATATCTAAATAAAGAAAATCTAAAAATCTAAGCTATAAGAACACCCACATCTCAAAACACTAAGATTCTACCACCAATGGACTTCTCAAGCTCTAATGAACAATGATCAATGATTGAGATCAATTGTTGAGGGTTAGATGAGGGGGTTTTTGAGAGAGGAAGGGCTAGAATTTGCTAAGCAAGGTGGGACCTCTAAGCTCCTGTAACTAGAGAGAAAGTGAGAAATGAGGGATAGAGGTGAGAAAAAATGAGAGGGAAGTTGCTAGGATAGGTGGTTTTAGGGAGAGTAATCATGAATTGTTAGAAACTAGAAGCAAATTATGGCTCTTCTCTCCTTGAGAAGAGAAATTTCAGACTTTTCTAGCCTAAGATAGAGAAAAAGGCATGATTGCCATAGGAGAGAGGGAAAGGTGGTAGCCTAGAGAAGAGAACTCATCATGAGATGCTAGCTATGGACCTATGGCTTAGGCTAGCTAGGTAATTATGAAACATAGGATGATGTCATGTATGGGAAAATGTGTACACCCTAGGTGAGCCCTACAAAATACAATCAATGATCCACAAGAAGCGCGGCCTACATCTTTTGATGTACAACTCAGATTATCGTACGAGATGCGACGTTAGAACCGCGACGACGATGCGGTCGCTATGACGCTAGTTTCGAGTCAATCCGGGTCGGGTTTATATGATGAGACTTAAGGGTCATCGCAAATGTAAACCGTAGGTTGCTGGTCACTGGAATTCGACTGGTAGGACCGCGGGACCTAACGGAACAAAATAGATACTAAGATTAAGGGTCTCACGAAGCACATCCAATTGAACAAATGAGTGGACATTTCAAACACTTAGCCATTCCATGCAATAGTATGGGTCTATCAAACAGTAGGTCCATTCAAAATGCAATAAGGGTCATTCGAACAATACACTGGTCTTTTAAATAGTCGACCAAGCACCCGATAACACACTCATGCCATGTCTGCATGATTAACCCATTCTTAATAGTCCAATCTATAAACAACACATCAGAGAAGCTCAATGGTCACTATAGGGGGTCGTCGCTCAGCATAAGACGACAACTCAGGCATAGTGTCCATTGCCACCATCCTCGACTTATGAGACTTTGACAAATAGAATTAAAATACACTTCAAAAGTTACAAGTAGTAATCGTAATATAATAGATTCATGGTATTCCATTTATATAAACATTTATAACCAATGGTCACTCGTCATTCAACACGTTGACATTACCATTATAAGTCTAAGTATTTTTTCAACAAAAAAAAAATCCTCTCAACAAGTCACATTGGCACAAAGTCCATTCAAGGATACAACAAAAGGATACAATCCACAAGCTATAAAGGCATGATTAATCCACAAGATGCTAAATGTATGACCAAATACATTTAATCCATTCACAAATGACCACTAATTTGAGGATAAATTCCATAACATATCTTCACAAATATTCGACAATAGGTCCTCACACTACCTAACAATAAAGTGGTAAATCCACAATACCAACCCAAATCTCCAAGTAACAATCCAAACCACACAACAAATCTAATATCCAAAATACATATAAATTATCAATTTCCTCAACTTTCAAGTGTATCAATAATAGGAAAATAAGATACTTCACTTAATTAGTTTAGAGAGACAATTTTACAATGTAAAGCATATGATCAAATTTACAATGTATACATGATTAAAGTCACATTCTAAAACATGTATAGATTTAAAAGGAACTAGATCATTCATGTAAACTAAATATAAATAATAAGTCAAGCATGAAAGACAAATGAAAGTAAACTAATCTAACTATCATAAGAGAGGAAAGCTTGAAGGGTGATCCTTACCTTCAAGAGTGGTTCCCTTAAAGCAAGCAAACTCAAGTTGTGAAAAATTGGGAAGAAATGAAGTCCTCAAGACACAAACAACTTGATTGATACGAACATGGCATCAATTAAGCTAAACAATATATAATCAAGAGAATACTAATTAGGAAAAATCTATTCCTACAATCACCAATCAAATGTCCATTTAATAACCTTTGATTATCCATGAATTTGACTCTAGTTAACATCCTAATTTGAGATTTAGATATTAACTTACCTCAAATCTGAGTTGACTCGGATCAAGGCCAACTCAAGGGATTCAAAGCCACAAAAGTGATAAGATATACAATGAGAACACCAAAAAATACAGATATAAGAACCGACTCATGATGAAGTAGAATAAAACTGATATTTCAATAAGAACGGACTGCGTTGACTTACCTAGTCGAAACTCAGCTCAACTCAATGCCACTACAAGAGCTATATCCTAAACTCAGCTCTTACAATGGGATTTCCCTGAGATCTGAGTCTAAGAAGATTAGTGTTTACACCCCAAGTATAGGGTTGTGATGTAGTAATAATCTCGGTAAGACCGAGGTCGAATCCACAGGGACTGAACCTTGTACGTAATCTGAAAGTAACTCAAACTAGAACTAGGCGAATATGTAATCTAAATCAGGAAATTTTAAGGGAATAATGGTGAAATCCTAAACTAAAACTTGTAATAATCAAATGTGGGAAACTAGGGTGCCAAGGATCCACTTGTAGAGATCAGGGAGATCTACGCTTGATTCAAGAATGCAATTGGACTTAAAGTTCCATCTTCATCCAGTCGGAAGATATATCATTAAAAATTCAAATATGAACTTCTTTTAATATAGTTTTCAATAGAAGATAGGTATGAGAATTAGAATTGATTCCATTACAAAACCATGCCCATAAGGTAAAGCAAATAACAGAATTTAACCAAACCACATCCAACCTAAGGGATGTATGAATGTTAGGAAAGATTCCGTCATCCAACCATGCCCAGGAGACGATGGTGAACAACAGGGCTCCCACGTTCATAATCCCTATAATGAACAGAACATGCTCAAAGCCATTGCAGATCTATTGTAATTTAAGTTACAATAAACCATTAAATACTATCATTAAAGAGGGTTCATAAACATAAATCAAAACCGTTAAAAACTCCCCATCATGTTACAAGCTTCACCTCTTAGCCCTATCTAAGAGGTTTAGCCAGACATGATCAAGTTAAAACCCAGAAAAAGAAGAAAAACAAAGATAAGGGAAAGAAAAACCCTTGCTCCCTTGCTCCAAGATGCCTCCACTGTTGCCCCAAAAGATCTGATGGATCACTCTCCTTTGCTCCCACGTCCCGAAGATGCTTCCCATGTCCCAAAGATGCTTTCCGCGTCCTTCTCTCTCTCTCTTTTATAGGCCCTATGGGCAGTGTAGAGCCTCCCTACATAGCAAGGGCAGTGGAGAACCTTTCTACACAGTAAGAAAGCGTAAAACCACAAAGTGATCCGCGTTTGGATGCAATTTTCAGCCACGGGAAATGTCGAAAACCTGATTTTTCTCCATGACTTTGGTCTTTTTTGGCTTGGGATTCCTCTGAATGGTTCGGATCATCCAATCCATCAAGGATGGTGGGCCACAACTTCCTCGCAATCCGAATGCATCTGGATGTCCGTTTTTATAAAGTTATTGTGATGACATGTTCGGTGGGCCCTACAGTGATGTTTTCGGTGAAATTCACCCCATTCATTGGATTCCTGGCGAAATTTCAGTTGGAAAAGAGTGGTTTTGGTCAAGTTTTGGTGCAGTCCACTATATCAAATCAATTCGCCATTCATCATGCATTTTCTGGTGATCCACGTATGTACATGTGTATGAGGCCAAAAGGCTACCATGGATAGGTTCTTTCCTACCCCAGGGACGCAATGGACGGTCTCGATCGTCCATTAAAATGATGGGTGGGCCCACTACTCAAAACCAGCCGGATGAGTGCGGGCGTTGGCGGAATTTTTGAAATTTGAAGATAAGAGTCGGTCAGCGAGCGCTAACCGACTTTGTGAGATTTGGTGCATGGCCGGTGCACATGTGTTGTGTGCACGTAAATCCCCATGTGGGGTCCATCATGATGTCGATGAAAAATAATCCGCTCCATCCATCCATTTTTTCACCCCATTTAAGGCGTTGAGACCAAAATTGAAGCATATCTAGATATCAGGTGGGCCCCAGATTGATGATTTATGGGCTGATCTGTCCATTGGGCCACTTCCATAAGGATCTAATGGCTAAAATTTGACGTGTACGATTAATTTATGGTCCTCAGGCCATATATAAAGTTTTGAGCCGAACGGATGGTGGGAACCCTGTGATCTTGCATTCTGGACGATTTTCAAGCCTCTTTAACATGAATGACTTGCTTTTCTCGGATCTCTGGCATGTAAATTATTCGATCTCAGTCCCCTAGGGTCCGTCTCTTGCCTTGGTGATTTATGAGCGTTAAATTCATGCTTTTAGTACCTTTTTTCAGTCTAGGCTCCTAAATTCACCTTGCAACACAGACATGATTAAAATAGGCCGTTAAACAGTATCATGTTCATAAAATCAAGTAATAACCGGGGTCTAATATACAATATTTGACCCTCAACAATTATCATTAAGTCAGATTCAACATAACCAGCAACCTAGTGCACTGAGTTATTAACTTAGTGACTTAGTCAAGTGTGTGATAAGGAGCTCCAAATAACTTAAATCTTAACAGAACCAACAAATGCAACTACTAAAAAAATGATTTATCCAGTTGAATTGACATCATTAAACTAAGTTAGATACAACTCAACAAACCGAATTGTGATTGCTTAGTTATCACATAGATTCCACTATGCCAAAACAGCGAAAAAAGGACGGTCCAAAACCGTCTCAAATGACCAAAAAGGACGGTCATGGACCGTCGCATAGGCCATCAAATTTTGACGTGTCTTATTTTTTAAAGGACGGTTAAAACCGTCATTCTTATTGACGAAAAAAGACAGTCATAGACCGTCCTTAAAATGGACTATCATGGACCATCTCTTTTGATCCTAAAAAGGACAGCCATAGACCGTCTTTTAAAAAGACAGTTATGGACCGTCCTTAAAAAGGACTGTCATGGACCGTCTCTTATGAGCTTTCAAAGGACGGCCATGGACCGTCCTTTAAACGGACGGTCATAGACAGTCCTTAAAAAGGACTGTCATAGACCATCTCTTATGAGCCTTCAAAGGACGGTTATGGACCGTCCTTTAAAAGGACTGTTATGAGCCGTCTCTTATGACCCTTAAAGGACATTTTCAAATTTGACCTATTACAGTATTCTTCCTGATATACACCTGTTATACAAACTACGTAAATCCAAACTGTTTCATCACATTCACATTCACCTGTTTAATCCAAACAGGACTGATATACACCTGTTTCATTCACATACGTAAATCTAAACTGTTTCATCACATTCACATTCACTTGTTTCATCCAAACAGGACTGATATACACCTGTTTCATCCAAACAGGACTGACATACACCTGATATACACCTGATATATACCTGTTTCATCCAAACAGGACTGACATACACCTGATATACACCTGATATATACCTGTTTCATCCAAACAGGACTGACATACACCTGATATACACTTGTTTCATCCAAACAGGACTAATATACACCTGTTTCATTCACATTCACCTGTTTCATCCAAACAGGACTGATATACACCTGTTTCATTCACATTCACCTGTTTCATCTAAACAGGACTGATATACACCTGTTTCATTCACATGGGTAAATCCAAACTGTTTCATCACATTCACATTCACCTGTTTCATCCAAACAGGACTGATATACACCTGTTTCATTCACATTCACCTGTTTAATCCAAACAGGACTAATATACACCTGTTTCATTCACATTCACTTGTTTCATCCAAACAGGACTGATATACACCTGTTTCATCACATTCACATCCATCTAAACCCAAACTATGTAAATCCATCCAAACATAAACTACATCCATCCAAACACAAACAATCTTATCCACAATACATTATTCATCCACGCATAATACATATAAAGTTTAACTTCATAAGTTTAAAAAAAAAAAAACAAAAATCAACAACAATTTTCTTTTTGTGTCTTTCATCTAATAAAAAAATATTCAACCAACAAAACATTATAATTCGGAATCATGAAAAATTGCAGAAACTTCATCCAAAAAAGTGGGCACTTTTTTAAAATAAAACTGATCATTAAAATAAACCTAATATGAGCAAATAATGCAAAAAAGTGTTTCAATTAATAGAAACAACAACAAAAATTAAAGCTTTGTAAAAAGGGGCATGTGTTAAAAGGGATACATTCTTGTTTGTTGCCTTATGATTGGGCTACATTATTACAGCAATCGGGTTCGAGTTCGGTATCGGGTTTAGGTTTGGGTTTTCAAGTTTAGGTTTAGGATTAGGTGTAGGTCTAAGTTTAAGGATTTGAGAATATATTCAGGTTTTAGGTTTAGGTTTTAGGTTATAGGTTTAGGTTTTAAGTTTAGGTTAAGGTTTAGGTTTAGGTTAAGGTTTAGGTTTAGGAAATCGGGTTCGGGATCGGGTTTAGGTTTGGGTTTTCAAGTTTAGGTTTAGGTTAGAGAGTTGAGATTAGGATTAGGTGTAGGTTTAGGTTTAGGGATTTGAGAATACATTTAGGTTTTATGTTTATTTTTAGGTTTTAGGTATTGGTTAAGGTTTAGGTTTTAGGTTTAGGTTAAGGTTAGGTTATAGGTTATAAGTTTAGGTTTTAGGACATAGGCTTTGGTTTTAAGGTTATAGGTTTAGGTTAAGGTTAAGGTTTTAAGGTCTTATAAGCTATAGGTTTAGAGAATTGAGAATATGTTAAGGTTTAGGTTTAGGAAATCGGGTTCCGGTTCGGGATCGGGTTTAAGTTTGGGTTTTCAAGTTTAGGTTCAGGTTTAGGTTAGGGAGTTGAGATTAGGATTAGGTGTAGGTTTAGGTTTAGGGATTTGAAAATAGGTTAAGGTTTAGGTTTAGGAATTCGGGTACGGGTTCGGGATTGGGTTTAGGTTTGGGTTTTCAAGTTTAGGTTTAGGTTTAGGTTAGGGAGTTTAGATTAGGATTAGATGTAGGTTTAAGTTTAGGGATTTGAGAATAGGTTAAGGTTTAGGTTTAGGAAATCGGGTTCGGGTTCGGGATCGGGTTTTAGGTTTGGGTTTTCAAGTTTAGGTTTAGGTTTAGGTTAGGGAGTTGAGATTAGGATTAGGTGTAGGTTTAGGTTTAGAGATTTGAGAATACATTTAGGTTTTAGGTCATAAGTTTTGGTTTAGGTTAAGGTTATAGGTTTAGGTTAGGTTTAGGGAATTGAGAGTAGGTTAAGGTTTAGGTTTAGGAAATCAGGTTCGGGTTCGAGATCGGGTTTAGGTTTAGGTTAGGGAGTTGAGATTAGGATTAGGTGTAGGTGTAGGTTTAGGTTTAGGGATTTGAGAATACATTTAGGTTTTAGGTTTATTTTTATTTTAGGTTTTGGTTTGGTTAAGTTAAGGTTTCCGGTTTCGGCATTATTTTTGGTTTTAAGGTTATAGGTTTCGGTTAAGGTTAAGGTTTTAAGTTCTTATAACCTATAGGTTTAGGGAATTGAGAATATGTTAAGGTTTAGGTTTAGGAAATCGGGTTCGGGTTCGGGATCGGGTTTAGAAAATAGGTTAAGGTTTAGGTTTAGGAATTCGGGTTCGGGTTCGGGATTGGGTTTAGGTTTGGGTTTTCAAGTTTAGGTTTAGGTTTAGGTTAGGGAGTTTAGATTAGGATTAGGTGTAGGTTTAAGTTTAGAGATTTGAGAATAGGTTAAGGTTTAGGTTTAGAAAATCGGGTTCGGGTTCGGGTTCAGGATCGGGATCAGGTTTTAGGTTTGGGTTTTCAAGTTTAGGTTTAGGTTTAGGTTAGGGAGTTGAGATTAGGATTAGGTGTAGGTTTAGGTTTAGATATTTGAGAATACATTTAGGTTTTATGTCTGAAGTTTTCGTTTAGGTTAAGGTTATAGGTTTAGGTTTAGGTTATAAGTTATAGGTTTAGGGAATTGAGAATAGGTTAAGGTTTAGGTTTAGGGAATCGGGTTCGGGTTCGGGTTCGGGATCGGGTTTAGGTTTGGGTTTTCAAGTTTAGGTTTAGGTTTAGGTTAGGGAGTTGAGATTAAGATTAGGTGTAGGTTTAGGTTTAGGGATTTGAGAATACATTTAGGTTTTAGGTTTAGGTTTAGGTTTTAAGTTATTGGTGTTTAGATTTTCGGTTTCGGTTAAGGTTAGTTCTATAGTTTAGGTTATAGGTTATAGGTTAAGGTTTTAGGTCATAGGTTTTGGTTTTAAGGTTATAGGTTTAGGTTAAGGTTAAGGTTTTAGGACTTATAAGCTATAGGTTTAGGGAATTGAGAATATGTTAGGTTTAGGTTATGAAATCGGGTTCGGGTTCTAGATCGGGTTTAGGTTTGGGTTTTCAAGTTTAGGTTTAGGTTTAGGTTAGGGAGTTGAGATTAGGATTAGGTGTAGGTTTAGGTTTAGAGATTTGAGAATACATTTAGGTTTTAGGTCATAGGTTTTGGTTTAGGTTACGGTAATAGGTTTAGGTTAAGGTTATAGGTTTAGGTTTAGGTCTAGGTTTAGGTTATAAGCTATAGGTTTAGGGAATTGAGAATAGGTTAAGGTTTAGGTTTAGGGAATCGGGATTGGGTTTAGGTTTGTGTTTTTCAAGTTTAGTTTTAGGTTTAGGTTGGAGTTGAGATTAGGATTAGGTGTAGGTTTAAGTTTAGGGATTTGAGAATACTTTAGGTTTTAGGTTTAGGTTTAGGTTGTAGGTTTTGGTTAAGGTTTAGGTTTTAGGTTTAGGTTAGGGTTAGGCTATAGGTTATAAGTTTAGGTTATAGGTCATAGGTTTTGGTTTTAAGGTTATAGGTTTAGGTCTTATAAGCTATAGGTTTAGGGAATTGAGAATATGTTAAGGTTTAGGTTTAGGAAATTGGGTTCGGGTTCGGGATCGGGTTTAGGTTTGGGTTTTCAAGTTTAGGTTTTTTGTTTAGGTTAGGGAGTTGAGATTAGGATTAGGTGTAGGTTTAATTTTAGGTTAGGTTTAGGTTAAGGTTAGGTTATAGGTTATAGTTTAGGTTTAGGTTTATAGGTTAAGGTTTTAGGGTCATAGGTTTTGGTTTTGGTTTCAGGTTAAGGTCGGTTTAGGTTTAGGTTTAACTATACGTTTAGGGAATTGAGAATAGGTTAAGGTTTAAGTTTTAGGAAATCGGGTTTGGGTTCGGGATCGTGTTTAGGTTGGGGTTTTCAAGTTTAGGTTTAGGTTTAGGTTTAGGTTAGGGAGTTGAGATTAGAATTAGGTGTAGGTTAGGTTTAGGGATTTGAGAATACATTTAGGTTTCAGGTTTGGGTTTTCAAGTTTAGGTTTAGGTTAGGGAGTTGAATTAGATTAGGTGTAGGTTTAGTTTAGGGATTTGAGAATACGTTAAACTTTAGGTATAGGAAATCAGGTTCGGTTCAAGATCGGGTTTTACGTTTGGCTTTTAGGTTTAGGTTTAGGTTATAGATTATAAGTGTAGGTTTAGGTTTATGTTTTAGGTTAGGTATAGGTTTAGGTTTAGCTTATAGGTTTTTGGGATTTGATAATAGGTTTAGGTTATAAGAATAGGTTTTAGTTTGGTTTAGGTTTTATGTTTAGGTTCCGGTTATAAGAATAGGTTTAGTTTTCTGTTTTCGGTTTATCTTTACGGTTTAGGTTCCGGTTTAGGTTAGGTTTAGGTTTTAGGCTTAGTTTAGGTTTAGGTTCTAAGTGTAGGTTATCGGTTTCGGTTCGGTTTCAGTTCGGTTCTAGGTCGGTTTAGGGCCTTGAGAAAAGGTTAAGGTTTAAGTTTAGGAATCGAGTTTAGTTTGGGTTTTCAAGTTAGGTTTAGGTTTAGGTTTCGGTTAGGGAGTTGAGATTAGGATTAGGTGAGGTTTAGGTGTTTAGGGATTTGAGAATACATTTAGGTTTTAGGTCATAGAATTTGGTTTAGGTTAAGGTTATAGGTTTAGGTTAAGGTTTAGGTTTAGGTTTAGGTTAGGTTAAGTTTAGGTTTATTATAGCTATAGGTTTAGGGAATTGAGAATAGGTTAAGGTTTAGGTTATAAGTAAGGTTTTTAGGTTTAGGTATAGGCTTAAGTTATAGGTTATAGGTTTATATGTTTAAGTTAAGGTTTAGGAATTCGGGTTTGGGGTTCGGGTTGGGTTTGGTTTGGGTTTAGGTTATAGTTTTGGTTTTGGTTTTAGTTTTTTTTTTTAGGTTATAGTTTTGATTTAGGTTTTCGGTATAGGTTATGGGCTTTGAGAATGGGTTCGGGTTTTTGGTTATAGGTTTTTGGTTTAGGTTATAGGTTATAGGTTTCGGTTTAGGTTCCACAGGTTTTGGGATTTGAGAATAGGTTTAGGTTAAGGTCTTAAGTTTAAGTTTAGGAAATCGGGATCGGGTTCGGGTTTAGTTTTGGGTTTCAAGTTTAGGTTTAGGTTTAGTTTTTAGGGAGTTGAGATTAGGATTAGGTGTAGGTTTAGGTGTGTAGGTTTAGGGTTACGGTTATCAGTTTCAGTTTAGGTTGTAGGTTTAGGTTAAGGTTTAGGATTCGAGTTTAGGTTAAGTTATAGGTTTAACTTTAGCTTTAGGTTTTAGGTTTAGGTATAGGCTTAAGTTATAGGTTATAGGTTATATGTTTAGGTTAAGGTTTAGAAATTCGGGTTCGGGTTTGGATTCAGGTTTAGGTTATAGGTTTTGAGATTTTGAGAATAGTTTTAGGTTATAAGTATAGGTTTAGGTTTGGATTCGGGTTAAGGAGTAGATTAGGATTAGGTGTAGGTTTAGGTTTAGGGATTTTCTAGTATTATCTACTATTGAACCTAGTATTATCTACTACATACTAGTAACATACAACCAATATGGGGCACCATACCATAAGCTACAAGAATTTCATGTCCCCCTAAACAAGGTATCCTCCATTGATAACATATATATATATATATATATTATAAGTTTTTTATTTTCGTTTACATTCCCAAATACATGCATCATCCATCCAAGAAAATTGAAACAAGTACTGTCAATCTATGACTAACAATTGAACAGGAAAATCATGCATCTTATCTTACCAACTTATGTTTCTTTTCACATTTGTAACTCTCATATTTGTTGCAGCTGCTAGTTCACCATCAGTGGTCTCCCTAACCAAATCTTTGTGCAGTCCCTCCATTTGAAGCAGTGGCTAAAGTTACAAGAAGTATGACTGATTACTCTTTCCATATTTTGAAAAAAATCAAATTCTTTATTTTTGGCTGCAAGTCTACTTATAATTATCATTGGCTCTTAATCTATTTATTATGAAAATCTTAAATATCACCCAATAGTGCTCCTTTGATAAATGTCCTGTTTGGAACAAATAATTTCTATAAAACTCTTTTATGTTTTTTCAATCCATCTTCCATTTTCTTCTTAATAAGAATCCATATTTACTAATATTCCCATTTTTCTATTTTTCAAAAGAACGAGTTCAGTAAAATTTACTAATAAGAAAATCCAGATTTCCACTGTTGAAACCTTCCTAGGGTCTAAAGTAATTTTTATTTGTCATCCAACTTGTTAATATGATCACAAAGACATGGATGAAGAGAAAGCACAAACAGGTGTGGTGCATGTGTGGTGCAGGATTCTAGGTCTGAATACCTGCAAATACCTATCTTCTAATTGTTTGTTTTACAAATTATTGTTGTTCAGAATTAGATCAGTGATAGTTCCAATACGTGACATGAAGCATGAGCAGGTGTGGTGCAGGGCTGGAGTAGCGGAGTAGATAATATGGATCAGGAAAGTAGATAACAAGCTATTCACGGACCTGAAGCATCCATGAATACAACATTTCCAAGAAAGAGAAATGCTCTAGTAGAAGATTCGTCGAATCATGGGGCGATCACTTTTTCTTTGAATTTGTACTCCATCAACCATTTGACATCAAAGAGATAACTGGCGCTGCATGTTAATGCACGAGTAAATACAACCATGAACATTCAGCTTGATTAAGAGGAAATGGCAAAACTCTTTCAAGTATAATTAGTACTCAATTCCAACATCTACTATATATAATGCGAACACACACTTCCATCTCCATATCATCTAATTTCTAGGCTAGCTATTTCCATATACACCAAACATATATAAAATATATATTGCATTAAACACAAATTTGCAATAAAGATTGAAATTTGTAGGCAAAGATTTGAATGAAAAAGATGTTAGGAAATATGGTGGCTTTGCAGGTTGAGTTGCCTTTTACTAACCTTCAAGAACGGACCCACAACGCTCCAAGAGAAGAAGGCTCTCATTTCTTGCTTGCTTGAGCAGACTGAGTCCGTGGTGGAGGTGCATGCACAGTTATTGGAAGAACCCACTCATTCCAAATTGTCTCCACCATAGTAGTCAAGAAAATAAAAGCCCAGTAGATAGTGGAGAAACCTCAGCTTCAATGTCATTATGCCAGCTGACGTGATGCCCACAGATGGCAAGTCAAGGAAGCATATTTTTAACAAATATTTTCACAACACAACGGAAGAAAATGCAGCAAATATCAGGGTGATATGCACATCACACAACAGCTGGAGAAACTCAGGAAGTAAAAATCAAAAAGCAATGGAAGAACATGCAGAAGACAAAAGTGTTGTTGCACCTAAACCAATAGGTGATATGCAGCTGATTATGAGTTCACAAATCAGATTGGTTGCATCTGTGTCACATA
>JAJHSJ010000006.1:70521194-70574161 GCA_021015155.1 Magnolia officinalis | reverse complement strand
GATAAAGTGGAAACAAAAATATCATTTTGATCCAAAACTTCCAGGGTCTTCAAGAAGCTTTCAATGGTAAGAGTTCAATTCCCATTGTTTCCAGTAGTGTGGTCCACTTGATCTTTGGATCTGCCTCTTTTTTTGGCTCATGCCCTAAAATGAGTTGGTTAAACGAATGGATGATGTGGATAATACACAAACATCAAGGTGGGCCCCATAATTTAACTTTTTTCTCCTCGGATGATGTGAGGAGTGCTACAAATGAAAGGTGGGGTCAAATCACCTTGGAAATCCAACCGAAACACAGAGGTAAATAATTATTACCCATTTACCTAGAATTACCTCTAGAATTAGAAAATCAAACAGACCCTAATGGAGTGGTAGACTCTTTGGTAGAATTGGGAAGCAATTCTCAGCAGACCGTAACATTCAATGCCTTATCACAAGTTCTGCCCCACATTCAGGGGGACATTTTCTTGGACAAGGTTGGGCTAGGGAATATCAGGAAGGAGTGTTAAAGCGAGCACCCCATGGGATGGTTTGCCTCCCCATTTTGTTGGGGGAGGTGTTTCTTCCCCAGTAGATCTATGGGGGTTTTCGTTTTTCTTCTCTAGCATTTACAGAGCTTTTAGTATAATTGGGGATTATATGATAGGCGTGGATCAACTTGTTGTGATCCCACCTGAAAAACATGTCAAACGAAGGTCCCATGTTAATAAAATTCAAATTATAATTAAAAAAAAAAAAAAAAAAAAAAACGTGACTTGGGAACGAATAACTTGGTCTCGAGGATTGTAGCAATCGTAACACTCAGTTTCTTGTTCACGTCCGGATTCAGGCCCCTGATGGAGACCAGCTCACCATACGATTTTTTTTTTCCAACAAAATCCCTTTTGTATTAAACCAGAAGTGAAACATACTACACTGTACAGGGAAAATACAACTATTTCGGGTAGGGCCAGCGGCCAAAACCCACTGGCCCACCTATCATAAAGGAAGAAAAAGGAAAAGGAGGGGGAAAAACAGAGAAGGACTGAGACCCGGGTCAGGCCACACGAAGGTTGCCCAAACATGCTCTGTCGAGGAACAGGGTACCACGAGTTACATGAGGGAGATCTTCCACCGAGCTGAAGAAACGGTCCACTTGACCACCACTCCCAAGATAGGCCAGATCGTCCGCAACAGAGTTGGCCTCTCTCAGTGTGTGAGACAAGGCGAATTCCATGCTAAGATTGAGGGATTTGAAGTGGGCCCTCCAATACCACATAGCCAGGAGGCGAGGGTTTGGCTGGAGAGGATCTTCACTGCCATTTTGGAGTTGCTGGCCACTTTCACCCTAGTGAAGCCTAGGTTGGCACAATGGGAAAGCCCATCAATAATCACCTTGATTTCAGCTCTCGAATTGGAGTCGAATCCATATCCTTAATTTCGAGAAAGCAAACGTGAAGTCCCCCAAGTTGTTTCATCCCATGCCACCTCTTGATCCACCCCGAACGGGGCCTGGTTCACTTGACCACCTCGATCCTTTGTGTTTATATTGGGGGGGGAAGATATTAAGAGTAAGCCTCGTTGACATGTTGAGGGGCATGGGTAATGACACCCTGCAGATCCAAAGGTGACTTTTGGAGATAACCCCAGCGGGAAGCATCGCAGAATTTTCAAAGCAGGCGAGGTTCCTAGCATTTCATATCTCCCAGAGATGAAGATGGGGATAAGACCCCATGAGAATGAGGGATCTACCAGAAGACAAGGAACTGGTCCACTAGTGGTTGGCTCTGTCCAACATTGTGGAGGGCAAGGGGTCATGCACGTCGAAGATCTTGCCAAAATACTCCCAGACATGGGATGCCGTGTAGATGGAGGAGAAGAGGTGATCGACGGTTTCCATATGGGGAGGATAGGGAGAGGGGCAACAGACACATTTGGAGGCAATGGGGACCCCTCTACTTTGAATCCTTTCGTGAACCGGAATAGCTTTGTGGAAGACCTTCCAGGCCAGAAGGGAGAGTTTGGGGGGCATTTTAGCGTGTCAGACCCATTTGGACCAGTTCTTAGATTCAACACGAGGCCTAATGGACAATTAGGCCGCCCCACGGATAGGTCACCAGAGCTAAAGTCTAATCAGATGCATTTGTCATCTCTAGGGGAGGTGCAGAAACCTTCATCAGTGGCATGGTCAATGATAGCTTAAGGCAGGAGGCCATTTAGAGAAGGCGTGGAGAGCCATCCTTTAGGCCCAAGCAAATCCCTGATCTTGGCAAAAAGAAGATCACCAGGAGGAGAACGCATCTTGTAATCACGTAGAAGGCCCGTCCCCATCTAGTCCACATCCCAGAAATTGATGTCCCCTCTGCCAATGAGCTAGCGCATACGGGCAACAACCGTGGGGATGATGTTGCAAATTTGTTTCCAGAAAGGGGAGGCAAATGGAGCACGGCTACCGACCACCATACTCTGAAGATCTGAGGCATACTTAGCTCGTATAAAGCTGCCCCAGCAGCTAGAATCACCTCTGAAGCGAACAACCCAAGCCAACTTCATGTAGAAGGCTTTCATGATTGGTCTCAGGTCCCTCACGCCCCAACCCCCTTCTGGTTTCACAATGGAAACTTTCTTCCAGGCCAGCCAATGGAAATTCTTCTTAATTTCATCCCATCCCCAGAAGAAATCAAAGAAGATTCTTTCGAGGTTGGCCAGAATGGAGTAGGGGACGACCCTGGCTGCGATGGTGTGAATGGGCACACTAGAGAGGACATGGTTGATCATCGTCAGTCTACCCACCTGAGAAAGGATTCTACATTTCCAACCCGCAATTCTCTGCCAAAATTTATCTATTAAGCTTTGGAAAAAAGACCTCGGTTTCCCTCCGATGATTTTGGCCACAGTCTTGGTGGCTTCAGAGAGGATCGAGGGGGTGTCTATGCCCTCCAGGCTCACATTGGTTGACAGGTTAAGGCGAGGCATCTTCCCTCTCTCTCTCTCTCTCTCTCTCTCTCCTCTCTCTCTCTCTCTCTCTCTCTCTCTCTCTCTCTCAAGCTTTAAAATGTTCAGTTGTATGCTACCAAAGGCTACAATTTTCCAAACATTGTAATCTTTTGACCATGGCCCATTCACTACTGAAAGTATGTAATGAAAGGTTTCAATCTCATACATGTGAGTAGGCCACATGTTCACAATGACATGCACCAAATCCACTCCCTTTAATGATTCATAAAATCCCCCATCTTATTGTTTGGATGATCAAAATATGGGCGTCTTGTGCAAGAAATTATACTTTTCATTTGGTTAAAAGATTTGCATGAAGAGACCAGCTCCTCTACTGTAGGTCCTTATAAAATAAGCTTATTCTATAGATGTTAGGAATGGGACCAATACTAAAGTTTGAGTGTGGCATCCAATTCATGCATTATACCATCTCCATCTTAAAAGTTGGACACCTCAAAAAGTCAGATGATTCAATTATCATGCATCATTCACAATGTGAATTTTGAAGTTTTTAGTTAGTTAACTGTTGATGATCCAATTGATGGGAGGAGAAGATATTAAACTAGATTGTGGAATTGAAGGGACCATGCAGTGCATCGGATATGGAGATCGAGAAACCTTAATTAAAATTCGAACCTGGTTGTGACGCCATACTTGTAGAACTATTGTTATAGTCTTCCGCACCTTACACCCTTACAGAGAAGCACCAGGATGGGAATAGAAGCTTCAGTCATTTGTAGGCTTGGGGACCTAAACCTGCTTTTATAGTTTAAAGGGTTTAGGAGAGCTTAAAACCCATTGAAACTCCTCTCCCTTAGGCTCCACGCAAATTCGACAATCCTAGTTCAACTACAACACTGTGCATGTGACACAGTTATAGCGTACCACCCCTTATGCAATTTTAGATGAATCACAACTTTATGGGGTCACTAGTATGCCGATCACATTATCCAACCCTTATAGAATATTATTACATTCTCCCACTTGGGCCACATTGATCAATGTTACAGTTTAATTTTGAAAATATGTTTTAATTTTAAATAAAGAATCTGAATGGTTAACCAATGTAATTGTTAGATAGTACGGGCAACGCTTCTACAATATGGTCCATCATGGCTGCTAGTATATGATCATGGTAGCCATCACAACATTTAATATTGGCGAAATTAGACTAAGCATGTTCACAAATACTACCAGCCTTAACGACATAGATTAGGAACTATGAAGTGTTGTATAAGGATTACACACGTATCATGATCATATGTGCATATCCTTAAGAGGTCTCGGAGCTTTCACATGTCTCCAATGAAACATAAGTTAATTCGCCTACTTAAAAATAAATTATGCATGCATGGCAAGAAGTGAATTAACTTTATATCAGAATCTGCCCAATCCAGGATCCCCCCTTCTTAGTTTTATGTTTTATTCTGAGGGTTATGATAGGCTGACCCTTTCCTTCTTTTTGTTAGGTGGGCGGCCCGAATTGTCACTATGTAATGATGATGTACAGTTCCCTCATATAATATACACATTTTGAAAAAATAATAATAATAATAAATAAATAAATAACTTTATATTAGACTCATCAAAACTTTATAAATGAGATCTCTTTGATGTCTATGAAAATAAATCACACCCAACTCCCACTAAGTGAATACATTTGTGGGATCAATGACTCCCATGGATATTACATGCTCTTGAAATGGCATGATATGGATCCCCTTTGTGAGCGGATCCACAATCATCTACTTTGTGTCATTGAACTCCACAAACGCTAGAAGATTTTGAATTCTTTCCTTCATAACAAGATATTTGATGTCGATATGCTTCGACCTTAATGAATTCTTATTGTTGCTAAAGAAGGAAATCGCAGTTGAGTTATCACAAAAGATTCTTAATGGTATTGGGATGTGCTCCAATACGTACAAACTTGAGAAGAAATGTTGTAACCATAGTGCATGAGTTGATGCTTCATGATAAGCAATGGACTTAGTTTCCATGGTGGAAGAGGCTATCGTTGACCGTTTCATGCTTTTCCAAGACACAACTCCACCGACCATCATGAAGGTGTAGCCTCAGGTGGACTTCATCGTGTCAATGCACCCACTAAATTTGTATTTAAGTATCCAACCAACTGTAATTGATCAAACCTTCTGCATGTGAGTCTAAAGTCATTTGTCCTTTACGGGTAATATAACACTCTTTGCAGTTATCCAATGCTGCATTCCTAAATTAGAGAGATACCTGCCCAACATTCCAATTACAAAGGTAATATGTAGTCGCATGCAGATTGGAGCATACATGATGCTCCCTACTACTGACGTATATGGAAAATACTTCATTTGATTCTTTTGCAAATTATTATTAAGACACTGAAACTTACCGAATTTACCACCCTTTACAATGGGCAATTATCCAAGAGCATAATTTTACATGACATACCTTTGTAAATATATACATTCTCGTTTAGATCTCCATTGTGAAACAAAGTTTTTATATCCATATAGCACAGTTTTTACATCCGGCAAGAAGAAGTGATTTTCAGAGATAATTCGACTCAACACTTGGGTCCGAATGAAGCCTACTTCGATACGACCGAAGGAGAGTTCGGTGTGACTTGAGGGAGATAGAGATTTTAGATGAATATTGAAGAACTCCGACTACAACTAAGAGACCTATTCGGTGTGAACGAGGTGATGTTCGGTGTGACCGAAGGCTACCACCAGTTCAATTGAAGAGTAACAAAAGTGCGTAAATTTGAAGTCAGTTTGAAGTCGGTGTGTATTTTTCCTATGTAAATGGGTGTTCTAAGCTATCTAAAGTACAAATTAGGGCATGAGAGAAAGACCTAGGGGTGGTAGAGCTTCCATGGAGCCGTCCTTATTCTTCGATTCCTCAAATCTAGTTTGTCTTTTTAGTTTTTTTTTTTTTTTTTTTCATTATGAGATGTTAATCATGCTAGACTAATATCTTAGATAAGGGTAAGGGATGAAGCTTGTAGGTCAACTATAGTAGTTAGTTTATTTGATTCAATAGCAATGGTTCGAATGATGATAATAGATTAAATTAGATTTGAATTTTACTTAAAAGTCTTTGAGTTCTTTATTTCCGAATTTGTTGTGCACTATGGGTACAATGAATACTTTGATTTAACAATTGTTTTAGCATGAATTAAAGGATGATTCAATCTATATTATTGATTGATCTATTATCGCCTAAGGGTCATTTAGGCGCTTTTGATTCCCTGCGATTGAGATCTAAGTGCTTCATGAGAGAATTGTTCAATCAAAATCATATCTTATCAGTGTTAATGAATAATATAACAGAATTATCTTCCAATTGGATATGAAATGACTTCAATTCCAATTGTTTTATACATTGAATCAATGAATGAGATATTGTGATTGCTATAAGTGGATTCATGGATCCTTAGTGATCATTTATTTATTTATTTATTTTAAAATCGTTTCCTTAATCACTTGATTAAAAACCCAGATAAACCTTTACTATTAAACTAGTTCTAGGTCGTGTTCCCCATTCCCTATGGATTCAACCTCGGTCTCACCAAGTTATTACTACATCACGACCCTACACTTGGGGTTGTCAACCCTTAGGGTTTGATCAATTTTTGGTGCCGTTATCGGGGAGTGGCAAGAACACAATTTGGTTTAGGTTTCTAGTTTGATTTCAATTAATTTAGGTTAGGTTTTTCTAATTTTAGAATTTTCCAGGGTTTATGCTATTGAAGATTTTATTTTTTTTTTATTTTTTACATTACTAACATTGTTTATTTGTTTATGTTTGTAGGATTTTAAGTCTAGTTCTTCCTTACTGGTAACATCATTCCTTCCCCTTTACTTGTTTTCTTAAATCATTGTAGGACTTAGGGTTAGAATTAGGGGGTGTTTGGCGCATGGTATTGGGATGGATTAGGTGGGATGGGATTCAAAAAACATAATTATTACATATGGCAGGGATTGTTCCCTGTTACCATGGGATAAGTTTAATTCCATGCTATGTTTGTAATAGTGTGGTACATTGAATGGATATACCCACCATCATTTGGAACTATTAAGAATAACACATATGTGTTATATCCAAACCGTTCATCTGTTTTGTAACCTCATTTTATGGCATGGGCCTAAAAATGAGGCAGATCCAAAACTTATGTGGCCCCAAAGAAGTTTTCAACGGTAGGTATTCAATCCCTGCTGCTTTCTATGGTGGGGTCCACTTGAGCTTTAGATCTACCTGATTTTTTGGCACATTCTCTAAAATTATCTTGAAAAATGGGAGTGTGGATATAGCCCACACATCATGGTGAGACCTACACAACTTGCTAACATTGAGTGAAATTGGCATGGGACCCAATGCAATTCCATCTAATCTAATTCCAAGTTTTTCCATTCTTCCCAAATATCGAGTGGAATTGGCACGGGGCCAAATGCAATTCCATCCCACCTAATCCCATCTAATACCATGCGCCAAACGCCCCCTTAGGCCCTGTTTGGGCAACGGGATTAGAAGGGATTATGTGGGATTGTATTCAAAAAACATCATTATTGCCCATGGCAGCGATTGTCCCCTGATTCCATGGGATTAGATTAATGCTCTTCTTTGTTGGTAATACGGTGGTACATTGAATGGATATACCCACCATCATTTGAAATTACCAGAATAACACACATGTATTATATCTAAACCGTTCATTTGTTTTGTAACCTCATTTTATGGTATGGGCCAAAAAATGAGGTAGATCCAAAACTTATGTGGCCCCAAAGAAGTTTTCAACGGTGAGTATTCAATCCCCATTGCTTTCAGTGGTGGGTCCACTTGAGCTTTAGAATTACCTGATTTTTGGCCATGCTCTAAAATAATCTCAAAAAATGGGTGGACGGTGTGGATATAGCCCACACATTAGGGTGGTACCTACACAACTTGCTAGCATTGAGTGAAATTGGCACGGGACCCAATGCAATTCCATCCGATCTAATTCCAAGCTTTTCCAAACATGGAGTGGAATTGGCACGAAACCAGATGAATCCAATCCCACCTAATCCCTTCTAATCCCGTTGCCCAAACAGGGTTTTGTGTAGTTCATACCTAAGTGGGTAAGGGACCATACATTGATACTTCTAAGTTAATGAGGTTTAATCGACGGGCTCGCAATCCATCAACGAGTTAGAAAACACCTAAATATTCTTGAAACATCATCTAAAAATATAACCAAAATTGAACAACATGTTCACTCCCCAAGTATAGGGTTGTGATGTAGTAATAATCTCGGTAAGACCGAGGTCGAATCCACAGGGACTGAAACTTGTACGTAATCTGAAACTAACTAGAACTAGAACTAGAATGAGATAAAATCTAAATTGAATTGTATTTGAGGAAAATTGTGAATAGATTAATTAAAAACTAATAAAAATAAAGGCGAGAACTAGGGTGCCAAGGATCCACTTATAACAATTGGGAAGTTACCTTGTATTGATTCAAGGACACAACTGGAATCAGAGTCCTATCCTATCCAGTTGGTAAGAAGAGATTTGTCAGACCTCTGAATGTCTCATGGATCTAATCATCTACAGATATGATTGGTGTAGATTTGAAAGTGATCCCGTCACCTAACCATGCCCAGGAGACTATGGCAAACAACAGCAATTTACCAAACCAACAGTCAATCACAAGAGAATTGTGAAAGTTAGGAAGGGTTTCATCACCCAACCATGCCCAGGAGACAATGGTGAACAATAGGGCCTCCTAAGTTCACAATCTCATAATGAAAAGGACATACTCAAAGCTATTGCAGATCTACTGTAATTTGAGTCACAATAAACCATTAAAAACTAAAAGTATTCCTTAATAATCACGAATCCATAAGCATTTAATAATCATGAATCAAAGCAAAACTACCATCCTAATCACGTTACAAGCTTCACCTCTTAGCCCTAGCTAAGAGGTTTAGCCCAACATGATTGGACTAATACTCAAAAGAAAAGAAAAAAACAAAACAAAAGGAAAACCAACTCTCTTGTGCACGTTCCAGCAGTCCACGCCGAGCTCCTAAGCCCTGCCTTGTATCCACCGTCTCTCCACTCCCCAAGATCCCACGTCCCAGCCTCTCTCTGTCTTTTTATAGACAGCAACAACCGGTCCAATTCTCTTTATGCTCCATCGTTCGCAGCAGACTCCTCACGGGACTCTGCTTCTGCACAAGAAAACGCAGAATTTTGTTACGTTTGAAACAAATTCAAGGTGAAAGTGAATCCAGTCTGGTTGCCCTGACCACCTAAGAATAGTTTAGACCCCCAATTCTGCATCTTGGATGGTCTGGATCATCAAATGATCGAAGGAGATTGGCCGTCACACTTCTCAGAACTGATTTCCACGGCTCTGTTCTTGACAGTGAAATCATCTTGCGTGCAGCGGTCTTTTAGACATCTTTGCTCCGATCTTCCCGGTCCACCTTCTTGAGGACGATCGGTACTCATTTTCGGAGTGCCTGATCGGTTTGGATCATCTACCTGATCCCGATGACGGTCACCAAACGGCCCGGAGTATCTGTTTATCTCCGGACGCTGTTTCCTACGTAAGGCATGCCGAAACCGGATGCTTGCGTTAAAGGTGGGGCCCGCATTCGATGATGTTTGCAGCATCACTTCCGTCCGCATGATTAGTGAGGTCGATTTAAGCCATGAGACAAAATCTGAATTGGATCCGAGTCTTGGATGGGCCATACCATCAACCGACGTAGCTATGGCTACGTGTCGTTATGAGCTCGTTCTTATGCATAGATGCTTGGTAACGATGAGGTTTTGACCAAAATTCTCTCCTGATCTCGCTGAACGTCTCGGATCATCCGTCAGAATGATTGGTGGGGCCCACTGTCAAAACCAAGCAGAAGCACGTACGTCACTGGACTTTTTTTTCTCTCACTATTTGGATGTTTTGTTCAAAAATAGGTGGGGTCCACTGCAATGCCTGTCCTAAAAATCTACTCCCTCCATCAGATCATGTACGTAGTGTTGGCCCATGGCCTCAAGTTTGGAGTAGATCCGACATCAGAGTGGGCCACACACTCAACCGATGTGTGTATAACATTCACCGTTAAAATTACCATTTGCTTCACGTCAATGCCATGCATGGCACCAATATTTACAGATTTGCCCTTCTCTTTTGTTATAACTTCTGCCATCTGTATCTCCTGATTGCACCGTTCAAATGAGACAAAATTTTACCAAGAATTGTTATTTTTCATGCTCTTTCTAACGCCTAATTTTGAGCCTTGATCGCTTATTAATTTCCAAGATGTGCTTTAATGGCTAGCACCCTCTGATCTCTCTGTTGGACCACTTCCACGTGGATCTAATGGCTGAAATTTGACGTGTACGGTTAATTTATGGTCATCAGGCCATGTATCAAGTTTCGAGCCGAATGGATGGTTGAAACCCTGTGATCTTGCACTCTAGACGTCGTTCGGGCCACTTGAGCTTCAGTTTCTCGATTTTCGCAGATTTTCGGCGTGTAGATTCATCGATCTTAGTTCCTTGCAGTCCGTCTCATGCTTTGGTGAATTCGGAGCGTCAAATCCATGCATTTAGCACTCTTTTTCAGTTCAAGCCCCTAAAGTCACCTTGCAATACAAACACAAGTAAAATATGTTGTTTAAACATGATCATCTTCGTAAATGTAGGTAATAACTGGGGTCTAATATGCAATATTTGACCCTCAACACAACACTTCAATGAGAATCCTATGAGGAACACACCACCAATTAAGATGGTGCGTGATGAGAATGAGGTATAACAAATTCCATCAGTTCGGACCTTACGTGATTATCTATAACTAGAGAGAACAACTACACCTTACAACATAATTTTTCCAACCAATACAGGAAATGTGGACTTTAAACCAAGGGTGACCCAATTACTCCCTAAATTCTATGGACTTGATTCAGAAAGTCCATACTTGCACATAAAAGATTTCGAAGAGATTGTAGTAATATACAGTTTAACCATGTTCCTTCTGATGTGATTAGACTAAAGTTATTTCCATCTTCTCTTAAGGAGAAGGCTCACTCCTTAAGGTTGAGATCCATTAGCACATGGGACAAGATAACCCAGGAGTTCCTTAAAAAGTTCTTCCCAGCTTATAAAACTAACACTTTCAGGCATGACATTATGAACTTCTCCCAAAAAGAAGATGAAACTTTTTTTGCAGTGTTGAACATTATTCAAGGACTTACTTCTCACTTGCCCACACCATGGCTATAAGATTTGGTAGATGATTATCTTTTTTTATGAGTGACTAAACTTAAACATGTGTCAATTCATAAAGATAATGTGTAACAACGAATTTAAGAGCAATGATCTGGAAGATGCCTGGGATTACATTGACATGCTAGCTAAAAATGCCCAATCATGGGACACATCCAACCAAGCTAGTAATCTCAAGGCAGTGCCAAAAGAGAGAGGAGTACATGTGCTCAAAGAGGAGGACGATGCTAGTGTAGGGTTGGCAGATCTCATAAGGAAGATTTTGGCCATAGAACTAAGTAAGGATGCAATCCAATCCATTGCAGCCGTTGAAATTGTATGTGGTACTTGTGAGAGTGATGTTCAGCTAACTAAGGATTGTCCTACAATCCCTACTTTTCAAGAGGTGTTGCACGCTTAAGTGAATGTTATGAATACGTATCAACACCCCTTCAGTGCACCAAATTCCAATGTGTACAGTTCTGATTGACAGAATCATCCAAATTTCAGTTGGAGGAACAGACCAACTATGAATGTACCCAATAATCCCCAAGGGACATCTACTAGACCTCACTGAAGAGAACCCTTGAGGACATGTTGAATGTATTCAAGTAAAGGCAAATGCAGGCCATAAATGTACTCAAAAGTTCAATTGTAAGAATTGAGACACAGTTAAGTGTTAGGGAGAAAGGGACCTTTCCGACCCAATCTCAGCCTAACCCCAAGGAACAACTAGAGATAAGTGATCCTAATTCTTCAACCCAACATGTGGAACATGTTAAATCCATCACCACCTTAAAAAGTGGTAAAGAGAATGACAAAGAGATTCCTACGAAGGTTGAGAAACCTGAGGAATCCATTGATTTAAAGGATGATGGTGAATCTAGCAATGCTCCACATGACAAAGAGCCTAAGCACGAGCCTAAGCCTATGGCCACGTTTCCCTAACATCTTGCCTCATCGAAATGTTCAAGTGAAAATTGGGACATTTTAGAGTTTTTCAGAAAGTCAATATCAGCATCCCCTTGTTGGAGGCAATTAGACAATTCCCATCTTATGCCAAATTCTTAAAGGATTTATGTGCGATAAAGCATAAGTTGAATGTACATAAGAAAACCTTCTTAATAGAACAAGTGAGTGCTATCATATATCAAAACACTCCCCCAAAATACAAGGATCCTGGAAGTCCTACGATCTACTTTCAGGTTGATAAAGCACTTCTAGATCTTGGGGCAAGT
Source organism: Magnolia officinalis (assembly GCA_021015155.1). Taxonomy (NCBI): domain Eukaryota; kingdom Viridiplantae; phylum Streptophyta; class Magnoliopsida; order Magnoliales; family Magnoliaceae; genus Magnolia; species Magnolia officinalis. Next base: position 70,561,692 of record JAJHSJ010000006.1, on the reverse strand, counting down.
GTTAATCTGATATTATACTCGGTATACAACTAATTAAGCCTTGGTGAATTGAAACCCACCAAGACAATGTTATAATTAGCTGACCACTCAACTAGAATACCGAGAGGAGTGGTGGAAGATGTATTGGTCCAAGTTGATAGGTTCTACTACCCATTAAACTTCATTGTCTTGGATACACACCCAGTTATAAATGTGAGCACTCAAATCCCTGTCATTCTAGGATTAATGCTTTGAACTTGATTAAGATATTTACCACGCGCTAGAATTTAGGTTCAAGTTGTGCTTTACATTAATGTATTTGGATTTTTATAATTTAGATTCTTTTTAAAATTGCTTGAGTTTATGGAAATTTATTCAATTGGTTTCGAAATATCTTTTGTATATTTTGCTCGGGACTATCAAAATGCTGGTTTGGGGTGTGATAATGTCTAAATATTGCATATTTATCCTCTCAATTGCATTAACTTTCTTGGTATTTAAGTGCAAATTTGATCTAATTATATATGATTTCTACATGCAAGGTGACTTTGGATCTAAAGTTAAATACATGCTTAAAAGGAGGATTTAAAGCTAAAAAAGAATGATCAATAAAGAATTGGAGATTTATAGGACATTATTGAAGATTTCAAGTGCTACAGATTCAAAAAAATAAGGACAAATGATGTAGAAAAGACTGAAAAGTTACAAAGTACATTAATAGAAATAACAGACTATTCGGTCCCGCCTGAGGTTGGTTCAATCCGACCGAATGTGCATAGAATAGTCAAACAAGAAAAAGTGATTTGCAGAGATAATTCGGCTTGACAGTTAAGTCTGACTGAAGGCATTCTCGGTCCAACCGAATGAGAGTTCGGTATGAGGCGAGGGAGATTGAGACTTCAGATGAATATTAAATAAATTCGGCTGCAACCAAAAGACTTATTCGGTGCGACCGAGGTGATGTTCAGTGCAACCGAAGGTTATCTTTAGTGCGACTAAAGCATAATTAAACTGCATAAATTTGAAATCGATTTCAAGTCGGTGTAGATTTTTTCTATTTAAATGGGTGTTCTAAGTTATCCAAAATACGAATTAGGGCTTGGGAGAAAGACCTAGGGGTGGTAGAGCTTCCACGAAGCCATCCTTCTTCTTCGATCCCTAAAATCTAGTTCTATCTTTTTAATTTTTGTTTTGTTTTTCTAAGATGGCATCCATGCTAGTAGGCTAATCTATTTGATAAGGCTAAGGGATGAAGCTTGTAATTCAATTATAGTAGTTTGTTTATTTGATTCAATAACAATAGTTTATGCAGGGCCATGTTTGGTGATCCAAACCATTGATCTAATGAGACGCATGGTTGATGATGGCTGCCTCGAAAATATTTCATATTTGAATGAACTTACCTTTCGTGGGGCACGATGGACACTGCAACTCATGTGCCCTGCTGGCTTTCTTAGCAACATGCAACTCGTGTGTGGTCCATTTTGGAAGTCTAATCTAGTTACTCTATTCTACTAGTCAAGATCTTCGATTTAACAAGTCACTCACCTCAATCAAGTTTTGGATGAGAAAAATATTGGGCAGACGAAATTGATCACCTATTTGATGGGCCATATCTTGCGATCAAACTATCATATTTAAGTGAAATTTAATCTAAACATAGTAAATAATTTACTCTTCAATCTAGAGCTGTCAGATTATCCAAAATATGTCTAAGATCTTAACAAATTGATCATACCCATTTAATACAAAAAGTGTTTTGGACAAATCTTATTCGTTGCAAGCCAGATTGGGTTGAATTTTGTTTTGTCTTAATTAGCACGTTCCGAACACATCTGACCATTCATATAAACTTTAGGATGGCCTGATCAAAGAATGTTATCAATCTCGTCATTATAAGTTATTCATGCAATTACACTTCATTATATTAGGCCTTCATATAATTCCATCATAATTGTTTTTTAACTCCATAATTTCACTTTTCAAAATGTTAATATTTTTAAGCTCAGTTTATTTTTGAAATTTCAATTTTTTCCAAACTTCTTCATTTTGTTTTTCAAAATGTCAATTTTTTTTTTCCAAACTTCTCTACTTTTTCTCAAAATCACATTTTCAAAAAAAAATCTCATTTTCTTTTATCAAACTTCTTAATTATTACAAAATACAAAATCTCGATTTCTTTACAAAAATCATAATCTTTTTTTCAAAATCTAGATTTGTATAAACTTATCAATTATATTCAAACTTCTCAATTTTTTTTTTTAAATGCCAAATGTTTTTTATTTTTAGAATATCAACTTCTTTCAAAATCTCATTTCTTTAAATCTTAAAAATTTTCAAAATCTAAATTTCTCACAAATATTATTAATTTTTTCAACCTTATTAACTTTTTTTCCAAATCCCATTTTTTTAAAACTACCCAATATTTGTTTTCAAAATGTCAATTTTCTATCAAAATCTAGATTTTTTTATCTTAATTTTTTATTCAAAATTTCAAATCCTTTTTAGACATCTCCATTTTCTTTCCAAGTGTCAATTTTTTTTTAAACTTCTCAATTTTTTAGAAAATACAATATCTTAATTTCTTTATAAAAAATCTCACTATTTTTCAAACTACCAATTATTCTTTTTCAAAATATCTTCTTCTTTTTTCTTTTTTTTTTTTCAAAATCTCAGGGTTTTTTTTTTTATCTTAGTTTTTCTCAAACAATGTCAATTTTTCCTCAAGCTTCTCAAATTCTTTTTCAAAATCTCAATTTTTTTAAATTTCATTTTTTTTTTCAAACTTTACCATTTCTTTACAGAATGCTAATTTTCTTCAAAACACTCAAATTTTATTTTCAAAATCTCTTTTCTTTTATCAGTCTTAATTTATTTCACAATACAAAATCTCGATTTCTATATAAAAATCTCTATTTATTTATTTTTTTTCACTTTGTTTATTTCAAAGTAATTCTCTTTATTCAAACTCTTTTTTTAAGTGCTAAGTTTTTTTTTTGAAAATGTTATTTTTAAAATCTTAAATTTTCTCAAAATTTTCATTTTATTTTAAAATCACATTTTTTTTTATACTTCTCATTCTTCTTTTTTAAAATGTCAATTTTTACCAAAATTTAGTTTTTTTTTAAATTTTAATAGTTTTTTTTTTTTTTTTCAAAATGTAATTTTTACATGAAAATAAATAGACTTTTAACGACAGACTTAGTCAGTCGCTAATCGTTTTTGGGAATTTTGGGTTGATATTTAGCAACGGATAGTCTGTCACTAAATTTGGAGACGGATTAACTTATTTGTGACGAACTATGTCGGTCGACAAATCCGTAGCATATTTATAATATTCACGTAGTGTTTTTCTTACCCCAAAAAGTCAATAACCATCTTGTCCTCCCATCCGATGGATGAGAATAAACCACCAAACTTTAGACTATACCATTTTAAATTCCTTTTCTTCAATTTTGCTAAATTATCATCCCAAAAGTCTATTAATAGGAGAATTCTCTACAAGATGTTTCTAGACCTTTGATTTCCAAAACTCCTGTGCTGAGAACATACCCAAGGAAGAGAAAAAGAAAAAAAGAGTTAAAGAGAAGAAGGATCACTACCAGAAAAAGGGGCAAAAGCTACGGATAAAAATCATAGCCAAATACCTATAGCTACGGTTATAGTCCGTAGCATGACTGTAGCCGTAAGTGCAGTAACCATAGGTCTAAAAGCTATGGCTACAGATTAAATCCATAGCCATAGACACCAATAACCACAACAATAATCCGTAGCAGCCTTTCTGTAGCAAAGTCTACATACAGCTACAAATAATGTTTGTAGCTAAAAGTATGACTATATCCGTAGCTATAGGCCGAATATAGAAATGGCTATGGTGTTTGAAATATAAGGCTATGGCTAATAGCCATAGCTATTTCCTATTTTAAAAAAGAAAAAAGAATTAATAATGGCTTCTCTTACCATTGCTAGTACATGCCGTGATAGATCAATTCATATAAAAATTCCATATTCAATAATAAAATAAACCAGTGCCTGCACAAGTCATCAATATCAACTAAAAAATCTATTTTCTTTTATATTGAACGAAGGAAAACGGAGTTAATAGAAATTAGAAAACCTTCAAATGGGTATCAGCCTTGTCCTTGTCAGTAAACACTCCAGTTCACTCCACAACATAATGCAGCGCTAGTCTCAGCCTATGGAATCTCTTCAGGGTTCCTTGCAATTGGTAAAACAACAAACAGATCTTAACAACCTTGGTTGTCTTTCACATATGCATTTCAAATATTAAAAAAGAGCTTCCGAAATACACGAGATTTGAAGTTCAATTACCTGACACTGAAGATAGTAACTGGTTTTTCACCAAAGAGAAGGGTCTTGGAGTCCTCACCTTGAGCTCGTGATCTTCTATCAGCCATGGACACTATCATACTTAAACATATAAGTCTACATCCACCACAAGATAGTAAGAAACAATACCTTCACATACACACCGCATGTTTATTTTATCAGTTACACACATATGCATTGATGAAAAAAATTTAGAACATGGAAAAATGCTCCAACATCTTTGACAGACACAAACCTACCCTAAATAACTAATTATGCCACTGCATCTTAAGATGTATCATCAACTCAAAACCAAATTCGAAAAGGAAGGCTTGGCCTTCCTACGTTCTTCAAATTTGTGGTTGAAGGTGGCATGTCTCTGATTTGGATGCGTATGAATGTTACTACATTTGAATTTTAGAGTTACTTTACCTAAAGTCAATCTCCCCCATCATTCATTTAAAGCCATCATTTTTCAGAGAGCAGAGAACAAAAGAGTTCACCGTCTCTAGTTTTTCAGCTACAATCTCAAGTCATGAGATGGTTTACTCTTCACGACAGTCATATTATGCTCAAACACACCAACACCAGTTCTTACTGGTAAGTAAAGACTCAATACCTCCCAATAACTTACATAAGCATAATGTATAACGGGTTCACATCATTACAGAAGGAATGACACTTCAGTTATACCTCAACTCATTGGGTAAATGTCAAATCACTCAAAGTACAGCTGAAAAAGTCATGAAGTCTTCAGTTCAATTAAACAACTTACACTTTGGGAGGAGATGACGATCTCTTATACTCTAGAATCTCTGAATATATCCATACAATAAGGACAGGAGTAATGCAACAAAAAAGGAAACCTGAAACAATCAAAATTAAGCATATCAGAATAAATAAATTAATTAATTAAAAAAAAAAAAAAAAAAACTGGTGCAGTAAAAATTTCTCATGTACACAACATTGGTGGTTAACTCAGAAAATTCTCCCTAGTATGAGGTGGACTATCATAAATACTCTTGCCTGATAATGAACTTCATCCTATGAAAACTCTGCCCAAATTTCAAAATAAGCAGAGTGGCCATTTATGTTATTGGTAATCCTATGATGATATACTAGAAGGAAAGAGAGAAACAGTTTTTTCTTTCCTTTTTTTCACTTCTCCAAAAATATCACCATTCCAGGTTGGACAATTACCAAACAAAGTGAACCTCTTTTTTTTCAGCTGTTCATTTCAAAGAGAAAAATAATTAGAGTACTCTATGCTAATAGTTATCATTTGAAATTATATCGAGAAAGGAAAGTAATTAGTAGTCCAAAATTTGCATACAAGAAAGAAAGTTTCATGATAAATTGACTGCTTGCCAACTTTAATTATATAAGGATACAAAAGCTAATTTTCATTTAATTCAAACGGATTTGTATTAAAAAAAAATATTATATACAAAATTTAAAAGGAAGCAAAACATGTCCTTAATTTGAAACATAAATACTGTTAACTAAAATAAGATCAACTAATTAAATCCAGCTAAGCCATCTACTGCAGAGTTACTTTCCCCATCAGCCAATCCTTTCAAACAGCCCTTACCAATGGCCCATGCTACCAGCCAATCCTTGCCAATCAGTAGCACTAGCCTAACAATTTATTCAGAAAGCCACCAATCTCCATCTCATAGATCACCTATCAATCAGGCATATTTATCAGGGCCCTGGCATAAAAACAGAGGATTATACCAGACTGCAATCTGCATCCCAAAATTTCTGCCTTGCTACTAGAAACGATTGATCTCTTCAACTCACGAAGCCAAATATAGCATTAATTAGACAAGTTTAGGTCAGCCACAAATTCTTAATGCAAGTTCTCAATCCACATTGTAATTTCATGATTTTCGAAATAAAGACTGAGACCAGAATAGAGTTCAAGCATCTCAATGCAAGTTCAAAAATAAGGGAATATGAATGATATCACACAATCAATGTAAAAATGGACCACCAATCTATTCTTTTATAAAAGTTGCAGTTAGCAGCAATCCTATAGGTGTTTGCAAAGCTTAGGCTCATAGAATAAAGCAGCAAGATACCTGATGGGAGTGAATAGTGAAAATGTCCCATTTTCTAGAACTCCCCCATGTTAGCTTGTTGTTGGATAGATCCCTGCATTCCCCACTCATAACAGTTCATAGAGGGGAAACTAGCAAAGGCATATTCAAAATAAAAAATAGAAGAGAACCCAAATTTCTGGATGGAACAGACAGATACTCACAGAACTTGCAGTGCGGTGACATTTATCAAAGACATGGGTATGTTACTGTAACACCCCGTACTTTCCAGTACTCGGGTGTTACTATTATAACCTAAATAAGCATAACTGTGTGAAGGTTTGCACATAAACTATGTTGTCCACCACCATTAATCCACCCATCTCAATTGTCTGATCATGGTTAATAACAACCTACCATACACCATCACTTAGTTAGCTGTAAAAGCTCTATGGGCTACTTAAACGAAACTTTAGTGCTATATGATTGTTAACCCTGAATCAAAACAAATCTAGTTTCCCTAATTCATGTCAATTAAATGAAGACGTTCGTGACAATCTAAATCATACAAATAGTTGACCATTAAACTTAGATCTTGGTGCAACTCACGAGCATGCACAACCATCCAAAGTGTGGATCTAAACACGGATGTATGACGTGCACATAACATACAAACAATACGAACAATTCTCATCTTAGCCATGAAACAAGGCCAATCTTGTAATTGGCCCCGAGATCAACCTATATACTCAATCATACAACAATCCAACCGTTGAGGCATGTGATATCGCACCTAAGTACTTCGAGATCAGCCTATAAACTCAACCGTGCAACAATCTAACCATCAAGAGTAGTTTGTATCCACCGATCATACCCTCCATCAGTCAATATTAAGATGGACCATCGTATCCTTAAAGAAATTTATTTCTAAGATCTCAACCACTTTGATAGACAGGTATAGCCACAATTTCCACAACAAATCATAATAAAATTCATAATCATGAAATGTGGCCCATTTATATAATAAGAATCCTAAGACTTAAGGTACCTACCACGAAGTGTAGGTCCCACATATTAAATATACGGATAAATAATAATAATAAATAAATAAGTAAATTACAATATGGAAAACGTTATAATAACCACAATTCGTAGAATAAGTGGTCCAATCATTTGAAGGACTTCCAAGACAATTGAGGTCCAAGCTAGAAGTAATTTGACCACCAGATTAATATAAACCAGCAAAATATGACGAAATCGCTTGGTGTGACCCGCCCAAGCTTCAAATCTACCCCACCCTTAGTATATCTCATTAAAATGATCAATTAACAACATATAGATGGAGTGGATTGATCAAATACATCACAGTAGACCCCACAAAGTGTGTTGTGGACACCAAGGGTGGTGCTCCCGCAGCTCACCGAACACCTCAATAGGGTCAAACAGTGTTGACCGGTTAAAAATAGGAAAAAGGAGAGATTTTTCTGCCTATTTCTCCTGCCAAGATGTCATTTAAACAGACATTGTCTGTTTGGGCTCGCCATGGGCCACCATCATGATCATATGAGATCATCTGAACCATCCATCAGGTGCAGCACCCAAATCTAACCAACTATAGGCAGTTCCACATGTAACTGCATATATTCGAGCATGCAATGCCGGGATACAACACAACTGTCTATTAGATCCAACTGTGGCCCATCTTGAGAAAACGTCTAGGTGATTTGAACCATTCATCTTCTCTAGGAGGGATTTTCGTATAAAACCCAACCCATTTCAGACATTGAAGCATGGATGCTTGCTCACGATTATCGGTGCAAGCGGGTGCGTGTACAACATCCCTCCGAAAACAGAAACTATCCGTGATAGTCTGGCAGTCTACGTGCATTTATCTTCTTTCATCACATCCATCCACGTGGAATCATCTTAACCCTCCACCCTAAGGCATTCCAAGCCATGGTTAGGGCTTCAGCAGCCAAACCTCTTGTCACCGCATGCTAGCTTCGAACCCACCGAGAAATGGTGGTCAGCCATCGAAAGGGTGGACCCCACAATGATCCTAAGTCCAATTAGGACCACCCATAAGCCTCGAATCGTAAGATCAGGCCTTCGATCAGAAACTGTCATGATCATGGCCATCATCTTCCCCATCCATTCGAAAAACCCACCATCTTCTTGTGGGCCCCATCTACTGATCAAGACCATCCATCTGGAAGCCCATAGCGCCAAATGATGATCAACGTTGATAGGATCCAGCCATGCAGAGGAAATAGGCCATGACAACTGGGATTTCCAAAGGAAATGTGTCAAGTTACACCCGAATTAACTGCAACTAATCTAGCGGCTAGTTGATCACGGACCATCCAAAAGCCTTATAAAAGGCGCCCTTTTAGGGCATTCTTTCCGAAAAGGGAAAGATAGAGAGAGAAAGGAAAGACGTCGTTCTCCCTGCTGCATTGACCCAGTCGACTTGGATCGAATCAGGCCGAGTCCCGTGCCTCTGTAGTTCTCCTAGCAGAAAGAAAGGAGGAGAGAGAAGGAGCAGAAGAAGAAGAAGAAGGAGTAGAGAAGATCGAGAGAGAGAGAGAGAGAGAGAGAGAGAGAGAGAGAGAGTGCGGCTAACATCGCATTGCATGAAGTCGGATCAAGTCATGATCTAAGTTGGATCGAGATCGCTAAGTTTGGTTGTTACACGAGCAGAAAGGCAGAAGAAGAGGAGAAGCAAAAAAAGAAAGGGAGAAGAAGAAAATACGGAGAATGCTGGAGAGAAATCGGGCAACCGCTGCTCGTGGTTGCCGCACCCGCACCCGAGTCGGACTAAGTCCTGGTTTGAGTCAGGCAGGCCTGATCGTTCCAACAGAGAAAAAGGAAATGGAGAAAAGAAAGAAGAAGATCAGGAAGAAAGAGAAGAGGAAGAGGAGAAAGAGAGGAGAAGAAAGAAAAGAATAAGAGATGGAGAGGGAGAGTGAGTCAAGCTGAGTTGACTCAGTGAGTCGACCCACTGTTTCAACGATGAGTTGGGCTGGTCTAAGTCTAACTCTAATTTAGACCTTGTAGAAGGCCAGAGAAAAGAGAAGAAGGAAAGAAAGGAGAGGAAGAAGAAGAATGAAAGAAAGAGAAGAAAGGATAGTGAGTCAGGTTGACTTGGAACTCAGTCAGGGCCAAGTCGACCTAGTTTAAAGATAATTGTAGCCTCACCAGCTAGGTCTTGCTCGTGTTCTTTTCCCCTGTCAATGGAGAAATTCCTTGGCCACTAGTTGAGGTGGTTACCTTTAAACACCTTAACTGTTAGTCTCATGAGCCAAGGATGGTGGAATGGGACACTATGCCTGAGCTGTCAGCCTATGCTTAGTGACAAACCCCCCATAATAACCTTTGAGCTTTCAAATTGGAATAATAATGGTTGGGCTAATTATGCATTTTCATGGCATATGTTCTTTTCCGGGTGACTAGTTCTCGTTGGGCGTACCTTGAGTACTTTTTCGGGTGGCTAGATCTCCTTGGGCGATCTATATAGTATTATGGTCTTTTTCGGGTGGTTAGTTCAATTTAGGCATACCTTTGTGTACTTTTTCGAGTGACTAGTCCTCCTTGGGTGATCTATATATTATTATGGTCTTTTCCGGCTAGTTAGTTCTCCTTGAGCGTACCTTTGTGTACTTTTCCAGGTGACTAGTCCTCCTTGGGTGATGTATATATCATAGTCTTTTTCGGGTAGCTGGTTCTCCTTAGGCGTACCTTTGAGTACTTTTCCAGGTGTCTAGTTCTCCTTGGGCGACTTTTTACCAGCTGGATGTGCATCCCCAGATCTGTGAGCATGTGCATGCATCCATGCATTTAAACAAGATCATCTTTGTGAAATTTATTTAATGAATGTGTATCTGATGAACCTTGTCTGATTTCCATGATAATCATTATGTTATATTTGTTATACATTGCCTTTGTTAACTATGCTTAATTATCCTGATGATACGATAAATCTTGAGGGTATACCTCACTGCGATAGTCATTGACGCTATCGAACCGCATTCAGTGTGCAGGAGACACGGGTGATGCACATACTGGTGTTCATGTGGATTAAGAGGAGTTAGAGGACCTTGCGACTCTCTTTCCTGACTTCAGTTCATTCTAATTTGTACTGTCATGTATTGTAATAAGTTAAGACATTGGTTTGTATAAGTTTTTGGGTAACCACTTAAAATATTCGTTATGAATATTTGGACTCCCTCTTATACTTGATAAGCTTTTATCCCGCTAGTTTATTAACTCTGATGATAAAAAAAGAAAAAAATGCACGTGGAATTTGGGATATTTAAAGGTTAACACTTGGGTTTTTGGAAAACGAGTGGTGTACTCGGGTTCCGGTAACCGAGGTGTTACAGTTACCCAATTAGTTGGTATAAGGCTTTGATGATGATGAAGATTAATGGATGTTTCACAACCTAGAAATCCTACAGGAATTTAAACACACAGAGATTGAAGAGATGAATAAGAGGACATATGCTAGTACACCAGTCATGTGGGATCTAGCTACACCTATCACCGAGTAGATCCAACCATGAATATGCCCTGCTACAAAGCAGGTCAATCCACTCATCAGGTGGGCCACACTCATATTTGAGAAAAAATGAACTGCTGCTTCGAGTGCACATCTCTAACACATGTGTTACATTGACACATGTGCCACGATCCAATTCTTTAATCCCTTAATGGAAATCATTCAAAAAACACATAAAAGAAAAGGCTATAAAGACAACAACTTTCAATTTTCTTAAGAACGTTAAAGAGAAATAATCGCAAAAAGAATGAGAAATTGAAAGGAAAGGCTTACATCATCACTTACCTCTTTCTCCTCCACTTTCTCTTCTTTCTTGGCCTCAGCAGTAGGTGCTTTAGCAGCAGCAGCTCCACCACCGGCACTTGCAGCCACAACAAAGCCACCACCACCACCACCACCAGAAGGCACAACTTAATCCTATCATCATCTGCTTCAACTCCAACTGCAAACCCACACACACCAAAAAAAAAACATCTTTAGAAGAATTCGTCAAACTTCATAATATTATAAAAGAAAAAAAAAATCCAATCTTTCAACATCATTCACCACCCTATGGGCTCAAAGGTCAGGGTCAACCTCTATACTACTGCTAATTCAACCGCACAGACTGCTCCATCAGATTTTCGTCTGCTTCAAGCTCTATATTATTGCTGATTCATGCAAATCAGTTGCTGCTGCATTCACAATCTCCTCTATCTGAACCAATGGTTTGTTTGGAGGTGGAGAGCTAGCTAGAACTGGCAGCTCTTCGATCTCACTTGAGTTTTGATCTCACTCATATTTTAGTTCATATTATAACATAATCTACTAAAAAAGATAAATAAGATGAATTTATCAACAGGTTGGATGACAAGTAAACATTATAAAGGACTTTATATCAACAGTTCACCTTCTTATACAGTTCCATGCTCTCTTGATGAATGAGATTTGGACCTTCTTCTTCATTCAGACGCCCCGCATCCCAATCTCCTCGACTTGCATCACATATTTCTTATTTAATTTGGATAACAAATGGGGCAACTAATAGCAGGGAACTATAATTAAAAATCACATGGTTAATGATATCATTCTAAAGCCCTTCTCTCTCCTCCTTTACCCGGGCTTGGGACCCGCAATGCAAGGAGTTGCATTGGCAAAGTTAAAAAAGGGCTTAGGCTCCATTTGGTTTGAAATTAAAAAAAAAAAAAAAAATGTGTTCATACATACTAATGTGATAACCAAATGGAGCATAAGACTATAAATATGTTCAAATATATAGTACAAAATTCATTCAACATTACAGAAAAAACAAATTAAATAACATATAGAGTAACTAGAAAGAACATGCAGACTATAACTATGTTGAAATATAGAGTGCCAAATTAGTTCAAAAATAAGAAACAAACATGTCAAACATCATATAAAGTAACTAAAAAAAACATGCACACTACACATGTTTAATTATAGAGTACCAAATTTGTTCAAATTATTGAATTCTTAAAGACTCCTTCCCACATTGCACAAATGATCCCACACCGACCTCTCCAAGTGTAAGATGCGAACCCATCTTCTTTCCACAAAGGAGCCCTAGGTTGTATAACCTCAGTCAGGACAACAAAAATCCTCCAATGATTCGCAATGGACAGTTGCATTTGGATTAACTTCGTGTACTTGACCACATTTCTGTTCAATCTGTTAATGAAGGCCCATCTAATCGTCTTATAGTAGCAGTAGAAAATCCAAGTGATATAACGGGGATGTTATCCATCATTCGGGAAATGAGGCACATCGTGGACTTGACCATCCAAAGGTCATGGCAATTGTAGTCCTTTTTTTCTACATTTGGATTGTGATGTCCGTCTATTGACCATTAGAACCTTGGATTGTAAATGTTGTGACTGATGTTCTTGCCATTTCTTTTGGTAACTCCATCAGGAATGTTGCTACACATTTAAAAAGTCATACTTTACAATTCAGAATGAGATCCAAGTAGTGAATCAGGTGGGCTCTTTCATGTTGCTACACATTTAAAAAGTCACACAATTAGCTAGAACAGTCAACTAATGAACACCCATGGATAGAAATAAGCTACAACCCGCATTCAACCAGAGTAATAAGCCATTTTCATCATTTCAAAGGATACAAACATCTTTTGCAACCATGCCATTACACACCTAGGAATTTTCTTTCTCAATTGCTAATATACATCAAAGCTTGTTATGAAACTACACAAATACAGTAATGAAAACAGATTACCAAACTGAAATGGGTTTTTTCCTCCTTCCTTAAGCCTTTTTAACTATAACATAACGTGCTTTTAGATTCAGAAATATTCCCATAAAGTTGCAAATGAAAAGATAGAATTAGTGTGAATATAGAGATGAATTTACTGGCAGATCGAGGTCATTAATGTGCAAGTTTGAATATATCATAAGATAGTGTTGCTAATCGTACACAAGTGTGCAATAAATCTCCTGTATACGCCACACATGCCAGCATGGTGCGATAAGTCCGATAACCAATCCATCCATCAGAAAGGTGCCACCATATTGATGCCCAAGCCCAATAATCAGGTTGATCCACTGGTCAGGTGGGCCAAAGTTTGCAAAATAAATGTATGGCTATAAAAATTTTGGCTGAAGTTTTCTAAACCCACCTGTTTCCAATATGAAAATTATGATTCCTATCAACTTATTTCAAACAAACAATAAATAGATCTATCAACGCACCTAAGCAAAGAAGAAATTGCAATCGGACGAAGGTTGTGGCTGGTGGATGAGACGAGACGGTGACGAGGGTTGGAGAAAGGGGTTTCGAAAACCCTGCCACAGGGTCTGCTCACAAATCAATGGTGGGTTTGTAGCGAAAGGGGTTTATGAAAACCCTAGCAAGAGAGAGAGAGAGAGAGAGAGAGAGAGAGAGAGAGAGAGAGAGTGAGAGAGTGAGAGAGAGAGAAGGGGGGGGTTGGGAAACAGAGAGAGGGGAATGGGACCAAGAGACAGAGAGATCGAGAGAGGGCGAGAAAAGGGAGAGGCTGAGTGCGAGAGAGGCTGAGGGAGAATGGGAGATGGAGAGAGGATGAGGGAAAGTGAGAGTTGGAGAGAGGCTGAGTGCGAGAGAGAGGGTGAGGGAGTGTGGGAGATGAAGAGAGGGCGAGGGAAAGGGAGAGATGGAGAGAGGCTAAGTGCGAGAGAGAGAGAGAGAGAGAGAGAGAGAGAGAGAGAGAGAGAGAGAGGGGGGGGGGGGGGGGGTTCGGGTTTTGGGAGATGGGCGCGCAGGATTTCATTTGGAGACGGGCACGCGGGAGGATTAGCGCGAACAGTTTGGGTTTTGGGGGTGATGGACGGCACCTTCAGTGCTTACTTTTAGCACTCATGGGGCCCACCGTGATGTATTTTATTTATCCACTCCATCCATTCATTTTAACTGATCATTTTAATAGTTGATCCAAAAAAGGAGTCAGATCAAAGCTATAAGCGGACCACATAACATATTAACTATTGAAATTTATTTATAATTATTTCTTATGGTGTGGTCTACTTAGACCTTCAATCTACCTACTTTTTGGGCTCATCCACTGAAATTATATATCAAAATTGATGGGCGGCTTAGATAAAACACATATATTCCAATGAGCCCCATGGAGCCCCTTAAGCACCATCAATCTCTAATAAGATCCTGGTGGTGACGTATGTTTTAGCTACAAATTAAGATTTAGCTACGGATTAAAATTATAGCTACGGTTTATATCCATAGCTAAAAACCTCCACAGTCTGCAGCGTTTACTCGATTTTTTGGTAGTGGGTTGTAATTGAGTATAAGGGAAGAAAATGAAAATTTAATTATTTCGGCTTGAGCTTTGTTTCTCGATAAGCCGAATTCCAAAGATCAACAAGGCACATTTTTCTTAATATTTTTCATCCATTTTCTAGTTGTATCTAAGAAGACATCAGAGAGCCACCTTTTTCCTAGTATGTTATCATCCATCTTCTAGTTCTATCATTTATTATATTTATTTTTTGTTAAATGCATTGAAATTCACTGAATTCTCTTTCCTTTTCATATTTCTTAATATGGAGACGATAAAAATGAGTAATAGGACACGCCCAATCCTTTCTCCTCTTGTAACTAGATTCCTTGGAAAGATTTTATTTTAGATAAATGATATTAGAGTCAGATTATTCAATTCTCATGTAGTTGTTAAAGAACAATTGATTTGAATTGAAATTTTCCTCTCTGATAATCTTGTATAAAAGATTCATTCAACTCTCCTACGACTCACAACGCAAGCAAATCTTCCCATTCATGTAAACCTAAATAATGTATAGGAAGAATATTGCCAAAAACCTGGCAAAATCATCTCTCCTTAGTTGTAAAGATCATCTTTGTAACACTGTATATATATTTGGAATATATCACACTAAAAAAATATAGAGAGGAAAATTTTCAATTCAAAGCAAGCATTCTTTATAGCGTCAAAGGCAATCTAGGGTTTGATTTATGCAATTGTTAGTTTCCACGGTTTATCGACCACCGTCCATCGTCGATCAACCCTAACCCATCATCCACCATCCATTGTACCCAAGCCCACGCCCCTCACCGCCACCACCGCCATCTTCCAAAACCTACCCTGTCCACACCATTGCCGATCATCAACGATCATCAACATCACCCATCACCGCACCTTCAATCCAACATTATTAGACAATCTTCCACATAAGATTCATCCAACTCTCCTACAATTCACACCCTAAGCAAATCTTTCCGTTCCTTAAAACCTGAATAATGTACAGAAAGAAGATTACTAAAAATTTGGCAAAATTATCTTCCCTTAATTAATTGTGAAGATCATTCCTATAATTGTATATATTGGAATACTTCACACTAAAAAATTTCAATGGAAAGCAAGTGTTCTTTAGTTCCAGCTCTCTACATGCATTGATTCACAAGAGCTAGCAACGACTCCCAATTATGGTGATTTGAGCCTAACTGCACCCATAGGGCATCAGATCATTGGTTTGGATAAACCAACCAACGCTCACATTTATAACCTAAGTTCTAAACAGGAAAGTTCTTTATGCAGAATGAATAGGAAATTGTGCCTGTCCTAATTATTCCTAAAATTTTAAATATATTTATTATTTATAAAGTCGATTTGGGTTGAGTCTTCAAGGACGTCAATCTAACCTGAATGAATACGGAGCCGAGTCTTGGGCCTTTTTAATTATGATACAAATTCCTTACCCAACCATGAGTATAGCCTAAAATAACATATAATCTACCCATCCAATATGTTAGCATCATATGGACGGTAATGAAAATGGGTAGCAGTCGGGAGAGTTAAACGGAAAAGAAAATCTAGTCACTGTGATATTTAGACCATGTATATGGCTTATAACTAATAAATCCCTATAACCCTGCTATAGTTAAATAAAAAAGCATCATGTGTGTCCGTCAAAGATGGACTGATGTAGAGTGGGTCACAAACACTTTCATTGCAACGATGGACCAGAGAAGGCCTAATTGGAGGCAGAAATGATCTGGACCGATAGAACCTTAAATCAGGCATATCTCGCAACCGGGATAAGTTTTTTCGACATATTATATATGATTTTGGGTTAGAAAAACCTACTTAAGCCAACCAACCCTGCTATAACCGGGTTGCCCATGCTGGATTTACGAGATTCCATCATATTAATGGTCAAAAGTCCCATTTAGTGCCATAGTTTACTATAAATGGTATGTTTTAGTTCAAGTATAACTTTTGATCCTTTGAGTTGTAAAAGTCGTGCCCAACGTGAGAAGCGCTTAGAAAAAATTAGGAGAGTAATGTGGTTGGGTCAAATTAGGCACTTACCATTTTTGGTTGAAAACCACAAAGTCTAGTAGGAATAGAGGTCATCTATAAATAGTAAGTTTAATATTTATAGTAAGACACGTTTTTAGGGTGTTTAAGTTGGAGTATTAAGTCTAAAACTCTGCTTAGGTTTGAGTTCCTTATTTAAAGAGTTGTAGTTTTATTTTTATTTTTTAAATCAATCAAGTTATTTCGAATTTATTAGGAATTATTTCTGCTTTTATCCATCGTGGATTCGAGGAAACTCTGTGAGGAGTACAAAGAGCTCCATGGATTCGGAGTGGTTATCCCTCAAGGAAGACTATGTTATACCTCATCACAGCCCTCCCTCCGTGGGCCCATAATGAAAATCAAAATTTACTTTGGCTGAAATGATTTTTTCTATGGCCACCACAATTATAACTGCCACACATGGCCCCTTTTCATTGGGACATGTCAGATCTTCAAATGCCGTGTTATGGGCAATTAACGTCCATATATCCAATATAGACGTCAACCCACGGCACGGATTAGGTACTACTCCCGCCTGTTCAAAGCTCGGGAGAGGCGGAGGTTTTGAGGGACCACTGAGGTGCCACCATATTGTATGGCTTTTATCTACCCCATTTATCTATTTTTCCATATTACTTTAGATTATTAGCCCAAAAATAAGGCAGATCCAAAGGCTCAAGTGGACCACACCACAGGAAGCAGCAGTGCTTAGGATGCCCACCATTGAAAGCTTCTTAGGGCCCACCATGTTGTTTATTTGCCATCCAACCTGTTGATATGATCGTATACAAATGGATGAAGTGAAAGAAAAAAAAAAAAAAAACACCATCTTGATCCAAAATTTCTAGTCCTTAATAACGGTAGGATTTAATCCCCACTGTGGTCCACTTGAGCATTGGATCTTCCTTTTTTAAGGCTTATAATCTAAAATCATTGATGGAATTTGGAGTCCATACATCACGGTGGCCCTTGGGAGCCCAGCCTGTCCCGAGCTCGGAACAGGCGTGGGCAGTACCTGATCTGCGTCCGTCAACGTACCCCCACATGCATAGTGAATGAATGGAAGAATGGCAGTGATGGATTGCCACGAGATTCTTATCTTCTACAGTGTCCACGTTCAGACAAGCCAAAGCGTCAACCACAGTAATTCACGTCTTCTTCCCGCCTTTGTCCCATTAAAAGATGCGCTCCTCCTGCGTGCTAGCCGCTTTCTTTGACTATTTTTTAAATTTTTTTTTGGTCAAGAACTCTTTATTAAATAAGGAAAAAGCTGTACAGAAAACGGAAATGAAACTACTTCGGGCCGACCGAAGGACACTAAAACAACCTACTGCCCGCCGATCTTATACTCCTTAGAAAGAGGAAACAGAAGGGAGAGATTCGGGCCTGCCAACCCCTCTCGAATACAACCTAGTCCCCACTCGGTTTAACATGAGGGTATTCGGCACAGAGGAAGGTTTTGGCAACTTGGGTTTCGCTACCCAATCACAACATAATTGGTTTCCCTAACGGCTAAGGTGGTGTCCATTTGGTCCCAGTCCTAATTGTTGAGGAGGTCTACCACAACTTTAGAATCATTTTCCAACACTATTTTTGGGAAGTACTGATCTGATTAAAGCTTGCTTCTCCTAATGTCTGCATGTGGCATATTTTCATAACATCTGACCAGACTTTTAAATGGGTTCGATATTGGATGGGTCGTGTTGAAAATTACACTAATTGGACAATCATAATCACTTACTTAATGGGGTCCATCTTTATAGACAAGACCTCTAATCGAGGGTTATGATTGTCTGAACAGAAGACGGACAGTCCAAGGAAGGATGCGACATCCATATTTTATCTTGGAATGTGTATAATGTAATATCTAATTTTAAAAAGGACTATCCTAACATTTCATGCAAATAGAAAAATGCAATGACGCCTGCCATCGAGTGAAAGTTGCCCAGATTGGTGGCTAGGATATTGTTATCTTCGATATATTTGGGTCATGGTCCATCTATTGCAAGGTCCAACAGGCTAATGGTCTTGACCAATGACATGGACGTCCCACGTTGTAGTAAGCAACGGGAGGTAGGATCTGTTATCTGAATGTCTTCAATTAGTACAAAAACATGGGATTTCGATCGATTGAACAGGCTGCTCGATCAATCGATTGAACCCAGGATTAAACGAATTGGTCTCTAGATAGTTTTGGACAGGTTCGATCGATTGACCTTGGAGGTTAGAGCAATCGAGATAATTTGAAAATTTCATGTTAACTCTCTAGACACTTTTGACCATGTTCGATTGATCAAAAATAAAAGCTCGATTGATTAAGGGATACTCGATTTACGTCGATCAATCGAAGCTTATATCGATGACGCGCACGATTTTACGTAATTATGCGCTTTGTTTCCGATTTCTAGCATAACACTATGTATGAATGGTGATGTTTGGCTAGACACATTATTTTTATTTTAACAGTTTTACAATGTGAAGTGATATGGAAGATGGGTGTAAATCACTCTATATGTTCATCTTCTTGTGCTTTAGATTCTCATGTCATTAGATTCTCATGTCATTCTTTATGTGTATTAGTTTAGATGGGTAGATGGGTTTATAAGCCATGAGTCTTTATCTATATTAGTTTAGATGAGTTGATCTATCAGGGCATGTACTAACAATGGTAAGAGACACCATTATTATAATATCTTCTTCTTCTTTGTTTAATAGGCAGTGGCTATGGATATTGGTTGTAGCTCTAGTTCTGGAAACCATAACTATTGCTAACTTCAGCATATTGCTACGGATCTTGTTATACTTTTAGGTACAAATATTATTCGTAGTTGTATGTATATTTCACTACAGAAAGTATGGCTATGGATTATATCTGTAGCCATTAGTTCTATGGCTATGGATTTAATTAATAGTCATTGCTTCAAAAACAATGGCTACGGTCTTGTTACGGACTATAA
Source organism: Magnolia officinalis (assembly GCA_021015155.1). Lineage (NCBI taxonomy): Eukaryota > Viridiplantae > Streptophyta > Magnoliopsida > Magnoliales > Magnoliaceae > Magnolia > Magnolia officinalis. The sequence continues at coordinate 70,542,000 of JAJHSJ010000006.1, read as the reverse complement.
CCACGTGCCATAGATCTCTAGCTACGGCCTTTATCCGTAGCCTTTGACCATTTTTCTGGTAGAGATTACGTCTTGACATTCAAAAAATCAAAGGACAAACTTATAGGTTATGTGGATTCTAATTACGCAGAAAACGTGGATAATAGAAGGTCGACTTTTAGGTACTCGTTCATGCTAGTGGGTGAAGCGATCAGTTTGATGTCGAAACTTCAATCTATGGTTGTTCTTTCCACAATAGAAACTGAGTATATGACAGTAAAGGAGGCATTCAAATAAGGTGTTTGATTGAGAGAAATGATGAATAAGCTTGGGCTTCGGCAAAAGGCCGTGTCGATTAATTATGACAGTGAAAACGCAATCAATTTACCTAAGAATTCAACATATCATTCTCGTACTAAGTATACTGATGTTCGTCATCATTTTATCCGACAGGTTCTTAATGAAAGCGGTGTTACTCTTGAGAATATTCACACGAGCGTGAATCCGGTAGATATGCTTACGAAGGTGGTTCCTGTAGAGAAAATCGGATTCTATTCTACTTTTCTAGGCTTGGTGCAAAGGTTTGATGAAGACGAAGTGTGCACCAGAAGCAACGGCGATAAAGATATGATGGAGATATTTTATAGATGGAGATTGGACCCGTGGATCATGATGATTGAAGTCATGGTGAAGATTATTGTTTAGATGTATTCAATCTATGTAGAAACATGAGTTTTTTATTGATAGAACAGGCTGCTCGATCAATCGAGTGAACCTCGAATTAAACATATTAGTCTCTGGATAGTTTTAGACAAGTTCGATCGATTGACCTTAGAGGTTCTAGCGATCGAGATAATTCAGAAATTTCATGTTAATTCTCTAGACACTTTTAAGCATGTTCGATTGGTTGAACATGAGGGCTCGATCGATCGAGGAATGCTCGATCGATGTCGATCGAACAAAGCTTAGATTTGCGCGTTTTGTTTCCTATTTTGGGTGTAACACTATATGTGTGTGTGTGTGTGTGCGTGTGTGTGTGTGTGTGTGTGTGATACAGGATTAGAGTAGAACATGGTAGAACAAGAGTTAAATTGTTTTTATGGTTCAAATGGAGGAAACTAGGGTTTTCGCATCTATAAGTGAATTTATCTCTCGTACTTTCATTTTCATAGTGGATTGTTCGTCACTTTGTGCCTCGGTTTTTTTTCCCGTAAGGGTTTTTCCATGTAAAAATGTGTGTTATTTGATTTGCTTCGTTTGCGTTTATCTTTCGTTTATGTGATTTGAATTTGAGGTTTGCTTCCGCGCCTCCTAACAGGATCCTCCTCAACGTCGTTAAGATAAGCTTATTCGGCAACTCCTCACATGGCCCATAACCATGTTTAACTCTTGTGCATGGGTCCCATCATGTCGACGCTTTTCATGGTATTGTAACCATTCATAAGGGTCATTCAACCATACAATTGGGACGCCTAAAAAATCAGGCTGATCCAACAGTCATATGGGCCACCCAGTGAATCACCCTTTAAAAAAAAAAAAAAAAAAAATTCAGATCGAAGCAACATGTCTGTGAATCACCCATTTGTCTATTATTATCATTTATTTCCTATGGTGTGTCTTACTTTGTTGTTTTGTATGCAATTCAACCTCCTCATTGAGTAAAGATTGGATTTGTCTTACTTTTTCGTGCATCCAACTTTCATGGTTAGAAGAGACCAGCTTGCGTGCTGGTTCAAAGCTATACCACTACTGTGGTAGTCCTCAATGCAACTTCTTATAGCATCACCACAAGAGGAGATAAATTTTTTTATATATATAAATATGAATCCTTGCCATTAAGTCCCCAATGCAACATCTTACAGCATCACCACTTATCATATCCAATCTTGGAAGGCAGTCTGGGATTCAGAAATTTAAGAAATATTATGCAGGCGTTCAGGATGAGAATGGCGTGGGAGGTCAAATGCAATGGACAGGACAACTGCTGGGCTTCTTTTGTGAGAGGTAAATATGCATAAGACCTCCTCTCTAAGGGTGACTTGTCACTGGTTTCATGAGCCTCCCCCCTTTAGAAACAGATCTGCAATTCTTTTGCAGCTATTGACGCAAGCTCCCGCTGGCTGATTGAGCACAGGAATTGTAGGTTTTGGGAAGATGATTGGACCGGTTTGGGGCCTCTTTCTAGCTGGAAACTTCAGTCAGCCCCGCATCAGCCCCAAGCTCAAGTTAAAGATTTCATAGGGCCCTTTGGTTGGAAAGATGAAGCTTCAGTCACTAACTTGCTGCCATAGGTAGTGCTCGACCATGAAGCAGATGATGGTTCCGGCATCTGTGAGATCCCCAACAAATAGGTGTGGGTGGCTTCCTCCTCGGGTGATCTCTAGGTTGCAGCAGCGTGGCAGCTCTCTTGTAACGTCCCAGATTTTCACTAACTTGGAGATTAGATGTCATTGGGCATTACCTTTGAATTATTGACTCGAGTGCATATTCGTGTGTGTATTCGCACGTGTTTGGGACCAAAAGGAGTTACCTTGGATCCACCAAAACCGCCCGAATGAGTGAAGTTTGAGAATTTTGAAGAATTTGGATAGTAAGATTCGGTCGCACCGAGCAAACTGGGGCATTTGGGGTAGCCCTACTCGGTTGCACTGAGTAAACCTCAAGTAACCAAGCAAATCTGGACAGCAGGGCTCGGTTGCACCGAGTAGGACTCGGTTGAACCGAGTAACTCTGTTTAGCAATTTTCTACATGTTCAGATTTTGACAGTTTCCGACTTCGATCGAGGTAATTCAAAAGCTAAATTGAAGATTGATGAGTCTATTTTCATGAAAAAATAAATAAATAGTACAAATAATAATTAAAGGAGGTTAAGTTTAGGACTTTTTAGAAACTATACCAAAATCATTAGTTTCAAGCAGCTGATACTCCCAGAATTTTTAGAATTTTTCTATAACTCGAAATGTAATGATTTTTGGTAGAGATAAAGTAAACTTGATGATGAACTAATAGAAAAATAATATAATAATTAAAAGTACCAAAATTATTATATGAAATAGACCTATTAAAACTGAAAATTTCTGCAACCACACGTTGCCTATGAATCGCACATATCTTTTTCATCTTAGGGCCTGTTTGATTTTTCACGTAACAGGTAATTAACCAGTAAATGGGTAATAATTACTTCCCCAGGTAATTACCGCATTGGAAACGATGTAGATATGACTGCTTAACTTTTGGGCACTAGAATCGAGGATGATTGCCAAATAGATGTAGGGCCCACTGTGATGTACGTAGATTATCCACACCGTTCATCCTATATGTCAGCCTTATTAAGGGTATGAACACAAAAATGAGGCAGATCCAAAGCTCAAGTGGACCACACCATAGGAAATTGTGATAAATCATTCACCCACTGTTAAATATTTCTTGAGGCTCCTAGATGCTTTGAATGAAGCTGATATTTGTGTTTTCCTCTTATCCATGCCTGTGGGATCTTACGAAGAGTTTAGATGACAAATAAACTCTGATGTGGGCCTGGTGAAAGAAATAGCTTTCAATGGTGGATGTTTTATGGACACAATTTCCTTTGGTGTGCACCAATTAAGTGTTAGATCTGCCTCTATTTTCAGATGATGCTCCAAAATATTCTGCTTAAAAAGGATGGATGGTATGGATATGTCAAATATAACACAGCATGGCCAAAAAATTCAAATCAATGTTTTTGTACGATTTTTCACGGTAGAAATAACGCCTGGTTATCAAACACGTTCAATAGCAACAATTACTCATTTACCTTGTATTCGCCCTTACACCGGAAAATCAAACAAGTCCTTAGAGTTTTTGTATTCGATGTCTTCTTAGGAATTACTTATAATCATACTAGGAATCATCATATCTAATTAAATTAATATTTTCTATTTTTGGCATATTTTACTAATTCGGATAGCTTCAAGTATAGTTGAATTATGGTCCTTGATTAGAGTGATTATAGCTAAATTACCATTTCCACTAATTACAAATAGGTAAAACTATGAATTTAGCTAATCCAAACCCAATCATCGTGCATGAGAAATCTCGTTGCCCAATCGTCCTGAAAATGCCCTGATTATCCGAATAAGCTCTAGATCGCACGTTAGTGGCCCATTAGATTCACAGCTATAGAATAATGATCATCTTACCGGGCTTGACGTCCATCGTGGATGTCGAGTAGGAATGGTATCTAGAATCGCTCAACTTGGGCTGAAGGTCGGGTGCATAGGATGTGCAAATACACTAAGCAGAAATCTGAAATTTTAAGTGAATTAGGCTCTCTGTACTTTTACGAAGTTGCAACTTTTCGACCGTTGGGTTCCAACCAAACTCGAGGTGTGAGTTAATGATATTTCCTTACACATATTCGTATAGTCACGGCACCGATCGATCATCGGTAACCGTTCACCGCAAGTGGGGCCCCCGATCATAGGCACAATGGAAGCGTAGTAGGCCCATATCCCACTGGCCCAGGATTGAAAGAAATTGATCTAGGTCATACATAAGGCTAGATCACTAAGTAGGATCTGAATCGTCCCTAAGGCTTTAGTAATGAACTCATTGAAGGGGAAGAGTTGGGATTTAAGAACTAGGCCAAGTCGTATATGTAGATCGGATCACTAAATAAGAGGCCCAATAATAAGTACAAGCTCAAATCACTATAGGCAAGGTCATTGTATTTACATGTGGGCTAATTGAATATGAACCTAATAGACAACTTAGCCAATTTCGAGGATGAAATTATTTTTTTAAGGGGGGTATATTGTAATGTCCCAGATTTTCGCTAACTTGGAGATTGGATGTCCTTGGGCGTTACCTTTGAATTATTGACTTGAGTGCATATTCGTGTGTGTATTCGTACATGTTTGGGACCAAAAGGAATGACCTTGGACCCACCAAAACCGCTCGAATGAGTGAAATTTGAGAATTTAAAAGAATATGGACAACAAGATTCGGTTGCACCGAGTGGAACTCGGTTGCATCGAGCAAACTGGGGCATTTAGGGCCGCCCTGCTCTGTTGCACCAAGTAAACCTTGAGCAACCGAGCAAATCTAGATAGCAGGGCTCGGTTGCACCAAGTAGGACTCAGTTGAACCAAGTAACTCTGTTTAGTAATTTTCTGCATATTCATATTTTGACAATTTTCGTGTATTGAATTCAAAAAGTCATATCTATTTTTCTAGAACTCCGATTAAGGTAATTAAAAAATAAGATTGAAGATTGATGAGTCTATTTTCATGAAAAAATAAATAAATAATATAAAAAATAATTAAAGGAGGTTAAGTTTGGGACTTTTTAGAAACTATACCAAAATTATTAGTTTCAAGCAGTTGATACTCCCATAATTTTTAGAATTTTTCTAGAACTCGAAATATAATGATTTTTGGTAAAGAAAAAGTAAACTTGATGATGAACTAATATAAAAATAATAAAAATAATATCATAACTAAAAGTACCAAAATTATTATATGAAATAGACCTATTAAAACTGAAAATTTCTGTAACTACATGTTGCCGATGAATTGCGTATATCTTTTTTATCTTAAACTTTTTGTATTCGATGTCTTCTTAGGAATTTTTTCTAATATTACTAGGAATCATCCTATCTAATTAAATTAATATTTTCTATTTTTGGTATATTTTAGTAATTCAGATAGCTTCGAGTATAGTTAAATTATGGTCCTTAATTAGGGTGATTAGAGTCGAATTATCATTTCCACTACTTACAAATACTCAAAACTATGAATTTAGCTAATCCAAATCTCAATCATCGTGCATGATAAATGTTGTTGCCCAATTTGTCCCGAAAATGCCCTGATTATTCGAATAAGCTCTAAATCGCATGTTAGTGGCCCACTAGATTTGAAAACTATAGAATAGTGACCGTCTTACCGGGCTTCACATCCATCGCGGATGTCAAGCCAGAATGGTGTCTAAAATTGCTTAACTTGGGCTGAAGGCTCGGTACATAGGATGTGCAAATGCACTAAGCAAAAATCTGAAAATTTAAGTGCATTAAGCTCTCTGCTCTTCTGCGAAGTTTAGACTTTCCAGCAGTTGGGTTCCAACCAAACTCGAGGTGTGAGTTAATGATATTTTCCTACATATATTCGTATAGTCGCAGCACCGATCGATCATCGGTAACCGTTCATCGCAAGTGGGGCCCCCACGGCTAATCAGACCGTCCGATTGCCGCCCGATTGTGATGAAATGTAGATCTTGTAGCGAAACACCTTTCCCATGGTGTAGTAAGTAAAAAAATAACCCCCTCCAGGGTTAGTATAATGAATAAAGGGCCATTGGGGCCATTTTCATCAATTTTGGTTCTATAAAAGAACCTCATTTGTATAGCCCCTTCTCCTATACGAATTTTTTCAAAGGTAAGGAGAGAAAGAGGAAGAGAGGAAGAGAGAGAAAAGGGGGAAATGGTGGAGTTAGTGCTAGATACCGTTGTCCGATCTCCGTGCTCGCCAAATCGTAGGAGATCTTATCTCTACGCCCGGTCTTATGTCTTATACGGATGAAATCCAAAGATTTCAGGTTGGATTTTCCACTACCTTGCTAGGTAAAGGGTTTTCCTACATGTCATTCCATCCCTTTCTTTTATTTCTTGCATTTTAAGCCATTAGGGTTAGAAACCCCCTTTTATTTCCTTCGATTCTTGCAAACCTTAATGTTAGGGTTGTGAACGTTAGGGTTTTAAGTCACAATTATCAATTAGATCGGTCCATACTCTTGTGGGAGCAGTAATTAGGCCTCATCTAATTATGGTTTCGGTTGTGCGCTGATTACGAGTCCTGGTTCATTGAACTGAATTGGTGGATCATTCTAATCGAATTAGTTAAGACATAATTCATTGTTTAATATTTAATTAGGACTAAATACATGTCATTAACAATAGTCTTATACTTTAATTTAGGGTTGGAGCTTTTTCCCCAAATTCCCGACGCTAGAGCCACATCCAAGTCAATAATTTTTACTCTAAGGTGAAGATCTACTCCCAAGCTTCTACTTGCCATTTTAAAATAATTAAATTCATTTATTTTCTATTTGATTGATAACATGCTCGATGAAACGCATGGATGATATGATACTCTTAATATTATAAAAATTCTTGAATGTTGAATGCTTAAAAATACTGGGATGATTGAATTGTGTTGTTGTGGTAGATCGATCTTCGCAAATTATCTAAATATGCGGATAACCCGCTTTAAGGAAGCTATCCCAAGTTTATATGGCCGACCGGAGTTAAACACGGATGATCGACAATAGTCAAATCTACGTGGGATGCTTTGCACCCAATGCCGATTTGCCCGGCGTCATCTGTAGTCGATCACATCAGTCTAATGCAAGCTTGATCATTCTTGTGCTCGGTGATTGTATAACATTCAATAGAATTTGGGATACCATCGTTATCATTAATTTAGTCTACTCATAAATATTAGTGATACAATCCTATGATTCATGAGCCAGGCATGGTGGTATGCGACACCGTGTCCTAGATTTTGGCTTACGCTAGGGTGACGAGCCTCCCCGTAGTGACCAGTAAACAACTAAGACTAGAGAGTCGAGCATGGTGGTATGGGACACCATGTCCATGCTATTGGACTACGTTGGGGTGATGAGCCTCCTCGTAGTGACAACGAGCACTAATGGAGGTGATAGGTCCTTATTCGAACGGCCCCCGTCAAATTACTCGGCCAATGGTTCCGTGCCAGAGCACCGTTCGAATGACTCAGGCATGAATGGAATTGGGTGACGAACCCATTTTCTTTGTATTGATTTGGTTTAATGTGTTAAGCCCATACCTCTGTAACGCCTCAGCCACTGTTTATCCAAGTTGTAGTCCGAGTGTGGGTTGGGGTGAGCCATTTGATCCAGACCCCTTTCGAAAATAGTGCTCCAGTCGGTCGGGGTAGCGTGTCATGGGCTGTTACAACCTCAGAATTGAGTGATCATACTCGGTATGGGTGACGACCCATACCGGATTGATCCTCATACTTTTAAGTACCATACCATATCATTGGAATTGTTGATTTGTGAGATAAACGGATAACACCTTAATTTAGATCAAGGGACACTAGTGAGGAGCTGGCACATGCCGCAACTAACCATGTGATCCAGATAATGACTTATGATATAATGACGGTATCCTAACTTCACCAACCTGTTGTTTGAACTGAAACTAATAATCACTTGGCTAATTATGCATTAGAATAGGATGTTGTGATTTAGTGTTGGAGTTGCTTATGAGGGAGTGTTGGTCATTTGTGAAATAAGTGTGGAAGTCGCTTGTCAGGGAGTGTTGAATTATGAGGAGCATGCATCATTTCATCATCGCATTAATATACTTACCAACTAGATTAAGAAACTGTTTATTTGTTATGCCATCATTGTTTGCACTCTATTGTGTTGGTAACATGCGTAACTTGTTTAGTAGTTGTGCGTTGAAGATATTATGCTTGAGTGTATAATATGTATTTGTTGTGAACCTACTAATCAGTAAAATATCCCAAGTCACAATCTTGGGGATATTTGTTCATTATGTTGGCGTTTAACACCTTTATTTAACATATGCAGATAACTCAGGAATAGGACCAGTCAGTGATGCGCTCGGGGCGCTGAGTAGATCTCTAGCTTCTTCTTGATTGGTAGTTGTTTTTTTGTCCCTATTGTAATTATTATGATTTGTATAATTCTCACATGGGTGGTCGTCACTTTTGAAAATGTAACTTCTAGGTGTTAGCCCTATATTGTTGGATCTTGCTATCTCTACCTCGCTTTAATTCTGCTAAATTGAAATGCATTACTCTGATTATTTGTGTGTGAAGTGAACGTGAATCTGAATAAGAACACATGTGCATTTTTATTAGGTTAACACCTGGGAACTTGGGACCGGAGTCTATGTACTTGGGTGCCGATTTTCGGGGTATTACATCTCCAGGGCCTGGGGTATTAAGAGAGCGTGGTCCAAGTGGGCTTGGTTAATTTTCAAAGCTCCCTCCTAAATTATCTCTTCTCTCCTGGAAGATCATTCATGGAGCCTTGCCGGTTGATGAAAGAATTCAAGCAAATGGGGTTTACTTGGTGTCGCAATGTGTTTGTTGTTTCCCACCCCACTCAAGCCACTCAGAATCTATTGACCATTTATTCTCCTCTAGTGAGTTAGCTTCTAAAGTTTTCTCCCACGTCCAACCTATTTTCAAGATCTTCTCCTCCTCCCATGAATCAGCCTTGACCAGAGCTTCCAAATGGTGAACAGTTGCTACGCCAACTGACCTTTTGGGTACCCTTGTGGGTCTCTTACCATCTCTTATTTTCTGGGAGATATGGATTCCGAGAATGCTGCAATATTCGATAATGCCCCAGCTTTCAAATGTTATTGCTAGGGTCCAATATTGGATCTGCCGGCTCGGCCCCTCTCTCCCTCGCCCAAAGTTGATCAAGTGTGCTTCGGTGGTGGCTCTATCCGAATTAGGCCTTGGTGGAGAGCTTCTAGTTCAGCGAAATATTTAACTCATCAAATGGGCCAAACCAAAGCCGAGCTGGGTCAAGATAAACGTTAATGGATCCTCCCTTGGTAACTCGGGGCCCTCTGGGGGTGGTGGTATTGGCAGAGATGACAGAGGTAGATTTCTTTTTTTGCTTTCTCTTCAGGTTTCGGCTTTGGATCAAACTCTCGTGCTGAAATCAAGGCGATTTGGGAGGGCCTATCCCATTGTGTGACAATGGGTTATCCAAAAGTGAAAATTGAGAGCAACTCTAAAGTTGTGATAGGAATTCTCCTGAGTAACCCCCCCTCCCCCCCCCTCCCCCCCTCGTGGGCCATGTCATACTAACGAACCAGGATCAAGAGGCTCTCAGAGGGCTTAGTGGTCTCTTTCTCCCATATTCCCACAAAAGCAAATGTTGTAACAGATGATCTGGCTATAAGGGGTAGCGCCGGCCAGCATCGATTGTTCTTCCGTTCTTCAGAGGAGCTTCCCTAGATTACCAAGAGGCTGATTTTCTTGGATAAGGTTAGACTGGGTAATCTGAGAGATTGCTAGAGTCCTTACTTGTTATTGAGTCCTCCTTCATTTCTTTTTATTGTCTCAGGATAGGCGGACCTTGCCCCTTTTTGTGGTTGGGTCCGCCCAAAATATCTGTGTATAGTTTTACTTCATATATGATATATATTAAGTTGTTTTATTTTAGAAAAAATAAAATGTCACTGGCAACTAAAATAAACATCCATGGGTCTCTTGCACAGGAGAGATGACACCGCCCTCCAAAATCCCCCGACCGAGCATTCATAGTGAGTTCGGTGTCTTCTCTCCTACGCTGTAAACCTACAGAGGGTGCGAGTCCTTGGCATGGAGGCATAACATCCCAATATTTCTCTTGCATTTGATCATCTGAGATACTCTCAAATGGGTAAGGTGTTGAGGGTTAAATATTGCATATTAGACCTCAGTTATTACCTGAATTTACGAACATGATACTGTTTAACGGCCTATTTTAATTGTGTTTGTGTTGCAAGGTGAATTTAGGAGCCTGGACTGAAAAATGGTAATAAATGCATGGATTTAATGCTCAGAAATCACCAAGGCAAGGGACAGACCCCAAGGGACCGAGATCATTGAATTTACACACCAGAGATCTGAGAAAATCATGTCATTCACGTTAAAGAGACCTGAAAATCATTCAGAATGCAAGATCATAAGGTTCCCACCATTCGTTCGGCTCGAAACTTTATATCTAGCCTGAGGACCATAAATTAACCATACACGTCAAATTTCAGCCATTGGATCCTTGTAGAAGTGGTCCAACGGACAGATCAGCCACCAAATCTCTGATTTGGGGCCCGCCTGATATCTTGATATTCTTCGAATTTGGTCTCAACCCTTTAATTTAGATGGGAAGGTAGATGAACGAAGAGGATTTCTCATAAACATCATGACGGGACCCACATGGAGGGTGTGCGTGTGCATAGCACACGTGCACACTCCGTGCACCAAAACAGGGAGACGGGTCAGCGGACGCTGACCCGTCCCTTCTCCTCTCTCGCGCAAGAAACCTCCAGCGGCCGCATAAGGCTGGCTAGTCTTGACTAGTGGGCCCCACTCGTCGCCCGTAGTGATGATCAGAGCCGTCCATTGTGTCTAGAGGGGGGGGATGAATGGCGAGTTGGTTTGATACAGTGGACTGTGCCAAAACTCAACCAAAACCACTCATTTTCAACTGAAATTTCACCAGGAATCTAATGAGTAGGGTGAATTTTCCAGAAAACATCACTGTGAGGCCCATCGAGCATCAAAGCGGAAGAATTTTCGCACCCTATGCAAGTTCGATTTTTTCGGACGTTGCGGGGTATTGTGGGGCACCGTTTGTGGTCGGTTGGATGATCTGAACCATCCAGAATCTTCAGAGGAGAGTTTTTACCCCAACCATGGAGTCGAAACGTATTTCTTGGACCTTCACCGTCCGAAAACACCGTCAGAACGCAACTCGGCATGCGTTTTCGCGGCTGATGTGCATAAAACTCCACTCCACTAACTTCTTCCACCACCTCTTGTCCTTATAAAAGAAGAAGAACGTGAAAGGGAGAGGGATTCATCATATCCTTAGCCGTGGAGGCAAGACGGGTAGTCGTGGAGGCGTGGTGTGGAGCGTAGACCGGCTTTAACAAGTTTTTCCTTCTTTTCTTTACTTCTTATTTGTTTATTTTCTTTTAAGAGATCTAGCTTAATCATGGTCCTGATAGGCTAAACCTCTTAGCTAGAGCTAAGAGGTGAAGCTTGTAGCATGATGGGTTGTGCCTATGGCTTGGATTCATGTTTTAATTGAACTCTCTTTTGATTCTAGTTTGATTAATAGGAATACTTTCAGTTTTTAATGGTTTGTTGTGACTCTTAAATTACAATGGATCTACGATAGCTTTGAGCATGTTCTTAGTATTATAGAGTTTGTAAATTTGAGAATCCTGTTGTTCACCATCTTCTCCTAAACATGATTGGATGATGGAATCCTTCCCAACATTCATACATCCCTTAGATTGGTTATGCATTGGATAAATTCTGTTGTTTGCTTTGTTTCATGGGCATGGTTTTATGATTGAATCAATTTCTAATTCTTATACCTATCTTCTATTTAATAACTAGATCAAAAGGAAGTTCATATTTGTGTTTTAATGGATTATCTTCAAACTGGATGAAGATAGGACTCTAAATTCAGTTGTGTTCTTGAATCAAGTGTAGATCTCCCTGATTGCTACAACTGGATCCTTGGCACTCTAGTTTCCTACATTTGAATTTTACAAATTTTAGTTAATTAAATTGACCATTACTCTCTTAATTTTCCTGATTTAAATTACTTCTTCTAGTTCTAGTTCTGTTTTTTTTTTTTTTTTTTCAAAATGGACTCTAAATTACTTCTAGTTCTAGTTCTGGTTATTTTCAAAATACATACAAGGTTCAATCCCCGTGGATTCGACCTAGATCTTACCGAGATTATTACTACATCACAACCCTATACTTAGGGTGTGAACATAATGTTGTATAATGTCATCCACTATCCATTTTTTATCAAGTACTTGCCACCTTCACCCCTATCTTGTTATGATCCAGTCCCTACGTCTAAAAGTTCCGATGTAGTTGGGCGGCAAGGCTAAAACTTAAGTGGTCAGAGGCCTCTCACTAGCAATAAAAGGGTAGCTTGGAAACTCATTTCTAGATCTTGCATGGACGATGAGATCTCTTATACGTTAGTTGTTTTCCATATAACTCAACAGGGACCTGTTTCGTAACCTGTTTCGTAGACTAATAAAAAATGAGTTCAAATTATTTTAGTTAATTAGAGATGATATCTGTTTCCTTATCATGATTATTTTTAGGGAATTTTACACGTAACTACCTACTTATCACAGAATTTACACTCCAGTGCCTTTTAATATGTTTTCAATAAAATACCCTATTAAGTAATTATTATTTGAGCACTTCTGTGACATTTCTTAACATGTCAGGTCTGCCTTGCAAGCAATGGAGGCTGCTCAGGTCCCGCCAATGTCTATGTGAAATCCTCCTTCGCTACAAGGTGCATCACCCATATTAGGCCAAGGTCCCAAAAATCAGCCTAATATGGATTCAGGCGGACCTCAAGAATGAAAACAGTGTACAGGGCAATGCTAGCCCTTCTAACTATTTCCCTTAATGGTCCATAATAAATCTGATTTTTAGGCCCTGTGCTTAAGTTGTTTTTGTGGCATTTGGAGTGGATTTCACATAAAAATCAGAGTCAGCTTGGATTTTAGCCCCTGGGCATAAAGTGGATTTCGCACACATCATGGTGGGGCATGCCAAATATCAGCACAATCTTTGTTCTTGGAAAAGCGCTGGGAGACAGACAGGCACGCGCTTGCTTTTTTACAGGTCCACTCTTGATGTGTATGAAAATTCCACTTCAACCATTTGATGTGTAATTCCATGTTAGGCGCAGGGCAAAACATTAAGTTGACCTATGATTTAAGTGAAATGGAAATAGTTAAAAAAATATAAATCAATCAACAATCTATGTTCAACTAATAGAAGGCGGAACATTAAATGTTCACTAAGATCTTCAAACTGGAGGATGGAAACGGATCAAATGCCTTTAGAGGCATTGGAAATTTCGTGCCTCTGGATTGTATACCATGTACCTAGCACATGTTTATGATGACCCGAGCTATGCATCCTATGAGCTCAAGCACTGACTGATTACTAGCTAACCCAATTTTTCTTTGATTGAATTATCTTAACTATCTAATAGATAGACTTGAAATAATGTTTGATAGTATGGCACCAAAGCCTATAGTTTTCCAATTATTGGGATCGTTTAAACAAGGGCCATTCACTATTGAAAGTCAGTAATGAAAGGTTTCAATCGCATACATGTGGGTAGTGGGTAGGCCACATGCATGTTTATAGTGACATGACATTGTGGGTCCTTACTCATGCGTGGGGTGGTAGACTCACAAGAGTTTCAATACGAGGTAATTTCTGTGCTGCCAGTCTTTATAAAAAAAAACTTATTCATAGATGTTGAGCATGGGACTATTAGAGTGTGAGTATGGCATCCAATCCAACTCACATGCATGGGTTGTCCAGGATGTGAATTTGGAGGTTCTTGATCCCATATAACCCTGCATCACGTCATATATATATATATATATATATATATATATATATATATATATATAATATATATATATATATATATATATATAAAAGAAACAGACATCTGCATTCGTGATAGCTGGCATGACAGTTGGATCGACTTCATTTTATACTCCAACTTTCTCAGTGAGGTCAGCCTGCAGGACAGTGAGATGTTATACACACTACCGTGCCCCCACGTGCAGTAGTACTATCTGTAGAAATCTATTTTTCAAGTATTTATAGTACGAATAGTAGTGATCTCTAAGTGAGCTAATTAACGATAGCATGCTCAAACGTATGAGGTTCAAGCTCTGTGGATCGCACTTCTTGTGTTCTTTTGAAATCCAAACCATGCATATGGTGGGCCTCTTAACATTAACACACATTCTAAGACTCATCCGTATACAAAACTCAGGTGGGACATGGAGCAATAGTGATCAAACCCAGAACCTATGCATTATCCCCCGTTGTATATATGGAACCCTTAAGTTAGATGGAATATATATATATATATATATTATTTTTTATTTTTCTTTCCAAAAAAAGCCTGGGCCCACCTATCATGAAGAGATGAACACAAAGAAAATAAGCAAACTGACAGACTGATGAATATACATAGTACAGATTCTATGGTAGACTTCGCTATCCCACATGAGTCATGGATCATGATCTCTTTTAGAATCTAAACCTCATAAAATGACAGAGGTGCATCTAATTGACAGGTTGGGTGGCACTCACACATCACAGTGGGCTCCATACAGCTGGAACGTTTGTTGATAACGATATCATTCCCTGTAAAGAAAGGCAAAGACATTGATGCACTGATAGACTGCATGGATGATACACAGCATTCATAATTTACTTAGAATTGCATGTGTAATAAAAAATAAATCCAATTAATGGTTCAATTTGTGTACTCTTTTAGATGCATCATGAACTAAAATCACATCAATTTGCTTAGCGGACTATTTAAGTGGTGGACATTTATATTAGAAGGTTAAAAATGAAACTATATATATGCAAAGTAATTCTACCATAACAAACAAGTGTCCACAAATTAGAGGTGAGGATCGTTAAAAATATCTGACTTGCTACGGTAACTTAAGAGAAGTACGTTGCACAATTTAGCTGGTTTAGTGTGAGTTAACACATGCATGCCTCCTGTCAAATTTCTAAATGCCTGTATATCAAGCTGCAAGCATCCTATGCAGCCAGAGTATGAAAAAAAAAAGCATTTGTACCATTGCACAGCACACAGCTGTAAAAAGTATAAAATGCGTGCGCCACCAATGCCGAAAGTAGTTGCATCAATTGCATGGCGCCAATCAACAATCAAAGGGCCAAAAGTAACATCCCAAGGGCAGTGATTTGGTACTCTGGCAGAGTTTGATAGTTAGTATGCAGGCACTCCTAAATTGCACACGTAGCAAACACTAACTTAAGTTAAACAGACTAAATTGTGAGAACCTATGATATTTTCTCATTTTAACTGAGAGTCACAGTACCAAAAAGTTCAGGTAATTTGAAATTTTCTAATCTCTGATTCATGACACTTGCATGTTGAAATAGGACCGTTGATGTTTTCTCTACGTCAGTGACTAAAATAAGTATAGTTTTGGTTTATAATACATCAAAACTGGAATCTATAATCTTGACAGTTTATTTTGAAGAACTTTTACGTCCAGTTTGAAATTTTTAATGAATTTCTGAGTATCATCCTTCTCCCTCTTCCAGAGTATGAAAGTTTTCCTGTGATAAACATTCTCAGCTTTTTGTCCTATGTCTAAGAGCAGCACTGTATAAACTGCACGAGAGTGCCAGCTTTTATCTAGCCGGCGAAGGAAACATGACGATAGCGTAATGACTTTGCAAGGACGTGCTGACGCAGATCCTATTGGCGAAATCTAGGTGGGGCCCACTGTGACGTTTATGAGAAATCCACCCCGTCCATCCGTTTGTGAGTTCAATTTAGGCCACGAGTTAAAAATGAATGGGATCCAATGCTCAAGTCGAATGAAAACGTGGGAATTGAACACCTACAGTTGAAATATTCGTTAGGCCACGGAAGTTTTGAATCATGCTAATAGTTTTTGCTTTCAGCTCATCCCAGTAGAAATGACGTTACGAACGGTGTTGATGTTATGTAAACATTACTGTCTACCTTGGGAGGCTTCAACGTAGAAATTTCCGTACCAACCTTTCTTTATACGACACCCCTCCGTTCTTCGATACTGCTCAAATTTTGTCTTCTATATTAAAATAAGCTCACAAAACAGATGTAAGGAGTGGATTCCTTACAACCATCACGTGAGCCGTACGTAAGTTTCCATCGCAGGAACTTCCTGCCAAAGCTTAGGCAGCCCTATTAGGGTCAGTTTGGGCAGTGGGAATAGAAGGGATTGGGTGGGGTTGATTTAAAAAACATAATTATTACCCATGGCTGGGATTGTCCCTATTGCCATGGGATAAAATTAATGCCATGCTTTGTTGATTATAGGGTGGTACATTGAATGGATATACCCACCATCATTTGAAATTACTGAAAATAACACACATGTGTTATATCTAAACCGTTCATTTGTTTTGTAACCTCATTTTATGGCATGAGCCTAAAAATGAAGTAGATCCAAAACTTATGTAGCCCCAAAGAAGTTTTCAACTGTAAGTATTCAATCCCTGTTGCTTTCTATGGTGGGGTCCTTGAGCTTTAGATTTACTTAATATTTTGGCCCATGCTCTAAAATAATCTTGATAAATGGGAGACGGTGTGGATATAGGCCACACATCATGGTGGGACCTACACAACTTCCCAAACATTGAGTGAAATTGGCACAGACCCAATGCAATTTCATTTAATGTATTCCACGCTTTCCATTCTTCCCAAACATGGAGTGGAATTGGCACAGGACTAGATGAATCCTATCCCACCTACATCCCTTCTAATCCCACCGCCCAAACTGACTAGTCATACTAATAGGCCAAGGGGAAATTTTTAATGGACGGCTGAGATGAAAAGTAGGTTTAAACTATCTCAATCCAACTAGAAATGTCTGTTCAATTAGTTTGACTTCAAGGTTGTGAGCTATATCCACGTTTTTTCCGCACCTGGACTATTTAATTTGAATCATTGCCTGCAGCTCGTGCAATTTTTTTAATGCTTTACATCTCATATCATGGTGAGAAATCTTGTTATCGGGAAAAGGAGTTCTGAGAATTTTCCTGTGATGCTTCTTGTTAATATAAAAAATAAAAAAATATTAACTAAAAATTAATAAATTAAAAATTAAAAATTAATTTATTGTAAAAATAAGGTGAGATTTTCAAATCTCACCAATATTTGTTACACTATCCACCACCCTACCATGCTACCAAAATATAATTAAAATAAAGTTGCTACGCCAAAAGTGAAAGCAGCGAATGGTGGGGCACTCATCATTGCATGGCATTTTAGCCACTTAAAAATCCTATATATAGCCTAGTGGAACTCCGACAACAATCTATTAACATGCACCACCACAACGGAAATTTATCAACACCATTTTTAATGGGCCAAAACACAATCTTGGACCCATGGATTTCATGTCTCCCAAACATGCAGGTGTATGTAGGAAGACGCAGAATGCATGCTGAAACCTATTGTTGATGTCTTAAATATGTAATTACAGGGCCTATTGGTTCCATCGAACACATACTCGATGCCATCGAAAAAATTAAAAAAAAAAAACATGTTTTTATCGTTGGAACGTTTTGGTGTTTCCTCAAACATTGGGAAGCAGATTGAATCTGAAAGCATAGTATCAATGGCTTCTAATCCAAAGTTCAATGCTGAAAATTATTTTAGAAAAATAATTTTGAACTATGGAAGGTCAAAATGACCGATCTCTTAGTTCAGCAAGGTTGGCGATGGACTCCTTGAGAAGAGATTGAAATCTATAGCAGATGCTGAATGAAATAAGATGGATATAAGAAATATAGACTTTATTCAATTGTGCTTAATGAATGAAATCCTCTATAATGTCATGAGATATACTGGAATGTTATAACAAATGATGAATGGAAGAAAATGGATAATAAAGATAGAACCCCGATCTATCCAATTGTGTTTTACGGATGATGTCCTTATAATGTCATTAGAGAGAAAAATGTAACAAGTATATAGGCAAAGTTAGAAAACATCTATGTGAAGAAATATCTTGAGAATCGCCTATACTATGCGATTGTGGGTGTTTACAAACTATACACATTCACCCTCAAATTGTGCACCACAACATATTTAAAAGAGAAAATCTCTCTTCTTATCTTATCCCAAAAGGGAGTTACGATTTTGGGGTTTTTTTAATTTTGAAAGAGAGAGAAAGAGGATGGCGTGGGCTATATAAGGAGGAGCCCACAGCTGTCCCTCCTCACTTCTTTTTTGCAGGAACCTGAGAGAGAGAGAGAGAGAGAGAGAGAGAGAGAGAGAGAGAGAGAGAGAGAGAGAGAGAGAAGTTATTGGTGGGCCATCTTCGGGGCCATTCATTTTGCTCTTCTTTAGGTAATGTAAACTTAATGTTCATTTGTAAATTCATTAATATTGTGAATGAATCATCTATACTCCATAAATACTGTCAGTTATTAAATGAACCATTGAAAATGAAATCTAATAGCCAGATCAGCTAGATTTAAGGTAGATAATCCATATCAAATATCCAAAGGTCGGTATAAAAATCAACGGTCAGTAAAGCAGATAGTCTTAATCAATGATCCAATAGTCAGATTATCACAAATGTGACCCAAATGGTCCCAATTGATTATTTAATGGTCAGATCATCACATATAGTCCTTAATTGATTATCTAACGGTCTGGATCGAAGATTTAATGATTGGATCTTCATAAAATTAGGTCAGATGGCCTTGATCATCCATCTATTGATCGATCCCACAAAATAACAAATGCTAACATCACAAGTATATTGTTGGCTAGAATTACAAGCTTGAAGTTTTAAAATAAACGAGTAGGCCATATTTGACCTTAGGATATTAGCCATATGACTCTCGTGTAAGCATTCTCATCTAAAATATAAAAACCGTATGACTCGTATCCAAACTATTTAAATTATCGAAGGATGGTATACGCATCCAGATCCAACCATTAATCTAGACATTAATAAATCGATGATTAAAGGAACCCTAAAAATTACCCGATCTTATACTTAAAAATAAGAAAATCATTGATGATGGTCAGATCGGACGATGTTTACATCCGACGGGTAGATTATAAGAAAATCCATATCCAATGGTCATATTATCAAAATACTTCCATGTAAACGGTCTGACAGTAAAACTGAAATCTAATGATTAAAATAGTAATTGAGCATCAGAATTGGGAAGATTGAGGACTACTCCTAATACTACAATCTACGATTAGATTTATGGTTTTATTGAGAATAATCGTGCAACTTAATAGACTCTTACAAATTAAACCTTGTGTTGTAAAGTCAATCATGGTAAAGACTCGAGCACAATTTAAGAAAGCCTAGAGAGCTAGGCGTCAGGAAAAATACAAAAGATTGTTAGAAGAGCTGCGGTAAGTGAAGTTTTATTATGTATGCAGTTCGGTGAGTAATCACGTATGAATGGTTAGTTTTCCAGAATGATTATTCTAATAGTTAATTGCAAGTATTACATGCGACATGCCCGTTTTCTTCCTTATGATATATTTCTTGGAAATTGCTAAGTACTATATGTTTGATATGCTATTATAAATATATTCCAAACAACTAGAGGTCGATAATGGACTTAAATTAGTCGGGAGAAAAGATCCAAGGGGTACTGATTCCCCATTCTAAATGGTACTAGTTAGAACTCCTAGTTCGAGCCTCATGTTGGTTGTATAGAAGAGAATTGACCAACTTAAGCAGATCAATCACTGAGCTAGTCGGGCGATGTTCCCTACTGCAAAGTCAATACAAAAATAAATCCCCCTGCGATATCGGGTGGATGTAGGTAAGTCTAACCCATGCAAATGAGTAGGCCTTGGAAGTTTACAAAAGATATGATATTGAATTTTTAATGTGGTTTCATTGAGAATATGAAATTTGTTGATATTCCTTCACTATGAAATGCGTGATCACATATGGTATATGCATTTTTGCTTGATAAATAACTCATGCTACAATATTACTTGATGAGCGTTAACTCATGTAGATTATTATGAACTAACTATTCAGGGTTCCGAAGAGAGTTTGACCTCCCGGTCTCCACAGAGGGAGGCGCACCCTTAGATGGGTCATTTGGTAGTTTCCTAATAAAAATATATTAAGGATAAGGACGATATGCGATAGCTAGGGTAGAGGGTAGGTTGGGCGCCATGAGAGGCACTCGAGGGCCAGGCCACCTCGAGATTGGGACGTCCGGCATATGCGGGGAGTCGGAAGTCCTTGTTTATTGGAAATATCCCTTTAGCTTCTCTACCGAAGACCTCTTCAAAATCGTTCAACGATAAAGTGGAAGGATGCCGAGGTTTTCCTCCCCCATTTCCCAGGCACCAGCAAATCCAGGGGATACGCTTTTGTCTAATTCATGTACGAAGATGATGCTCGGGTCCGCGAAAGGGGTGCTAGATGGGCAACGAAACGATGG
>JAJHSJ010000006.1:70420488-70521094 GCA_021015155.1 Magnolia officinalis | reverse complement strand
TTTTGCCTATTAAAAAAATCATAATTTCCTAACTTAAACAATCATTCAGTTTAAAGCAAGGCAATATAACTTTAAAGGCTTCCAATCCAATAGAGGATCCAATTACAAAGGCTATTCAAGATATAT
Organism: Magnolia officinalis; assembly: GCA_021015155.1. Taxonomy (NCBI): domain Eukaryota; kingdom Viridiplantae; phylum Streptophyta; class Magnoliopsida; order Magnoliales; family Magnoliaceae; genus Magnolia; species Magnolia officinalis. The sequence continues at coordinate 70,520,968 of JAJHSJ010000006.1, read as the reverse complement.
AAATAGAGCAACTAGCTTATAGTAATGTGAGTTTGTGTGTGGAATGTGCTACCTATCAATCAATATCATTCATTCAATCATGTATAAGAAACTAAACGTTCAAGCATATATAAGCATGATTAAACAGATGCGCAAATGACAATTTCAAACACAAGCATGTATAATGGTTCAGCTATGTGCCTACTCCACTCCTGGTATCTACACTCAATCCCAGAGTGCACTGAATTTCACTATTAATGGTTTTAAAACAGGTTCACCAATAACCTTTACAGTCCCACACTAAAGACACCAATTTATGCTCTGCGCAAGAGCAAAGGTCCTACACTAAAACCCTATTTTAGGCCTATCGGCTAATGTCCCACACTAGGCACCTTCGTATAGGCCCACTGGCCAAGGTCCTACACAAGGCACCTACGTTTAGGCCCATCGGCCAAGGTCCTATATGTCACACCCCAAACTCGAAAATCAGGCTCACAAAATTTTCGATCGTCGAATTCAGCGCCGACAGCCTCCGTAGTACCCCATTCTCGGCTCCTAGTGCCCATACGCCAGATTCTGATCCTGGGATTCTACAATGAGGATTTTCAGTGTGAATTTTTTTGTAAAGAAGCATAACCATAAGTGTACCCAAATCATGAGATCAACATCATCATCACATATCCACTAATATAAATCGTTGATTACAATGCTGAAAGGAAATACATGTGTATAATAAAATCTCCATAAAGCTTTGCCACAAACTCCTGCCTCAATGCTGCTGCGACCTAACGTCACTTACACGCAACAGTCGTGCATAAGCTTATAGAAAGCTTAGAGGGTGGTGTATGTGTGTTCGCAATAGGTGCCAAGTATACAATACAAGTTCACAATTCATACAATATCAAAAATATTGGCAAGTTCATGAGTCATATGATATCAGAGTAAGCAGAAATACTGACAAGTCCATGAGTCATACAATATCAAAGTATGCAATGTAGATCGACTATGCAATGTAGGGTCGTGGTATACCAAATGTCATGTGCTGAGGATGCAATGCAATATGTGGTGCGAAAGAAATGACTAAGCTAGAGTGTGGAGTCGAGATGATAGTACGTAGTATCACAAGCTGTGGGGTCCATCACAAGGGACTTCTATCCAAATTGACCCATACCTAATTTGGATAGCTGAACATAATGTGGTAAACTCCTGATCTCAGGTTAGTCGCGTACCCAACCGAAATTATTGTTATTGCGAGGGTACACATAACAAATTAGTTGTGCACCACCAGCTCGAGTGGATAGTGAATGAATAAAATGCTGAGTATGCAACTCCTGCTCAGTAAGTCCATATATCAGTACCATACTTCTCTGGGATCATCACTGGGATCTAGTACACTCTACGCCACCTGTCGCCCCATCAAGCATACAACTGGGTAAGTGGAAGAGACCTCACTATCCGCCTACCAATATCGGCCTGACTCGTCTATAGCGGACCCATTTATGAGCTGGTCAAACTCAGCCTAACATTGCCTACTCTCTCGGGCGGGTAAGGCCACACCCCCTCCCAACCGACCACGACATAGTGGGAGACGCGGCCTACTGGTATACGACCCTCATGCACTCGTATATATCCACTCGGTCTAAACGTTGGGGCGTCCCTGGTACCAAGGGATTTAGGGACTTTCACCCACGGACATATTATATGCTCATATACTAGAACCAAATATTTCTAGTGTCCCAACTAGCCATCCATGATATACCTGTAGAGGCCATGACCCTGATATCGCTAAGGCGTACAGTGATCCTGTCACACAAATGCGAGATGCATGAGTCATATTATCCAGTCATGCATCAAACCTGCGCGTGCCGCGCGCTCACGTGGGGTAACTCCGTCTCTCAGGGAGTCCCATAAACAATCAGCCCAATGGCTCATGCTATGCTCAATCACTCCTCATAACAAACATGTGGATGATGCGTATGCGCATGTATCATGAAGTATACCAAGCATAATTATAATCACATACATCATAGTGGGCCGGTATAAGACGGCCATGGCCCGTATAGGTGAATGGGTGATGTGCAATAATCACCGACATATGATGGGCCTCACAATACAATGTGCCTCACACATATAATGGTCCTCACACATTTGATGGGCCTCTTACATCACAATTGAGTCTCATATAATCATAATAAGCCTTATATAATCATAATGGGTCTCATACAATCACAACGGGCCTTATACCATCACAATTGATCCCATACAATTATAATGAGTATCATACAATCACAATAGGTCTCATATAATCACAATGGCTTGTATCATGATGTTATACTAGCACGTACTCATAGTCGGCATCGATAATCGGCCTATACACAAGGCGAGGTCCATAGATGGACAACAGATTCATAACATGAGGGTTAATCCTCAACTGTGGATATACCAAATCTGATAACACGGATCCTTTCATCTACGGTGATGATGAACTATCCTCATATCAAGGTTGGGCCTAGGTGGCCTACCTATAATCTAAGGATCCGGAACGGGCTTCCTTCATGATACTATCATATGGCCTGCTAGATGCCCTAGGGGGGCCTAAATAAGTACTAGATGGATTCCAAGATTAAAACAACCCTACTAGCAACCAATGGAGGCCCAACATTTTGAGTTAGCCCAAGAAGAATAGATGGATCATGCAATATCAATGAGGCCCAATGATTTGGGTCAACCTACTTAGAGAAGGATAAGAATGGGCCTAACAAGGCCTAAGGGAAGGTCACAATGTGGACATCTAACCATAATTGCCCATCAATGTGGACATTTAACCAACATTGCTCCCAAGGAGTGGCACACATAGAGCCAAACATATAGTGGCCACATGACCCCACACAAGGGCCTAATGTACATCACATCGGGCCTCACACATGGGCCACATATACATCACATCGGGCCTTGCCATATGGGCCTTATATACATCACATCGGGCCTCACACATGGGCCACATATACATCATAATGGGCCTCATTCAAGGGTCTAATATACATCACAATGGCCCTCACTCAAGGGCCACAAATACATCACAATGGGCCTCGCCAAATGGGCCACATATACATCACAATGGGCCTCACCAGAAGGGCCACATATACATCATACTGGGCCTCACATAAGGGCCTGATATACAACATAATGGGCCTCATCACATGGGCCATATATAAATCATATTGGGCCTGATATTTGGGCCTCAAATACATCACAATGGGCCTCATCAAATGGGCCACAAATACATCGGTCTCATCAATGGGCCATAAATATATCACATGAGGGGTCCACGGGTTGGACGACGTTGATAAAACACTTGCGTCATGTGGGGGCCACGTGGGTGGACGGTATGAATATACAACACATCACAAGGTGGGCCCCACCTGTCCAACAAACGGACGGACGACTGGATATAAAACACACATCTCATGATCAGGCCCACCGAACTCGCCGACGTCAATAAAGTAGCTAGATAGCTGGTGTGGGACCCACAGAACTTGCTGACGTGAATACAACAGCTAGAAGGTTGGTGTGGGACCCATGGAACTTGCTGACGTCGATACATCAGCTAGAAAGCTGGTGTGGGACCCATAGAACTTGCTGACGTTAATCCAACAACTATATTGCTGCTGGACGGATGGTATAGATAAACACAGATATCATGGTAGGGTCCCACCAGCACCGTCCCACACAGACGGACAGTGCTGATATACAATACATAGATTAAGGTGGGACTCACAGATACACGATTGATAGAGCGCATGCCACATGGGCCCACCGTCCTTAGCAGATGGACGACGGGGATAACAAATACATCACGGTGCGCCCCACATAGCCCGTCCAAATGGACGATGCTGATATACATTACCTACATTACGGTAGGGTCCACGTCCCACGTGGCTGGACCGGACGGCATGGGAAAAACACATACATCATGGAGTCCTACATGGGACCCAAGGTCTGGACGAACGACTTGGTTATACAATACACATCTCGAGGTGGGCCACATGTCCAACCTGATGGATGGCTGGATATAGAATACATGCATCAAAGGGGGCCCACCATCCCTGGCATGGTATGGTGGTGGATAGTGTAACAAATATTGGTGAGATTTTGAAAATCTCACGTTATTTTTACAATAAATTAATTTTTAATTTTTAATTTATTAATTTTTAGTTAATATTTTTATATTCTTTTATATTTAACAAGAATTTTCCTACAACATCACAGGAAAATTCTCAAAACTCCCTTTCCTGAGAACAAGATTTCTCACCGTGATATATAAGATGTAAAGCATTAAAAATTGCATGAGCTGCGGGCATTGATTCAAATTAAGTAGTCCAAGTTGAGAAAAACGTAGATATAGCTCACAACCTTAAAGTCAAGCTAATTGAACAGAGATTTCTAGTTGGATTGAGACAGTGTAACTACTTTTCATCTCAGCCGTCCATTAAAAATTTCCCCAAGGCCTATTAGTATGAGCTAGTAATATTTGCATACAATTTCTTAGTGCCTATATATATCAACCAGCACACTTTTACAGAGTATCTCTCTCTCTCTCTCTCTTTTTTTTTTCTTTTTTTTTTTTGCAATTTCATAATAGGGTTGCCGAAGCCTTTGGCAGAAAGTTCATGCGTTGGAGACTTACGTACGGCTCACCGTGATGTTGGTAAGGAATCCACTCCGTTCATCTGTTTTGTGAGCTTATTCTAAGATAGAAGACAAAAATTGAGCAGTATCAAGAACGGTGCCGTACTAAAGAAAAAGGTGGTTAGGGAAGTTTCTACGTTGAAGCCTTCCGGGGTACACAGTAATGTTTACATAAGATCAACACCGTTCGTAATGTCATTCCTACCTTCTGTGGCCTCACGAATATTTCAACTGTAGGCATTCAATTCTCTCGTTTTCATTCGACTTGAGCATTAGATCCGGTTCATTTTTTACCTCATGGCCTAAATTGAACTCACAAAACGGATGGACGGGGTGGATTTCTCATAAACGTCACAGTGGCCCCACCTAGATTTCTCATAAACATCACATGGCCTTCGTCATAATAGGTCCTGCGTCAGCATGTTCCTTGCAAATGTAGGCTATCGTCATGTTTCCTTCGCCAGCTCCACTAAGATAAAAGCTGGCACTCTCGTGCAGTTTATACAGCTGCATTGTTCTTAGACATAGGACGAAAAGCTGAGAATGTTTATCACAGGAAAACTTTCAAACTGGACGTATAAGTTCTTCAAAATAAACTGTCAAGATTATAGATCCCAGTTTTGATGTATTATAAATCACAACTATACTTATTTTAGTCACTAACGTAGAGAAAACATCAACGGTTCTATTTCAACATGCAAGTGTCCATGAATCAGAGATTAGAAAATTTCAAATTACCTGAACTTTTTGGTACTGTGTGTTGCGAGATGTCTTAAATCTGGGTCCTTTTGCAACTGTGATGCGGAAAGGAGTTTCGCGGATTTCGTGTCACAAGTCCTTTCGCAATTGGCATGCGAAAGGAGTTTCGCGGATTTTGCGACGCAAGTCCTTTCGCAATTGGGATACGAAAGGGAAGTTGCCAAAACTATAAATTGGGGTCCCTAGGGCTATTCTAAGGTAATTCCAAGACTTCCTAAAGGTATTCTAAAGGATTCTAGAATTATCAAAGGGTGTAGCAAGGGTGAGATTCGAGGTTGTTCGAATCGGATAAGTCTTTTCTCTTTGTAATTGATGCTTTCATAGTGGTGATCTGTCGCTTTGTGCCGTGGTTTTTTCCCGCAGGGGTTTTCCACGTTAAATCTGTGTGTTCTCTTTTTGTGTGTGTGCTTGGTGCCATTGGATTGCTATCCTAGATCTAGATTTGTGTGATTCCACAGGCCAAAAATCCCCAACACTGTGACTCTCGGTTAAAATGAGAAAATATCATAGGTTCTCACAATTTAGTCTGTTTAACTTAAGTTAGTGTTTTCCACGTGTGCAATTCAGGAGTGCATGCATACTAACTTTCAAACTCTGCCAGAGTACCAAATCACTGCCCTTGCTTGGAATGTTACTTTTGGCCCTTTGATTGTTGATTGGCGCAATGCAATTGATGCAACTACTTTCAGCATTGGTGGCGCGCGCATTTTATACTTTTTACAGCTGTGTGCTGTGCAATGGTACAAATGCCCCCCCCCCCTTTTTTTTTTTTTTCATATTCTGGCTGCAAAGGATGCTTGCAGCTTGATACACAGGCATTCAGAAATTTGACAGGAGGCATGCATGTGTTAACTCACACTAAACCAGTTAAATTGTGCAACGTACTGCTCTTAAGTTACCGTAGCAAGTCAGATATTTTTAACAATCCTCACCTCTGATTTGTGGACACTTGTTTGTTATAGTAGAACTTTGGATAATTTCATTTTTAACCTTCTAATATAAATGTCCATCACTTAGATAGTCTGCTAAGCAAATTGATGTGAATTTTGGTTCATGATGCATCTGTTGGCAGAGGGGGGTACACGTTGGCTTTATCTATGCCTTAGATTTGAACTCAACAGAGAGAAAAGTGAGAAGAGAAACTTTGCTGCTTTACTGTTGCTTTCAAGCTTACTGACTTGATCACAAACGGACTATAAGAGCTCCTTATATAGACATTTTTCACCAAGGTGAAAAGACAAAAATGCCCTTTTAAATTACACTATAAGGGCATGTTATTAACTACCATAACAAACACCAAAAGAAATATTAAAAGATTCTATATTTTCAAGGTATCTGGAACTAAACAGCCACACGGAGAAATGCACCTGGTTGCTGGAAGCTTTCTCCAACGTTTACTCTCTTTGAGAATCGAACTAACAGTGGGGAAGATACACCGATTGGTTTGGACTTCTAACAGCATCTAAAAAGAGTACCACAAATTGAACCATTTAATTGGATTTATATTTATTACACATGCAATTCTAAGTAAATTATGAGTGCCTGTGTATCATTCATGACAGTCTACCAGTGCATCAATGTCTTTGCCTTTCTTTACAGGGAATGATATTGTTATCAACAAACGTTCCAGCTGTATGGAGCCCACTGTGATGTGTGAGTGTCACCCAACCTGTCAATTATATGCACCGCTGTCATTTTATGAGGTTTAGATTCTAAAAGAGATCATGATCCATGACTCATGTGGGATAGTGAAGTCTACCATAGAATCTGTGCTATGTATATTCATCAGCCTGTCAGTTTGCTTATTTTCTTTCTGTTCAGCTCTTCATGATAGGCGGGCCAGTCCTTTTTCTATCGGCCTCCCCGAATTGTAAATCCTCCTTTTGGAATTGAATAGATCCAGGGCGTTGGGTGGCCGTTTTTTTTTTTTTTTGAAATATATATATATATATATATATATATATTATATATATATATATATATATATATATTCCATCTAACCCATTAATAGGATTAAGGGTCCATATATACAACGGGGGATAATGCATAGGTTCTGGGTTTGATCACTATTGCTATGTCCACCTGAGTTTTGTATCCGAACGAGTCTTAGTATGTGTGGTTAATGTTAAGAGGCCCACCATATGCATGGTTTGGATTTCAAAGAAGACAAGAAGTGGGATACACAGATCTTGAACCTCATACGTTTGAGCATTGTATCGTTAGCTCACTAGAGATCACTACTATTTGTACTATAAATACTCGAAAAATAAGATTTCTACAGACAGTACTGCACGTGGGGCACCGTACGTAGTGTGTGTATAACATCTCACTGTCCTGCAGGCTGGCCTCACGGGAACGGATTGGCTAATCCCCCTGACAGGACGCGGTGTCCTACCACCGCCCGGACGGTAATCCGTCCGGGCAGGGCTCTGTGGGGCCCACGGTAATGTAAGTATTTTATCCACACCGTTAATCGTTTTTATATGATTGTTTTAAAATATGAGCCAAAAATTGAAGTAGTTTCAGGGCTTAAGTGGACCAAAAATTGGGGATTAAACTTCCACCATTAAAAACTTCCTGGGAGCTGGAGAAGTGTTCGATCAAGATGAAATTTGTGTTTTCACTTCATCCAAGTCTGCATCACCTTATTAATAGGTTGGGTGGTAAAAAAACATCACGGTGGCCCTTAGAAATGTTCCAACGGTGAGTGTCATTATCACTGCAGATTCTTTGGATGTGGTCCACTGGATCTATGTATCTGCTTCATTTTTTGTATATTACCTTACAATGATCTTAGAAAAGTGACTAACAGTGTGGATAAAATACTTACATTACGGTGGACCCCACGGACCCCTGCCCGTACGGATTACCGTCCGGGCGGGGGTAGGACGCAATCCGCGTCCCCCCCTGACACCAGCCAATGGCTGGTGGTCGGTGCTCTGTGGCCCCACCTTGATGTATGTGTTTCATCCATGCCGTCCATCTATTTTTATAGATCATTTTATGATATGAGATCAAAACTTAGATATATAACAATCTCAAGTGGACCACATTACACGAAATAGTGTTGAATGATCATCGGCCATTAAAAACCTTTTGGGACCCATAAAAATTTTTAATCAAGATGATTTTTGTTTTTTCCCTTCATCTGGGCCTGTATGACCTAATCAACAGATTGGATGTCAAATAAATAGCACAGTGGGCCTTAGAAAGATTTTAATGGTGGATACCCAATCACTATTGTTTTCACGTGGTGTGATCTACCTGAGATTTATATACCTCTCATTTTTTGTATCAAGCCCTAAAATTATCTTTGAAAATGGATGAAACAAATACATTATGGTAGGTCCCACAGAGCACCGACCACCAGCCCCGGGGCTGGTGTCAGGGGGAGTAGCCAATCCGTTTCCGGCCTCACCGAGAAAGTTGGACTATAAAAATAAAGTCGATCCAACTATCATGCCAGCCATCACGTGAATGCTTAGGTCGGTTGTTTTTTTTTTTTTTTTTTTGAATATAACTGGCTTTGAGGCATCCCATCATCGTGACAGGTTAACGTGATGCATGGGTTAGATATCAAGAACCTCCAAATTCACATTGTGGACAACCCATGTTAGTTGGTTAATTTGCCTGACTTAGAGGAAGGAGATCACATAATGCATGGATTGGATGCCATAGTCACACTCGAGTAGTCCCATGCTCAATATGTAAGCTTGTTTTATGAGGACTTGCAGCACAGAAATTGGCCGGACTCCTTAGGCAATTCTTTTAACAAAAAAAAAATAGTATTTCTTTCATGTGATGCCCATCTTTTGATTATCGAACCAACAAGATTGGGACTTCTATAATCTTTAAAGGGCCGGAATTGGTGCATGTCATTATGAACAATTTTTTACGCATACATGTGCTTATACCCTACACACACCCATGCACTCGGACCATAGTGGGTACTCGAACCCATGATCTGGTATTGAAACTCTTGTGAGTCCAGCACCCAGGCATGAGTAAGGACCCACAATGTCATGTCATTATGAACATGTGGCCTACCCACATGTATGAGATTGAAACCTTTCATTACTGACTTTCAATAGTGAATGACCCATGTTCAAAAGATCACAATAGTTGGAAAACTATAGCCTTTGGTGCCATACTATCAAACATTATTTCAAGTCTATCTATTAGATAGTTAATATAATTCAATCAAAGAAAAATTGGGTTGGTGATCAGTAAGTGGATGAGCCCATGGGATGCATAGTTCGGGTCATCATAAACATGTGCCAGGTACATGGTATACAATCGAGAGGCACGGAATTTCCAATGCCTCTAAAGGCATTTGATCCGTTTCCATCCTCCAGTTTGAAGATCTTAGTGTTTTAATGTTCTGCATTCTATTAGTTGAGCATAGATGGTTGATTTATTTCTTTTCTTAAATATTTCCTTTGGTGTGACTCACTAAAATCACAGGTCAACTTGACTTTTGGCCCTACGCCTACACATCAAATGGTTGGACTGGAATTCTCATACACATCAAGATTGTTTTTGTAAAAAAGCAAGTGCATGCCTGTCTGTCTCCCAGCTGTTCCAAGAACCAAAGATTGTGCTGATATATTAAAAAGAAATCACGGAGCCATGCCCATAATATTTGGCAAGGCTGACCATGATGTGTGTGTGAAATCCCACTTTAGGCCCAGGGCCTAAAATCCAAGCTGACTTCTGATTTTTCATGTGAAATCCTCTCCAACCATTAGATGCCACAAAACAACTTAAGCATAAGGGGCCTAAAAATCGCACTTATTATGGACCACAACAAGGGAAATAGTTTGAAGGGCTAGTGTTGCCCTGTACGCTGTTTCCAATCTCGAGGTCTGCCTTTTTTATTATTATTATTTATTTTAAAGGACAGTGGGCCTTCCACCCAATTTACTAGACTGACTGTACATCCATTCGGACCGGCCCAACAAAAAGATATAGCTCAACCAAAATACTTACAAAATGCCCCACCTGAAATCAAACCTTAGTAAACCAAAATACTTACAAAATGCCCCACCTGAAATCAAACCTTAGTAATTGATCCTAAACTAACTTTGTCAAGAAAAATCATACCTCGAACCTGACGGGGGAGCTCTGATTGATTTGTGTAAGAAGCTTGATTTTGAGAAGCGCTACCTAAGCGGGCCATAAAATCCGTCGGCGAGTTTCCTTCCCTAAGGACGTGCACCACTTTTGTATTGCCCCTCCTCCTGAGATGGTTGATCTTCGGCAACCATGCCTGCCACTTCCAACCTGACTGAGCCACTCCATTGAGAAGGTCTACTACCAGACGCGAATCCGTCTCAATAATGATATTGCTAACACCCCTCTGTAAACCGATATACAGCCCATCATAGACCGCACGAATCTTGGCTACAGTGTTAGTTCCAAAACCGTAACCAGCTGAAAAGGCAAAAAGGAACTCGCCCCTCGGCCCCCAACAGATTCCCCCTCCACACGAACTCCCCGGATTTCCTCTAGCAGACCCGTCAACATTTACTTTAACCCATCCGGGCAACGGCCTCTCCCACTTAATGAGAGTGGGGCGGTCAACACTTCTTTTATGGATCGGCGAACTTTGATTTGGGCACCAAGGCCTATTCCCAGTATTATGACTGCTACAGTCTGAAAGGAAATCCGCCCACCATTTGATCTTTGCCACCACACGATCAGAGCAGACGCACCTCCCTGTAAAAATTGCACCATTTCGAGCTTTCCACAGCTCCCGATTTTTTGGACTCCTGGCAACGAAATTCATTTAATAGAAAGATTTACAGCCATTCAGGAGGGTCGCAACAAAAAGACTACGGATCGCTCCTATCGTGTACCTGACTAACCTTTTTACAAATAAACAACACACCCAAGATCGGACCAGCCCAAAGGCGAGGATGAGACTCCCAACAGCAAAAAACGAAAACTACATAGCCACGAAACAGCGGGAGCTAAGTGACTGTACGAATCGACCCAAGGCCAAGCTTATCGAGAAAAACTAACCCCTTAACTTGCCTTGGGAGAGAATCGTAGAGGACATGAAGAGTGGTCACTTGAGACTTGCTTCCAATCTTTGCCATCGCATCAGCCGGACCGTTGCCCTCACGAAAATAATGATTGTATTTGAAATTACCTGCTCTGTTCAGCATGTTGATCCTGTTAATCCATGGTTTCCAACTCCAAGGGCACGAAACAGCTCCCCGAAGGATATCCGTAGTCAGCTTTGAGTCCGATTCCACCATCGTTTGGAGCAACCCTTTCCTTAAACAAATCAGCAAACCATCATGAATTGCTCTAATCTCCGCTAGGTTGTTTGTGCCAACTCCATAACCAGTTGAGAACGCAAAGACAAAGGAGCCATCATCCTTTCGACAAATGCCTCCACCGCCAGAGAGACCAGGGTTATTCCTAGCGGATCCATCGACATTTAATTTAAACCATCCTGGGGAGGGATGCCCCCACTTGATCACCATGGAGTTCGTTTGATCTGGCGAGGAGGGGGAGGATTCGGGTTGTCCCTGCGAGGAGTGGGAGCCAGTGGGGTGGACTGGAAATTTGGAATAGATTGGGATGCCCACCAATTGATGCGGCCAATAAAGTAGGAGGTGTTCATGTCAACTTTTCTGTAGGTGGACTCATTTCTTGCCCTCCACTATTCCCACAGGATAATGAGGGGAAGAATGGATCTAACTTGACAAGAGGTGGCACCAGGCACTTCTGCATTTCTCCAATGGAGGAGATGACCAAGAACAGAGGAGTGAGCAACAGTTGAGATACCGCAAAGACGTTGAAAGTGACTCCAAATGAAGACTGCCTGCTGACCATGTAAAAAGAGGTGGGGTAGAGACTCCCTATCTGGCTGAACGTTCCCAGGCTGGTTGCAACAGCGACATTTGGAAGCGAGGACAATCCCTTTTGTTTGGACACGAGTATCAATGGAGATGGCATTATGCAACAATCTCCATGTGAACAAAGAGATTTTAGGAGGTAATTTGTTGAGCCAGACCCAATCCCCCCAAGTTACAGTGTTTGAGCTTCTTCTGCAGAGCTTCCATGCGGATTTGAAGGTGAAATCCCCGGTAGAACTGAAGGGCTAGATGCATTCGTGCCGATCCTCAGAGGTAGCGAATCGTCTGTTGAAAATTTTGTCTATCATATGTTGAGGAAGATACCCGAACAAACTAGAAGGAGGGAGCGGGCCAGAACGGCCCAGGAAGTCTTTCACCTTCAAGTTCATTACCTCGGGCGGGATAGGCGATTTGGCATGTTGTTGCAGAAGACTAAGCCCGCTCCAGTTCATTGTCCAGATATTTTCCTCACCCCTACCAACCGTCCATTGAGTGTGAATTCGAAGAGGAATGAAAGGAAAGAAGCTTCGGATTTGCTTCTAAGAGGGGAGCTGCAATGGTGGGGGGCTGGGAGGGAGACATCTTGCAGGTCTCTCTCATGTTTAGCCTGCATTAGCTTGATCCAGGGGCTGTGGTGGATGCCATATTTTACCTTCTAAGCAAGCTTCATGTGTAAAGCGTTTATGACTTCGTTTAGATTTCTAATTCCCAAGACGCTCTCCTCGATTGGTCTGGTCACTTTCTTCCAGGCGATCCAATGGAACCTTTTCTTCCCCTTGCTCTAACCCCAAAAGAAATCCCCAAATTTACTTTCCAGAAGCCGGATCACCTTAGCGGGGATGCACGTCGCTGACATAATGTGTATTGGGAAGCTGCCAAGGACATGCCGAATTAAGATCAACCTACCGTCTTGGGAGATAATCCTTACAGCCCACCCTGAGATTCTGTTGCTGACCTTCTCCAGGAGGATTTAAAAGTTGGATGCTCGAATTTTACCCTTGACCAGAGGTGCCCCCAGATAGTGTAAACCTGCCCCTTGATTTTCAAAACCCAGGACATCCCTAACCCTTCTGATTTTAGCCGCTGACCACTTTGACAGCCTCAAAAAACTGCTCTTGCTATAGTTTATTTTTTGACCTGTCGCTGCTTGGAATATACGAAGCAATTCAGTCATAGCTATGAGGGAAGTACGACTGGCGTTGAGGAAGACAAGCATGTCGTCTGCATATAGCATATGAGAAATTCGCGGGCAACCTTGCGGGAATTTGAAGGGGAGACATCTCCCAACCTCCAACAGATGTTTGCAGTTGATTGAAAAAGCTTCCATCGCTAAAATGAAAAGCGCTGGGGAGAGTGGGTCTCCCTGACGGAGACCACGCGTCGAAGGGAAGAAACCTGCAGCCTCACTGTTAATGTTGATGGTGGCATCTTTGGGATTAGGTAAATTAGAGTAGCAGTGAAAGCCCGAGGGAGTAGTGCTCCTGAAAAGAAAGCCACCGCAGCCTTATGGATGTCATCGTCCACAATATTCCAACAAGCTGAGTAAAAGGACGCAATGAAACCATCGGGACCAGCCGCTCCATCCAGCGGGATGGTCTTGAGAGCGAAGAGAACCTCTTCCTTGGATGGAGGGATCTGCAAAGAAACATTAGCTTGGGGGAGGACACATTGCAGGATATGTTGGGTAAAATCATCCTTGCTGAAAATTGCTTCCTCTTGGAATAGGTGTTGGAAATACGTTACCGCCGCTGCTTTAATGAGCTCTTGGTCTAAGATGACCGACCCATCGTCGGAAGTGATACTGAGAATGGCCGCTTTTCAAATTTTCTCATATATATCGAAATAAAACAGGGAATTAACCTCATATATATCGAACTGCGTTGCATAGAGTTAACAACGTCCCACCATTAAGAAAGTCTTGCCTCAATCGACATAGAAGGCATGACGGTAATGCCCAACCAACCACCAATAGCCGACCAAACTGATTGTGCCAAAATGCTGTTAACGAACAGATGAAGAGCAGATTCGATGGCAAAATTTCAAGAAACCCACCCTACTATTGCAACAAACACACCTGGATGCGAGGTGAACACCTCGAGACTGCATAACTCAATCAACGGGGATTGCATCTTGAATCACCTTCCATACGAGTAGAGAAACTTTGGGAGGAAGCTTCGTATGCCAAACCCACCTTGACCAGCTCCGACTTGGGTTGGGGGCCCTAGACAACGACCAAGCTGATTTAACAGAGAAATTCCCTGATGGCGTTAGCGACCAAAATGGAGAATCCAATTCCTCTGAAATACAGAAGCTGACCTGAAACACATGGTCAATGACCTGCTGAGGAAGAAAGAGGAGAGTGGCTGACGGGGGAAGAGACCCATAGGGGTCAAGCACCTGACGAACTTGGATGTCTTGCATCCCAACCTGCACATCTGTTTCAGCAAGATGGATGAGAGGGCCCAGACCCATCCAATTCACCCTACAAAAATTGCAATTACCTGCGCCTATTTGCCATTGGACTTGAGATTCCACCGTAGGAATAAGGGCCCTAATATGCTTCCACAATGGAGAGGAAAGCCGGCTTGACAAAGCTAACCCACCTGACAAGTCGTGAATATGGTATTTAGCCGTCATAAAGGATTTCCAGACATTTTCCTCGTTTTCAAATTTAATTATCCAAGCCATTTTAATGCAAAATGCCTTCATAATGTCAGTAAGCTTTCTAATCCCAATTCCCCCCTCATCCTTAGGCGTAGTCATTCAAATTCCAAGCCTTCCAGTGTTACTTTTATTTTCCTTCTGACTAGCTCCAAAAGAAATTCGTCATGTGCCTCTCAATAGACTTGAGCACCTGAACATGAATATGGACCGCCGCCATCGAATGCACTGGGATACTTGAGAGGACGTTCTTGATGAGGACCACACGCCCTGCCTGTGATAAAATACGTGCCTTCTATCCATTAATTCATCCCACTACTTTGTCCACCAAAGGCTTGAATGCACTAGCAGTAAGACGACCTTCCACTATAGGGACCCCCAGATAAGTTAAAGACGAAGAAGATTTACGAAAACCGAGAATCCCTTCAATAATTCTGAGCCGAGTGGTCGACATCTTTTTGGGGCAATAAAAGGAACATATTCGCTGATTAATTCTCTGGCCCGAGGACACTTGATATGATTCCATGAATTTCTTGAACTGTTGGAGAGAGGATTTGCTCCCGTTCATGAAAATTACTGTATCGTCGGCATAAAGTAAATGAGATATCAAAGGGCATCCCCTACTAAGCGCAAAAGGCCAACAAATCTGAAGATTTAACAAGTTTTTAACACCCCTGCTAAGCACCTCGGCAGCAATAGTGAACAAGCTAGGAGAGAGAGGGTCCCCCTGCCTCAATCCCCGTGAAGACTTGAAGAAACCTGCCATTTCTCCGTTAATTAGCACAAAGAACCAACTATTCGCCCAACATTTCTCGACCATCTCAATCCAAGACTGGTTAAATCCAAAGTGATATAAAACTTGAGTAAGGAAATCCTAGTTCACCCTATCATATGCCTTGTCCATATCAAGTTTCACAGCAATATTTCTCCCACAGACTGGCCTGTTCAAATCCGTAAACAGTTCTTGCGCTAACGCAATATTCTCAGCAATCGATTGGCCCTGCATAAAAGCCCCTTGTTCTGGCGAAATAATCAAGGGAAGAAACTTGCTCAACCTTGAAGCGACCACCTTTGTGAAATTTTTATACAAACAACTACACAAACTAATAGGCTGAAAATCTGAGAACTTTTGGGGCGCAACTGATTTTGGGATTAAGCAAATGATCGAGGAAGTCAAAGCCCTAGGGAGCTTCCCTCCTTGGAAAATGTAAGAAACAACCCTGTGAATGTCTTTGCCAATCCCTCCCAAGAAGACTGGAAAGAACTAGCTAAAAAACCGTCTAGCCCCGCCGCACTATTAGCCAGGATTGATTGGACTGTAGCATGGACCTCTAAGATCGAAGGAATCGCATCAACATATCATTGTGAGCCTGTGTGATCAAATGGAGAATGCACTAGAGGAGATTCTGATCCACCCGCGTTAGCTCAGTAGAGAAAATCTGCTGAAAATGGGCAGCCGCCATAGGTTTTATATCAACCTGGTTGTCGGCAACCTGACCTGACTCCAGCTCCACCTGACGAATGACTGCACGCTTCTGCTTATCCAAGGCAGAAGCATGAAAAAACTTTGTGTTTTTATCCCCCTCCTTCTGCCAATCCACCTTAGATTTTTTGCTTCTAAAAAATTTCCTGCCTGAGCTCCAAAGATTCTAACCTGGGTAAATTGTTGTTGAGCTCCTGCTGCAGGTTGAGAAGTTGATCTAACGGTCCTGAGAAATCTTGCATTTGAGCCTCCAGCTCCAACACTCGGTGCTCAGTAGATAGAATTTGCTCAAATATGTTCCCAAATTCCTCCTTGTTCCAAGTCTTAAGATCGTTTTTAACCTGCTTGAGCCTAGCAAGAACATTATAAATAGGGTGATTTGAATCAGCTTTGTTCCACGCTGTTTTGACCATAGTGTTATAATTGTTGTGCGTCGTCCACATTCGCTGGAACCGGAACGACTTTAGGCCATAATTCGGCTGATGCGGCAAAGATAGAAGAAGCGACCCATGATCCGACTGAATGCGTGGTAAATGGGTCACCTAAAAATGCGGGAACTGAATGGACCACCTTACATTGATGAAAACCCGATCCAGCCTTGCCCAAACATGAGAGGAACCCGTTTGGTTATTACTTCAAGTGAATTGTTATCTGAAAATCCCACGTCTAACAGACCCGCACAATTAATCGCATTAGCAAATTCAACAGAGGAGGCCCTATCCGAAGCCCTGCGACTCCTTTCCGAGTCATCAACAATCGCATTGAAGTCCCCACATACCGCCTATGGACCTTTGTAATGCCCCAGATTTTTGCCAACCTGGAGTTGATGTCCTTAGGCAAGGGGTCGATCCTAACCCCTTATGAACCTCTCAAACCTCAAATCCTTTAGAAATTAAACGAGAATTAATTAAGTGCTAAACTAGAGTAGCTACGAAATCTGCTTGATCCACTTTAAATACGATCTGCAAGACCCAAAACTTGTAGAATCATTGACGCTAGGTTACCCTAAAATCTAGGATCAATCTCATTACCCAGTTGCTCTCGGGAGCACATTGAAACTCCGTATCGGATCTGGACTGCACGTCGAAAGTCCAATGACAACAAGACTAAACGCTTAGGACCGCCTTGCTGGGCTTGACAACCATCTCAGAAATCAACTCCAGATAGTCTCCCGGGGCTATTCGCTTGAGCCTGGAGTGAAAAGTGTGAGAAAACGTGGTTTTCTTTAGAAATTAAATCTAATTTAAGTAATCTGAGACTTGTTGCTTGCGGGCCATATATAAGCAATCAGACCGTTAGAATCTAACCCAGATACACCCTCGGATCAGGAGAAATTTCATACACAAGTCAGTGTACTTGTGGCCCTGATCGAGTTTCATTGACCGTTGAACTGAAACTGGTCCGCCACATGCGATCTGGAAACCTGATTGGAACAAAAACTTAACTCGAGCTAGATCCATGGTCAGGGAGCATAAGTCCGACCTTTGGCTCAAGGGGGGGCTCCGGAAGTGTTCCGTTGAGCTGAAACAGACGCACTTTGGCTATAACCTAAGTATACCTTGACTCTGGGGTCATTCCCATCAGTTCTGGGCCTATATAAGGGCTTTAAACCCTCACTCTCTCATCCCATACGAATTTGGGAAACCCTAGGAGAGAGAAGAGAGAAAAGAGAAGGAAAGAGAGAAAATGTGAGAGAGAGTAGGCGCTTCTTCCTGGGATTCGATCCCGTTACTCCACGCACTTGTTTACCATGTCTGTATCGCAAAGCCGACGTTTCCAACAACGTACTTGGGTAAGAAATCCTAACCCTAACCTATTATAGCAACTCAAATAGAATAGTTGATAGAATAACTAACCTATTCCCTGTTATAAGTTATTCTGGTGCCGTAGACAAAGACTTAACATTTAAACTGATTCGTTTCGAGTCTACCGGTGAAAGGTGCGGACTATAGACGTATAGGTTATGGTTTTCAAGGCTTTCAATGTCGGTTAATGATATATTACTGAAGTGGACACTATTTCACATGCATAAAGTGATGTCCGTTTCGTTTTTCAGTTATACGTTAACTAGGTTGAATATACTGTATTCCTCGTATTTATAGAAAATACCGTATACGTATGAAATTCGGATTTGTGCTTGCCATGATTAATTGCTGTCTATGTATGCTAGATGCATGTGTATCAACTTCTGGGTGAACGGATTAGCCTAATACATATTATATCAACATACGTTGTGTATGTTATTATGGGTAGCTTAAGTGTTTGTGAAAATGACTGAATGAGTATAGAATTTGCATTCGTGCTCGCCATGACTAACTGTTGTGAATATATGCTTATTACATGTGCGACAACTCTTTAGCGAAAAGACTTGCCCTAAATCATGTCATGGCAAATATACGTTATATGTGATACAATGTGTAGCCCAAGTGTTTGTGGAAATGAATGAATGAATATGGGACTTGGATTCATGCTTGCCATGACTATCCATCGTGGGTGCACGCATATTATAAATGGGGCAACTCGCTTGTGGAAGGATTTGGCCTAATACCTATGTGATCAACATACGTCATGTATGTTGATGTAAGTAGTCTAAAGTGTTTGCTGAAATGTCTGAATGAGTAAGTAGTTAGTAAATTGTAATGTATAAGAGTGTTGAGATATGATTCTCAACTCCTTTAACTATATGTATGCTTTCCTCCATGTACCGTATATTATAGTGTTTGTTTATCTATGTAATGCATATGTATAAATCCATGTTTAAGTCGTATTCCTTAAATTGCAAAACAAAGCCGTGAAGGGTGATGGGGGAGTGGTGTAACGATTCCGTGCAACAGCCCTGACAGCCCTAAAGCGGACAATATCGGACCTTTGATTGTATGATTTGAAATCTTGATTCATTACTGCTTTAACTATCTTCTAGGATATTTTATTGTAATTGAATGTGATTGGGGCTATTGTATAGTCTAGGCAATCGGTAATAGATCCTAGATTGGTGGATGATGTTGTTTCGCCACACAGGATGTGTTCGACGAATCCGAGCTGTACTTCGGTTTTCGACAGTGGTTAGGCCACACGGAGTGCTTATGCACTTCATGTCGATCCACTTGATGTCCGCTCGTGCTAGTCGAGCTCGTCAAGTAACCCGATTGGCCAATGTATGTTCACCATGTTTGGACACTACTGCTTGAACCTAAGGTACCAAACTTACCAGTGAAACCCCGTTAACCTTGGTACCTCAATCCGTTAAGACTCATGAGCCGGGCATGGTGGTATGGGACACCGTGGTCGAGCTGTCGGCCTACGCTGGGGCGATGAACCTCCCCGTAGTGACCAGTGAGCAACCCAAACTCGTGAGCCGAATACGGTGGTATGGGACATTGTATTCGAGCTATCGGTGTACACTGATTTGGTGACGAGCCCTTTGTAGTGACCTCGAGCATACTCTGAACCTGCGTGGAGGCGACGAGCCTTTCCATAGTAATCAGAGTATATACTAGGCCTGTACTGATTTGGCGATGAGCCCTTTGCAGCGACCTAGAACTGCAACATCGTATGAGATTTACTAGGACCGACGACCCTAAAATGGGTCATTGTTTGGGTATTGATATAAGGGAGGTACCTTAGTTTCCCAATCCTGCTGTATGAAAAGGACTCATAAGAACTTGATAATCATATGCATGCACCGCATTATGCGTGCGTTCTGGCGTAGCAGTCAAGCACTGAGGCAGTATTGTTCATGCGCGAACGTGAGCTGAAGTCGCTGAGGGAGCGTAGGCGAGGGCATGCATCATACATTCATACCATTCTTGTATTAACAAGAGTACTTAGGGATGTGTGATTTACTGTTTTAACATTACTGCTTGATTGAATTGATAACATGCTAACCTTTGCTTTATTGTTCCACTGAGTTGATCACTCACTCCCACGTTACGGGACGGTGTTGTACACACCAACCAGACTCTGTCTTAGTTGTAGGTGATGGCGATGCTTATGAGGTAGAGCCAGACTTTTACGACGACGAGGAGGAGCTCTCTTATATGCAACTCTCTGGCTGGTCTATGTAGACCTGGAGTTGCGCGGACGGGGCTACAGGGTTTTGGATAGAGAACATTACACTTTCTCATTTTGTACATTGTAGAACTACACTTGTAATTCTTTAACCTGGTAACATGTTCACACTTTGGAGACTTACACCAGTTTACATGTATTTTATATATCTATCACAGTCTTCCGCTTGTGTAATTTAACTGTCTTCGGAGTATGATATGCTGTTTTGGCTTAATCCCATTCATCTTTAATGCACTAACACAGACAACATTAAATCATCCTTATTTATGTTGCATAAGTGATGCGTTGGAACTCGGGAGTTGAGTTTATGCTCGACCCTCGATTTTTAGGGCGTTACAACCTTGGGTCGAAGAGGCAAGGGATGCCAAGTCCACCTAGAGAGATCTCCTAAGCACCCGAGCACACCTGACATAGACAATGGTGATATATAATCTCGGGGTCTACCTGAATCCCATATTAGGCTGATTTTTGGGACCTTGACATAATATGGGGTGATGCTAGAGCTGGTCATCGGACCGAGTCAGATCGGATTGGGTCCAACTCGATTCGGTCTGAAATCTATATAGGCTGACCCGAACTCGATCCGATCCGGGACCGAGTTCAGGATATCTGACTCGAACCGATCCTATACATGGTTGGCCTGACCCCGAACTGAGTCCGAATCGGTCAGGGAAACCAAGTCGGATCGGGTTGAGTACGATTCGGATCGAATTTTTTCGGTGTGGTCCATTTGAGCTTTAGATATGATTAATTTTTTTTTTTTTCAAATGCTCTAAAATGATCACAAAAAATGGATAAATGGTATGGATATAATAAATACATCATTGTGGGGCTCATGTAAATTTGATCTCATTTGAACCGTTCGTACAACTCGGAGCTCGAGGTGGGTAGCGCTGACGTGCACTTTACGTTGCTATATTGAAGTTAGCAAGTTCTGTGGGTTTGATCATGGGGTATGTGTTATATCCAAACTGTCCATCCATTTGGCGAGCTCGTCTTAAGGCTTGAGACCAAAAATAAGACAGATCTAAGTATCAAGTGGACGACACAAATTGTTTAATGGTGAAAATCATTATCTCTGCTACTATTTGTGGTGTGGTCCAGATGATCTTTGGATATTATTCATTTTTTGGATAATGCTCTATAATGATCTCTAAAAATATATGAATGGTGTAGATATAATAAATACATCACTGTGGGGCCCATATAACTTTGATCTCCTTTGAATTGTTCATACAACTCGGAGCTCGAGGAGCGTCAGTACTCGTCTTCGCACGACACGCACCAGTACGTCTTTCCGGTGCTTAAAGCTGATAGTTATATCTTAGTCACTAAGGATTGTGAATCTATGTACATATAGCATACGTTGAATCTGATCCGCACCGTTCAGTTATTTGAACATATGATAGACAGTCCACGTGCCAACATATCGATGAGATTAGTTAACCATTTGATGCCAATTAGCAACTATCAAGAGTCTTCAAATCACTGGGGAGGATCACCGGATGGCTGTAACCATTGGGTCATGCCCCATCAGGGCCCAACAGATGAAGGGATAAGATCTTATGCATGCGTACTGAGTAAACTCAGTACCACAAACTAGCTATATAGCTGCTATAGCTTGTAGGTACGACGTACTAAGTAAACTCTATTGGGGCCCACCGTGAATGCATGTGGTTTATCCACTCCGGATCGGGTCAGGTCAGATCTGATCGGATCCATTCGGATAGGGTTTCGGATCGGATCGGTCCGGATTGACCACGATCCGAACTCGATCTGAAAAACATTAGGATCTGAATGGCCAAATCGATCCACACCGATCCAGGCCGTTGGTTCGGTTCGGATCGGGTCGGGTCGGATCGGATCCACCGGATCGGGTCAGACATGCCCAGCTCTAGGTGATGCACCTTGTGGCTAAGGTGGATTTCACATAAACACTGGCGGGACCTGAGCAGCCTCCATTGGTTGCAAGGCGGACCCCATGTTAAGAAATGTAACAGAAAGTGATCAAATAATAATTACTCAATAGGGTATTTTATTGAAAACATATTAAAAGGCACTGGAGTGTAAATTTTGTAATAAGTAGGTAGTTTTGTGTAAAATTCCCTAAGAATAATCTTCATAAGCAAACAAATGTCATCTCTAATTAACTGAAATAATATGAACTCATTTTTAATTATTCTACCAAACAGGTCCCTGGTGGGTTTTATGAAAAACAACTAACGTATAAGAGATCTCACCGTCCATACAAGCTTAGCTAGAAATGAGTTTCCAAGTGACCCTTCTATTGCCAGTGAGAGGCCTCTGAAGACTGGATCATAACAAGGTAGGAGAGAAGGTGGGAAGTACTTGATAAAAAATGGACAGTGGATGACATCATATAACCTTACCCATTTGGGAGTATCTCAGACGATCAAATGCAAGAGAAATATTGGGATGTTATGCCTCCATGCCGAGGACTCGCACCCTCTATAGGCTTCCAGCATAGGAGAGAAGACACCGAACTCACTATGAATGCTCGCTCGGGAATTCTGGAGGACGGTGTCATCTCTCCTGTGCAAGAGACCCATAGATGTTTATTTTAATTTCCAGCGGCTTGATGGCAAGGATGCATTTTTATACTTTTTTATCTCCTCTTGTGGTGATGCTGTAAGAAGTTGTATTGGGGACTACCACGTAGGGGTGCACATCGAATCAGTAGAACCGTGGAACTGGATTGGAACCGACCAAACGGTCCGGTTTGGTTCTGTTTTAGATTGCACCGGTTCTAGTTCTAAAAATCAAAGAATCGATTACATCAGTTTGGTTCTCAGTTTGGGGGTATGTAGAACCGAACTGAACCGTGAACCGATTTGTAGAACCGAACTGTGGATCCGATCCGTAGAACCGAACCGTGGAACTGAACTTGGAACCGAACCAGGGAACCCTTTGATTGTTTCCATATTTGACTCATGATTTATGGTTTATAATGCACCATTTGATTGTTTCTATAAATGTATTTTTGCATACCTTATACGATATCTAAATCATTCATCAAATGGATCACAACATGAATGGACATGGGCTAGATAATAAAATAAAACAT
This sequence comes from Magnolia officinalis, assembly GCA_021015155.1. NCBI lineage: Eukaryota > Viridiplantae > Streptophyta > Magnoliopsida > Magnoliales > Magnoliaceae > Magnolia > Magnolia officinalis. Next base: position 70,497,375 of record JAJHSJ010000006.1, on the reverse strand, counting down.
GCAATTGGGTTGAATTATAAAAAGCCCAGAACCGTGGAACCACGACAATGACGCAGTCGCTAGGGTGTAGGTTTTGAGTTGAGTCGACTCAGATCTACGGGATGCGACTTAGTGTCGCGTGCAAATGCCGACTATAAGTCATGGGTCGCCGGAATTCGACGGAGAGGATCGTAGGAGTTTAAGGAATGGTACGGATTAGGATACGGGCCTTACAATCACTGTCTTCCTTAGGGATAAATATTCCGAATCCACGAAGCTCTCTGGATTATTCCTCATGGAGTTTCTTCGAATCCACGAGGGATGAAAATATAAGTAAATTCTAATAAATTTGAAAATAAATTGATTGATGATAAAAATAAAATTATAATCCTTTAAATAATGAGTTCAAACCTAGGACAAAGTTTTAAACTCAAACTCCAACTCGAACTACCTAAAAATGTGACTTACTGTGAATAGTAAAACTATTTATAGACGGCCATGATTCCTACTAGACTTCATGGTTTCCGGCCAAAAATAGTAAGTGTCCAATTTGGCCTAACCATGTTATTCTCCTAAATTTTCTAAGCCCTTTTCATGTTGGGCACGACTCCTGCAACTCAAAGGATCAAAAGTTATGATCGGATTAAAACTTACTATTTATAGTTAAAAAAACAAAATAAATTGGACTTTTGATTGTTGATTTGATGGAATCTCGCAAATCCGGCGTGAGCAACTTGGTTGGATAAAGTAGCTTCTCCTACCTCAAAATTATATATGATACATTGAAAAACTCATCCAGTTTGTGAGATACGATTGTTTTAAGGTTCTGACAGTCCTTATCACTTCTGCTTTTGATTGGGCCTTCCTTGGTCCATCTTTACCAAGAAAGTGTCTGCGACCCGGTCAGCATCAAAACTCCAACACCAAACCTCAAAAGTACCTGTTTGTCCCCGTGTCCACGTTCAAAAAGAAATCAACTAGGTAAGCCACGCCATAAAAAACAATGAACAACTATAAAGAAATCTTTGATTCACGTGGTGGCCCACATGATCATTGAATTAGTCTGAACTTTTAGGCATCCCAATTTCAAGATTGAGTGAACCTTCTGCATGGTTCCAGTGCCATGAAAACATTATGATGTAACCCATGTGCAAGAGTTGCAAAATAAGCCTATCCTATAGACGTCAAGGAAGATTTTACCTCCTGCTTATCTTGAGCATTTATACATCGAGGGGTCCATGTAATTGATCAAGACCATTACTCTGTAAGACCTTGCAATAGATGGACCATGGCCCAAACAGATCCTAGACAACAATATCCTAGCCACAAATCTGGGCCACTTCCACTAGCAGGTATATCATCGCAATTTTCTCTTTGTATGAAAGGTTAGGATTGCCCATGTGATCAAGAAGATCTTTCAAGAAAGGCCCAATTATGATGGCTTTCAAAAGATCAATAGTGGATATGGCTCAGCCAACGGTCCCATTTTACCCTTGATCAGAAGCCTTTTCTAGACAGATGGACGGTGGAAGAAAGTTTGCTTGAGGTCTTCCCCGAGAGTCTCCCTATTGAGCGACTATGATTGTCCAGGCAATGTGATTTTCAACATGAACCATCCAATGTTGAGCCCACCTAATGATCGGTTCAGATCTTATGCAAATGTGTCACGTATAGACATTATAAGAAATGAACTTTAAGCCAGAGAAAGTGGCTAACATGCAGGAAGAGCGCTGTCTTTTGGTGGGATAAAAGCAGGGAAGAAAGTGTGCATTAGGCAGGTAACATTGAAATCACGAGGACAAGAAACATGGTTGGCGCTTTGGTTTGTCTGAACGTACGTGGACACAGTAGAAGATAAGAATCTGGTTGCAATCTATCACTCGCATGCTTCCACTCATTCACTGAGCACGTGGCATACATTCACACCGACTGAAATTTGACTAATCGAAGAATTTGGCCTTTAATCCTCCAACTATCTGTGATTTTCCTTTTACCCACGTATTTGCATGCCAACAAAGGGAAGGAAAAAGTTCAACAAGTGAGAGGACGTCCTGTATAAAGGCTATAAGATCACTGTGGTAGATAGACCAACCGTCACACCCGGACCTCGATTTGTGAGCACCTTTGTAATATCCATCAAAATTTCTGAGCATGATGATGAGGATTATAACTATGTATATTTATGTGTATACATTTCAAAGCAGGTAGCTCAAAAATAAATAAATATATAAATAAATAATGTTTAATAAATGAGTTTAGCAATAGCTCAATTAATTTCTAACACTTATTTTCAAAATCAAATAGATAAATTAACTAAATAAGTCAAATCAAATATTCTAAACTATCAATAAATTTTCACTATGACTTAGACGTGACTATAACAAAACTAGTATGAATCATCCTTTGCAATAAACCATCTACATTGGTATTCAAAATTTGATGGTGGCATCTTGAGAGTATACTTCCGAGATGCAGGTCTGCAAGTGGTTCCCTTTGTTGCCTTAATTTTCATAATCTGAATGTTGCCTGACTCGAATCAATGAGCCATCTCGCGAGGTGTCCTTAATATTATTATTATTATTATTATTATTATTATTATTATTTCAATGAAAGGAGGGAGAGCTTCCAATTTTATTGAAAGAAAAAGGAACTATACATCCATTCGGGTGCGCCCCGACAAAAAGGAACCAGGCCTCACCTATCATATAACCCAAGAACCAAGGCCACCAGAAAAGCAAAAAAGAAAGGCCACCAAACGAAATAACTCAAGGACAAGGGGTTAGGAGGACCGGACGGACCCCAGACCCACCTTATCGAAAAACCAGCCCACGAATCTCCTGGGGTAGTGAAGCGAAGCTAGCGAAGAATGAGGAGGCTTGGGAAGCACTTCCTAGCTTAGCTAAGCCGTCAGCTGGGGCGTTACGTTCTCTAAGAACGTGTTGAAAATCTAGACACCCATAGTTCCCCATAGAAGCTATTCTCGAAATCCAATTCCGCCAAGTCCAAGAGGGGTTGGAGGAATGGTTGAGAGTGTCCACAACTAGCCTGGAATCCGATTCGACAACTATTCTGAATAGTCCCTTAGCAAAACATAAAAGCGAGACCATCCCAAACCGCTCTAAACTCAGCTAGATTGTTGGAGCCTACACCATACCCCACTACAATAGCAAGGATCACATTCCCATTATCAGATCTAACAATCCCCACCTCCAGACTGGCCGGGATTGCCCCTCGAGGAACCATCTATGTTAAGCTTTATCCAACCGGGCGGGGGACGGGACCACTTGACAATCTACATCGGGCCACAAAGGGGGGGGGGGGGGGGGGGGGGAACGGGCTGGGGGATTCTCAAGGATTGGAGAGTTAGCACCTTTGATTGCATAGCAGGCGTGGCAATGGAAAGAGATTTACCGATCAGATGAAGCCACCAGCCAACGGGACTAACAACTGCGGCTGGGGCGCTACGACCGCCCTCGAATCCGGCTTTATTCATAGCCTTCCAGATCTCCCACAACACCAAGCAAGGGACCAGGGATTGGAGAGAAGAGAGGCACCCACCAGCGGCATTCGACATCCACCATTGGTTCATTTTGGCTTCAAGGGAGTTAGCCCGCAATGAAGGCACCCCAAAGACCCTACCGAAATGATCCCAAGAGTGGGTCGCAAGAGCACTATGCATGAATAGGTGGTGCGACGACTCAACCTCATGCCTACAATTCAGGACAGCGGCACAACAGCTGCACTTGGAGACAAGAGGGATCCCCTTGCCCTGAATATTGACGTTGAGAGGGAGAGCCCCATGCAAAAGATGCCAGACAAAGACAGAGATTTTGGGGGGCAGTTTGTTGTTCCAGATTTTCTGCGACCAGGGACGTTGAGGACCCGCCAATCTGCACACGGCCCAAGCCGATTTGACTGAAAAACGGTCTGAAGGATCCAACGGCCAGAAGCGTGAGTCCAACTCATTAGAGGTAGCAAAACTGCCCTAGAAGATAACATCCACAACTTCCTATAAGCACCGAGGATGGAGGGAGGGGGCTAGCAGCTCCCAGGAAATCCTTTACTTGTAAGAATAGGAGAGGGGCGGGGATGGGCTGATTGATAAGTCTCACGAGCGGACCGAGGCCCATCCAATTATCCTCCCAGAGGCTACCATTACCACGACCCACAGCCCACTGCATATTGTCGTCCAAAGCTTGGAAGAAGGACTTGATTTTCTACCAAAGAGGGGAGGGGTGGTTGCTGCTCCATGCCCTGCAACCAGAACAATGTCTCTGCAGTATTTAGATTTCATGAGCGCAGCCCAAGGCAAGTTATTGCTGCTGCTTTTCACAATCCAGGCTAACTTCATGCGGAATGCTTTCATGACCTCTTTGAGGGGGCGCAACTTGAGCAAACCTTCCAGCCTAGGCCTAGCAATTTTCTTCCAATTGACCTAATGAAGATTCTTGATGCCGTTAGCCCACCCCCATAGAAAATGAGCAAACAACTTCTCAAGGGAGCTAATAATGGATAGCAAAACTTGAGTTGCAGCTAAAACATGAATTGGGATACTACTGAGGACATGTCTAATCAGAGTCGCCCTACCGCCCTAAGAAAGGAGCTTAGATTTTCACCCGCTGATTTGCCCCTTGACCTTGTCCAGGAGGAAACGGAAGTCAGTCTCCTTAACTCTGCCTCAGAAAAGAGGCATGCTGAGGTAAGAGATCGGGAGCGATGACTTCAAAATCTCAATAACTGCTCAATGCATCTAACTCTGTCTGTCGAGAGCTTCTTAGAACAAAGGAAGGAGCTCCTCTTGAGGTTGATTTTCTGGCCTGACGAGAATTAGAGGGACTGCAGGAAGTTCTTGGTGGCCTGAATAGATGAACGACTCCCGTTAAGAAAAATGAGGGTATTGTCCGCAAAGAGGAGGTGAGAAGGGGAAGGGCAACCCCTGTGGAGATTGAATGGGTGACAAGCCCCCGACTGAACGAGTGCCTTGAAACCCCGACTAAGAACTTCCGCCACGATCATAAAGAGCCTAGGAGAAATCGGGTCGCCTTGCCGAAGCCCTCTCGAAGAAGGGAAGTACCCCACGGTGTCCCCATTGATAAGAACAGAGAACCAATTATTACTCCAACATGATTCCAAAAGGGCGATGCTAGCAGCATTGAATCCAAAACACGTAAGCACCCCCTTTAGGAGATTTCAGTCCACCCGGTCATAGGCCTTCTCTAAATCTAGCTTCAACATTAAGTTACCACCACAGACTTTTCTCTGAAGATCTCGAACCAATTCTTGGGCCAGTGCAACATTCTCTGCAATAGACCAGCTCGAGACGAACACCCCTTGCTCCGACGAAATAATATTTGGAAGAAGCAGGCTGAGCCTAGTAGCAAGTACCTTAGAGAACACTTTATAGACCACATTACATAGACTGATTGGTCTAAAATCGTCAAAAGTCTCAGCCACTTCACCTTTAGGGATGATTCAAATAAACGACGAGTAGAATGCTCTAGGCATGGGCCCTCCCTGAAACCAGAATAAGTCAGCCTTGTGAAGATCTGCCCACACAATGGACCAACACGGCACAAAGAAGGTTGCTGAGAAACCATCTGGCCCAGGTGCCCCATCTTGTGGCATAGACGAGAGAGCTTGCTTAACTTCTTGGATCGATGGAGAGGCTAAGAAGCTAACATTATCGTGAGCTGAGATCAGGCCTAAGATGATGGAGGAGAAATTAGATTGAAGGAAGGACTGGTTAGCCTAGAACGCTTGTTGGAAGAACTTTATCGCGTCTGATTTGATCATTGCTAGGTCAGAAACTTGCTGGCCCTGCTCATCTAAGATGTAGTTGATGCCATCTGATTTTGTCTTTAACTTGCGCATGGAAGAATTTAATGTTTCTATCTCCTTCCTCAAGCCAAGAGTTACGAGACTTTGCTTCCAATAAACCTCTTCCATGAGCTCTGCATGGGCTAGCTGAATACGTGCCTCATCCATATTACGCCCCAGATCCACTCCAGGGTCATCTTGCCATTGGACGTCGAGCGATTCTAGCCTATTTGCAGCCTGCTTAACCTTCTCAAACACGTTGCCAAACACGTTCTTATTCCAGTATTTAAGGGCCTGCTTCACTCTCCTGAGCTTCAACTGCAAATTAATTAATGGCTGCAACGAGTGATCCCCTTCCCACGCTTGACAAACCACCTCCTGGAAACCGTGGTGGAAGGTCCACATTCATTGGAATCTAAATGGTTTAGGAGCTGAATTGGGGCAGGAGGAGAAGGCTAACCGCAATGGGGCGTGGTCAGAGTTGGCTCTCGGGAGATGTTCCACCCTAAATTGTTGGAACTGGTTCAGCCAATCTGCATTGATGAAAGCCCTATCTAGCCTTGCCCATCTTCTTAAGTTTCCGGCCTGGTTGTTGGACCAAGTGAATCTGTTTCCAAAAAATCCAGCATCACAAAGGTTAGCCTTGTTAATGGCTTCACAAAATTCTGAAGAACTGGCTAGGTCCTGAGTGCGATACCCCCTTCTTTCCTGGGAAGAGGTGACCGCGTTAAAATCACACAGATTGCCCACGGACCGTTGATGTTCCTACTAGAGGGGGCCAGTTCCTCCTACAACAATCTTCTAAGAAACCTGCTACACTTAGCATGTACCACAGAGAACACTACATTGCTAAGGAGGTTTGCGAGGCTAACCTTTAAGGAGATCATCTAAGAAGACGCAGAAATAACGAAAGAATTTAGATGGGTGCTGTCGAAAACCCAAATCTTACCTTCCTCCCCTGCATTAGAGAATGAAGAATGAAACCCAAGCGTAAGGCCGATACCCACTCTTCTGATGTCTGAAACCTTTGACTTAAGGACAACTACTATCCAAAGGTTGAACTTGCTGATCAGCTTGGAAAGAGACCTGATAGTTGCGAAGTTTCCCACTCCCCGGGCATTCCACACGAGGATGCTATCCATCAGTTACACAGCGTGAGTTGACTGCCCTCCTTTGAAGTTTACGAAGTTTGCTGAACCATTCTCCCTCTTTCATATTACTGATGCCTTTCCTGAAGCTTTTCTTCTTTCGCCGAACCTGGACCCGAGCGGTTTTATGGGGTGTGTCACCCTGAGGCTCATCAGGTTTCGGATGGATGTTAGCCTGCTGCTATTGGCCCCCCCTACCAGGGTTAGTTTGCTACTGACCGCTAGGGAAGGAGATTGATCCTTAGCCTGTGGGCTATGGGGAGGGTGGATGCCTTGTCTGTCGCCCATATCCTCAGTCCCTTGTGCCAGTAAGTCTCGATGTAGCTGTGAGACTCGGTTGGAATTGATCAACAAGGGAGTATCTGCCTCTGGAAGCCCTCTGCCTGTTTGCTGATCGCTATCCATAGCAGAATTGCTCTTAAGATCAGACCGGATTTACTTGCCAATGCAGTCATGGAATCTGACTGGAGAGTTTCCTGCTGATCTTGATTTACCATACTTAGGGGATCTGTTTCGAACACCAAATTTCCAAATGCTATTCACCACAGAGGAGTCCTATCTTAGCTACTCCTAGAAGCGCCCTGACCGGCACTCCCTTGGAGCGACCTGATGGGGGAAATGGCCTTGGAGTGCCTACCAGCTTGATTTGCTACAAAGTATGGGGAGATATCCACTTTCAGATCACCGATAATACTGTTGAAGTCTCCTCCTCTCGCAGAGGGGATGACCGAGAAAACTTTGCTGCCAGATGAAAGATCAGGAGCCCCTTTCGTGCAGCTCGTAGACAGAGTAACCTGAGGCGTAGGAGAGGAAAGTTTCTTTCTTCCAAGGTGACCCGCAGATCCACCTGGGGGAGAATCCTGCAACACCCTCATAGAGGGGCTTTCCTGCACCTCACTTTACTTGATTGACAAAGTACAACCAGCAGGACAACCCTCTGGTTCCCCTATCAAGACCGACTGAGAGACAAAGTGGGGGACTATGATCTCTTAAAACAATGGTCTCTTGTTAACTTTCTTACTGAAGTTCACAGCTACCTGGGTTGTACTTGGAGACATCCCGTTTCTAATTGGCAACCAAACTTGTTCCACCCGCTGCCGGGGCGACTCTAGCGACCCACTTAGACCCCTCATACCATGCTGATTACTTCTACTGCTAGTCTGAATCACACTGGTGGGGCTACAAAATGGGACTATATCATATGGGTTCATTACCTCCCTGAGGTCCTCCCCGTGAGGCGGCAACTCAAGATATTCATTACTGGATTTATAGAGCCGAGGACTAGCAGGAGGACTGATGTTGGCATTTCGTCGAGCATGAGATATGCAAGCAAGGTCCTCTGACCTAAGATCCGAACTAGGGCCCAACTCCATTAGTGGCTCCGCATTGTAACCACCACTAAGGGATTCGTCCCCTGAAACACTCTTCTTCGGAATTAGACAACTCCCTTGCCCCTAGCCCTACCCAATCATCGCGGCGGTGTTCCGGTTCTAGCTTTGCCGAGATCACATACTCTCTGTCTGCATCATAGAGTTTGATGGATTTGTTGATATTGTGATTAAAGTTTCTCCGGATTTTGACCCTTGAGAACATCTGAAATATCCCAAACTTGGTGTTCGTATCAATCTGAAGGACCTCCCTAAAGGCATTCCCAAGGTCCACAATGACCGATTCCAACTAGGCATGGGATGGAATGCCAAATAATCTGATTCAAATACCATCTCCAACTGGGTTGAAAGAAGGGGACCAGGGAATAAGACTTACCAGGCCCATCGATTCCACAAGTTCTGCATTCGCTAGGAAATCCGACAGTTCAGACCTAGATTTAAAGATTATAAGGAAGTGGGTCCAGGAGAGCCGTGCAATGTCCACTGAAGCTGATGCAAATCAAGATTACGGAGCCTGTCAATCAGGTGGAGGATAGATACCAATGAAGATGAGGCGGTACGAACCAGACCCAGCTGGAGATGTTTGAGCTTCTACTCCATCGACCTTGAGTTAGCAACCATGGCTGCTACCTCGCCTGGTGGACGAGAGGGGGATTTGTAGCGAGATCTCTGCGAATGCGCCATCGGTTTCTCCCATCCCCTATTGCTGGACACCGGCTCCCTGGCCTGGGGCTGCCCCATTTACACCCTCTCCGATTGGGCATTCGACGTTTGGGCAGGGAATGCAGCTGGGGAAGGTCGGCGCAATGGTTTCGGTTTAACATCCTTGACCGAAATGACCCTCCCATCGTTTCGTTGCCCATCTAGCACCCCTTTCGCGACTCGAGCATCATCTTCGTACATGAATTAGACAAAAGCGTATCCCCTGGATTTGCTGGTGCCTAGGAAATGGGGGAGGAAAACCTCGGCAATCCTTCCATATCGTTGAAAGATTTTGAAGAGGTCTTCGGTAGAGCAGCTAAAGGGGATATTTCCAATAAACAAGGACTTCCGACTCCCCGCATATGCCGGACGTCCCAATCTCGAGGTGGCCTGGCTCCTCGAGTGCCCTCTCATGGCGCCTAACCTACCTCTCTACCCTAGCTATCGCGTATCGTCCTTATCCTTAATATATTTTTATTAGGAAACTGCCAAATGACCCATCTAAAGGGTGCGCCTCCCTCTGTGGAGACCGGGAGGTCAAACTCTCTTCGGAACCCTGAATAGTTAGTTTCATAATAATCTACATGAGTTAACGCTCATCAAGTAATATTGTAGCATGAGTTATTTATCAAGCAAAAATGCATATACCATATGTGATCACGCATTTCATAGTGAAGGAATATCAACAAATTTCATATTCTCAATGAAACCACATTCAACAATTCAATATCATATCTTTTGTAAACTTCCAAGGCCTACTCAATTTGCATGGGTTAGACTTACCTACATCCACCCGACATCGCAGGGGGATTTATTTTTGTATTGACTTTGCAGTAGGGAACATCGCCCGGCTAGCTCAGTGATTGATCTGCTTAAGTTGGTCAATTCTCTTCTATACAACCAACATGAGGCTCGAACTAGGAGTTCTAACTAGTACCATTTAGAATGGGGAATCAGTACCCCTTGGGATCTTTTCTCCTGACTAATTTAAGTCCATTATCGACCTCTAGTTGTTTGGAATATATTTATAATAGCATATCAACATATAGTACTTAGCAATTTCCAAGAAATATATCATAAGGAAGAAAACGGGCATGTCGCATGTAATACTTACAATTAACTATCAGAATAATCATTCTGGAAAACTAACCATTCATAAGTGATTACTCACCGAACTGCATACATAATAAACTTCACTTAGCGCAGCTCTTCTAACAATCTTTTGTATTTTTCCTGACGCCTTAGCTCTCTAAGCTTTCTTAAATTGTGCTCGAGTCTTTACCATGATTGACTTTACAACACAAGGTTTAATTTGTAAGAGTCTATTAAGTTGCACGATTATTCTCAATAAAACCATAAATCTAATCGTAGATTTGTCGTATTAGGAGTAGTCCCCAATCTTCCCAATTCTGATGCTCAAATTACTATTTTAATCATTAGATTTCAGTTTTACTGTCAGACCGTTACATGGAAGTATTTTGATAATATGACCATTGGATATGGATTTTCTTATAATCTACCCGTCGGATGTAAACATCCATCCGATCTGACCATTCATCAATGATTTTCTTATTTTTAAGTATCAGATCGGGTAATTTTTAGGGTTCCTTTAATCATCGATTTATTCTATGACTAGATTAATGGTTGGATCTGGATGCGTATACCATCCTTCGATAATTTAATTAGTTTAGATACGAGTCATACAGTTTTTATATATTTTAGATGAGAATGCTTACACTAGAGTCATATTGGCTAATATCCTAAGGTCAAATATGGCCTACTCGTTTATTTTGAAACTTCAAGCTTGTAATTCTAGCCAACAATATACTTGTGATGTTAGCATTTGTTATTTTGTGGGATCGATCATTAGATGGATGATCAAGGCCATCTGACCTAATTTTATGAAGATCCAGTCATTAAATCTTCGATCCAGACCGTTAGATGATCTGACCATTAAATAATCAATTGGGACCATTTGGGTCACATTTGTGATAATCTGACTATTGGATCATTGATTAAGACTATCTGCTTTACTGACCATTGATTTTTAATACCGACCTTTGGATATTTGATATGGATTATCTACCTTAAATCTAGCTGATCTGGCTATTAGATTTCATTTTCAATGGTTCATTTAATAACTGACAGTATTTATGGAGTATAGATGATTCATTCACAATAATTAATGAATACAAATGAACATTAAGTTTACATTACCTAAAGAAGAGCAAAATGAATGGCCCACCAATAACTTCTCTCTCTCTCTCTCTCTCTCTCTCTCTCTTAGGTTCCTGCAAAAAAGAAGTGAGGAGGGACAGCTGTGGGCTCCTCCTTATATAGCCCACGCCATCCTCTTTCTCTCTCTTTCAAAATTAAAAAACCCCCAAAATCGTAACTCCCTTTTGGGATAAGATAAGAAGAGAGATTTTCTCTTTTAAATATGTTGTGGTGCACAATTTGAGGGTGAATGTGTATAGTTTGTACAACACCCACAATCGCATAGTATAGGCGATTCTCAAGATATTTCTTCACATAGATGTTTTTTAACTTTGCCTATATACTTGTTACATTTTTCTCTCTCATGACATTATAAGGACATCATCCGTTAAACACAATTGGATAGATCGGGGTTCTATTTTATTATCCATTTTCTTCCATTCATCATTTGTTATAAATTCCAGTATATCTCATGACATTATAGAGGATCTCATTCGTTAAGCACAATTGGATAAATGTTCTATATTTCTTATATCCATCTTATTTCATTCAGCATCTGCTATAGATTTCAATCTCTTCTCAAGGAGTCCATCGTCCAATCCTTGCTGAACTAAGAGATCGGTCATTTTGACCTTCCATAGTTCAAAATTATTTTTTCTAAAATAATTTTCAGCATTGAACTTTGGATTAGAAGCCATTGATACTATGCTTTCAGATTCAATCTGCTTCCCAATGTTTGAGGAAACACCAAAACGTTTCCAGCGATAAAAACATGTTTTTTTTTTATAATTTTTTCGATGGCATCGAGTATCTGTTCGATGGATCCAATAGACCCTATAATTTACATATTTAAGACATCAACAATAGGTTTCAGCATGCAATCTGCATCTTCCTACATACACCTGCATGTTTGGGAGACATGAAATCCATGGGTCCAAGATTGTGTTTTGGCCCATTTAAATGGTGTTTGATAAATTTCCGTTGTTGGTGGTGCATGTTAATAGATTGTTGTCGGAGTTCCACTAGGCTAGATATATAGGATTTTTAAGTGGCTAAAATGCCATGCAATGATGAGTGCCCCACCATTCGCTGCTTTCACTTTTGGCGTAGCAACTTTATTTTAATTATATTTTGGTAGCATGGTATGGTGGTGGATAGTGTAATAAATATTGGTGAGATTTTGAAAATCTCACCTTATTTTTACAATAAATTAATTTTTAATTTTTAATTTATTAATTTTTAGTTAATATTTTTTATATTCTTTTATATTTAACAAGAAGCATCACAGGAAAATTCTCAGAACTCCTTTTCCCGATAACAAGATTTCTCACCATGATATGAGATGTAAAGCATTAAAAAAATTGCACGAGCTGCAGGTAATGATTCAAATTAAATAGTCCAGGTTGAGAAAAACGTGGATATAGCTCACAACCTTGAAGTCAAACTAATTGAACAGACATTTCTAGTTGGATTGAGATAGTTTAACTACTTTTCATCTCAGCCGTCCATTAAAAATTTCCCCTTGGCCTATTAGTATGAGCTAGTCAGTTTGGGCGGTGGGATTAGAAGGGATTAGGTGGGATAGGATTCATTGGTCCTGTGCCAATTCCACTCCATGTTTGGGAAGAATGGAAAAGCGTGGAATTACATTAAATGAAATTGCATTGGGTCTGTGCCAATTTCACTCAATGTTTGGGAAGTTGTGTAGGTCCCACCATGATGTGTGGCCTATATCCACACCGTCCACCCATTTATCAAGATTATTTTAGAGCATGGGCCAAAATATTAAGTAAATCTAAAGCTCAAGTGGACCCCACCCTAGAAAGCAACAGGGATTGAATACTTACCGTTGAAAACTTCTTTGGGGCTACATAAGTTTTGGATCTACTTCATTTTTAGGCTCATGCCATAAAATGAGGTTACAAAACAAATGAACGGTTTAGATATAACACATGTGTGTTATTTTCAGTAATTTCAAATGATGGTGGGTATATCCATTAATGTACTACCGTATAATCAACAAAGCATGACATTAATTTTATCCCATGGCAATAGGGGACAATCCCAGCCATGGGTAATAATTATGTTTTTTAAATCCCACCCCACCCAATCCCTTCTATTATAGGGCTGCCGAAGCCTTTGGCAGGAAGTTCCTGCGATGGAAACTTACGTACGGCTCACCGTGATGGTTGTAAGGAATCCACTCCTTACATCCGTTTTGTGAGCTTATTTTAATATAGAAGACAAAATTTGAGCAGTATCGAAGACTCGGAGGGTGTGTTGTACTAAAGAAAAGGGTGGTACGGAAATTTCTACGTTGAAGCCTCCCGAGGTAGACAGTAATGTTTACATAACATCAACACCGTTCGTAACGTCATTTCTAGTGGGATGAACTGAAAGCAAAACTATTAGCATGATTCAAAACTTCCGTGGCCTCACGAATATTTCAACTGTAAGTGTTCAATTCCCACGTTTTCATTCGACTTGAGCATTGGATCCCATTCATTTTTTACCTCGTGGCCTAAATTGAACTCACAAACGGATGGACGGGGTGGATTTCTCATAAACGTCACAGTGGGCCCCACCTAGATTTCGCCATAATAGGATCTGCGTCAGCACGTTCCTTGCAAATGTCATTACGCTATCGTCATGTTTCCTTCGCCGGCTAGATAAAAGCTGGCACTCTCGTGCGGTTTATACAGCTGCATTGCCCTTAGACACAGGACAAAAAGCTGAGAATGTTTATCACAGGAAAACTTTCATACTCTGGAAGAGGGCGAAGGATGATACTCAGAAATTCATTAAAAATTTCAAACTGGACGTATAAGTTCTTCAAAATAAACTGTCAAGATTATAGATTCCAGTTTTGATGTATTATAAACCGAAATTATACTTATTTTAGTCACTGACGTAGAGAAAACATCAACGGTTCTATTTCAACATGCAAGTGTCCATGAATGAGAGATTAGAAAATTTCAAATTACCTGAACTTTTTGGTACTGTGACTCTCAGTTAAAATGAGAAAATATCATAGGTTCTCACAATTTAGTCTGTTTAGCTTAAGTTAGTGTTTGCTACGTGTGCAATTTAGGAGTGCCTGCATACTAACTATCAAACTCTGCCAGAGTACCAAATCACTGCCCTTTCTTGGGATGTTACTTTTGGCCCTTTGATTGTTGATTGGCGCCATGCAATTGATGCAACTACTTTCGGCATTGGTGGCGCACGCATTTTATACTTTTTACAGCTGTGTGCTGTGCGATGGTACAAATGCCCCTTTTTTTTCTTTTTTTTTTTTCATACTCTGGCTGCATAGGATGCTTGCAGCTTGATATACAGGTATTTAGAAATTTGACAGGAGGCATGCATGTGTTAACTCACACTAAACCAGCTAAATTGTGCAACGTACTGCTCTTAAGTTACCGTAGCAAGTCAGATATTTTTAACGATCCTCACCTCTAATTTGTGGACACTTGTTTGTTATGGTAGAATTACTTTGCATATATAGTTTCATTTTTAACCTTCTAATATAAATGTCCACCACTTAGATAGTCTGCTAAGCAAATTGATGTGACTTTTAGTTCATGATGCATCTAAAAAGAGTACCACAAATTGAACCATTTAATTGGATTTATTTTTATTACACATGCAATTCTAAGTAAATTATGAATGCCTGTGTATCATCCATGATAGTCTATCAGTGCATCAATGTCTTTGCCTTTCTTTACAGGGAATGATATCGTTATCAACAAACGTTCCAGCTGTATGGAGCCCACTGTGATGTGTGAGTGCCACCCAACCTGTCAATTAGATGCACCTCTGTCATTTTATGAGGTTTAGATTCTAAAAGAGATCATGATCCATGACTCATGTGGGATAGCGAAGTCTACCATAGAATCTGTACTATGTATATTCATCAGTCTGTCAGTTTGCTTATTTTCTTTCTGTTAATCTCTTCATGATAGGCGGGCCAAGTCTTTTTTATCTGGGCCTAGCTAGCTCCCCGAATTGTAAATCCTCCTTTTGAAATTGAATAGATCCAGGGTTGTGGATGGCCGGTTTTTTTTTTTTTTTGGAAAGAATATATATATATATATATATATATATATATATATATATATATATATATATATATATATATATATATATATATATATATATATATATTCCATCTAACTTAAGGGTTCCATATATACAACGGGGGATAATGCATAGGTTCTGGGTTTGATCACTATTGCTCCATGTCCCATGCGCCTGAGTTTTGTATCCGGATGAGTCTTAGAATGTGTGGTTAATGTTAAGAGGCCCACCATATGCATGGTTTGGATTTCAAAGAACACAAGAAGTGCGATCCACAGAGCTTGAACCTCATACGTTTAAGCATGCTATCGTTAATTAGCTCACTTAGAGATCACTACTATTCGTACTATAAATACTTGAAAAATAAGATTTCTACAGATAGTACTACTGCACGTGGGGGCACGGTAGTGTGTGTATAACATCTCACTGTCCTGCAGGCTGGCCTCACTGAGAAAGTTGGAGTATAAAAATGAAGTCGATCCAACTATCATGCCAGCTATCACGTGAATGCAGATGTCTGTTTGTTTCTTTTAAAATTTTTTTTTTTATTTATTATATATATATATATTGAATAAACCTGGCTTTGGGGCATCCCATCATCATGACAGGTTAACGTGATGCATGGGTTATATGGGATCAAGAACCTCCAAATTCACATCCTGGACAACCCATGCATGTGAGTTGGATTGGATGCCATACTCACACTCTAATAGTCCCATGCTCAACATCTATGAATAAGCTTGTTTTATAAAGACTGGCAGCACAGAAATTACCTCGTATTGAAACTCTTGTGAGTCTACCACCCACGCATGAGTAAGGACCCACAATGTCATGTCACTATAAACATGCATGTGGCCTACCCACATGTATGCGATTGAAACCTTTCATTACTGACTTTCAATAGTGAATGGGCCATGTTTAAACGATCCCAATATTTGGAAAACTATAGGCTTTGGTGCCATACTATCAAACATTATTTCAAGTCTATCTATTAGATAGTTAAGATAATTCAATCAAAGAAAAATTGGGTTAGCTAGTAATCAGTCAGTGCTTGAGCCTATAGGATGCATAGCTTGGGTCATCATAAACATGTGCTAGGTACATGGTATACAATCCAGAGGCACGAAATTTCCAATGCCTCTAAAGGCATTTGATCCGTTTCCATCCTCCAGTTTGAAGATCTTAGTGATCATTTAATGTTCCGCCTTCTATTAGTTGAACATAGATTGTTGATTGATTTTTTTTTTTTTTTAACTATTTCCATTTCACTTAAATCATAGGTCAATTTAATGTTTTGGCCCTGCGCCTAACATGGAATTACACATCAAATGGTTGAAGTGGAATTTTCATACACATCAAGAGTGGACCTGTAAAAAAGCAAGCGCGTGCCTGTCTGTCTCCCAGCGCTTTTCCAAGAACCAAAGATTGTGCTGATATTTGGCATGCCCCACCATGATGTGTGTGAAATCCCACTTTATGCCCAGGGGCTAAAATCCAAGCTGACCTCTGATTTTTATGTGAAATCCACTCCAATGCCACAAAACAACTTAAGCACGGGGCCTAAAAATCAGATTTATTATGGACCATTAAGGGAAATAGTTAGAAGGGCTAGCATTGCCCTGTATACTGTTTTCATTCTTGTGGTCCACCTGAATCCCATATTAGGCTGATTTTTGGGACCTTGGCCTAATATGAGGTGATGCACTTTGTGGCGAAGGAGGATTTCACATAGACACTGGCGGGACCTGAGCTGCCTCCATTGCTTGCAAGGCAGACCTGACATGTTAAGAAATGTCACAGAAGTGCTCAAATAATAATTACTTAATAGGGTATTTTATTGAAAACATATTAAAAGGCACTGGAGTGTAAATTCTGTGATAAGTAGGTAGTTACGTGTAAAATTCCCTAAAAATAATCATGATAAGGAAACAGATATCATCTCTAATTAACTAAAATAATATGAACTCATTTTTTATTAGTCTACGAAACAGGTCCCTGATGGGTTATATGGAAAACAACTAACGTATAAGAGATCTCATCGTCCATGCAAGATCTAGAAACGAGTTTCCAAGCTACCCTTCTATTGCTAGTGAGAGGCCTCTGACCACTTAAGTTTTAGCCTTGCGGCCCAACTACATCGGAACTTTTAGACGTAGGGACTGGATCATAACAAGATAGGGGTGAAGGTGGTAAGTACTTGATAAAAAATGGATAGTGGATGACATTATACAACATTATGTTCACACCCTAAGTATAGGGTTGTGATGTAGTAATAAGCTCGGTAAGATCTAGGTCAAATCCACGAGGATTGAACCTTATATGTATTTTGAAAATAACCAGAACTAGAACTAGAAGTAATTTAGAGTCCATTTTGAAAAAAAAAAAAAAAAAAAAAAAAAAAAAAAAACAGAACTAGAACTAGAAGAAGTAATTTAAATCAGGAAAATTAAGAGAGTGATGGTCAATTTAATTAACTAAAATTTGTAAAATTGAAATGTGGGAAACTAGAGTGCCAAGGATCCAGTTGTAGCAATCAGGGAGATCTACACTTGATTCAAGAACACAACTGAATTTAGAGTCCTATCTTCATCCAGTTGGAGGATAATCCATTAAAATACAAATATGAACTTCCTTTTGATCTAGTTATCAAATAGAAGATAGGTATGAGAATTAGAAATTGATTCAATCACAAAACCATGCCCATGAAACAAAGCAAACAACAAAATTTATCCAATGTATAACCAATCTAAGGGATGTATGAATGTTGGGAAGGATTCCATCATCCAATCATGCTTAGGAGAAGATGGTGAACAACAGGATTCCCAAATTTACAAACTCTATAATACTAAGAACATGCTCAAAGCTATCGTAGATCCATTGTAATTTAAGAGTCACAACAAACCATTAAAAACTGAAAGTATTCCTATTAATCAAACTAGAATCAAAAGAGAGTTCAATTAAAACATGAATCCAAGCCATAGGCACAACCCATCATGCTACAAGCTTCACCTCTTAGCCCTAGTTAAGAGGTTTATCCTATCAGGACCATGATTAAGCTAGATCTCTTAAAAGAAAATAAACAAATAAGAAGTAAAGAAAAGAAGGAAAAACTTGTTGAAGCCGGTCTACGCTCCACACCACGCCTCCACGGCTACCCGTCTTGCCTCCATGGCTAAGGATCTGATGAATCCCTCTCCCTTTCACGTTCTTCTTCTTTTATAAGGACAAGAGGTGGTGGAAGAAGTGTGGAGTGGAGTTTTATGCACATCAGCCACGAAAACGCATGCCGAGTTGCGTTCTGACGGTGTTTTCGGACGGTGAAGGTCCAAGAAATACGTTTCGACTCCATGGTTGGGGTAAAAACTCTCCTCTGAAGATTCTGGATGGTTCAGATCATCCAACCGACCACAAATGGTGCCCCACAATACCCTGCAACGTCCGAAAAAATCGAACTTGCATAGGGTGCGAAAATTCTTCCGCTTTGATGCTCGATGGGCCTCACAGTGATGTTTTCTGGAAAATTCACCCGGCTCATTAGATTCCTGGTGAAATTTCAGTTGAAAATGAGTGGTTTTGGTTGAGTTTTGGCGCAGTCCACTGTATCAAACCAACTCGCCGTTCATCCCCCCCCCTCTAGACACAATGGACGGTTCTGATCATCACTACGGGCGACGAGTGGGGCCCACTAGTCAAGACTAGCCAGCCTTATGCGGCCGCTGGAGGTTTCTTGTGCGAGAGAGGAGAAGGGACAGGTCAGCGTCCGCTGACCCGTCTCCCTGTTTTGGTGCACGGCGTGTGCACGTGTGCTATGCACACACACACACCCTCCAGGTGGGTCCCGTCGTGATGTTTATGAGAAATCCTCTTCGTCCATCTGCCTTCCCATCTAATTTGAAGGGTTGAGACCAAATTTGAAGCATATCCAGATATCAGGCGGGCCCCAAATCAGAGATTTGGTGGCTGATCTGTCCGTTGGACCACTTCTACAAGGATCCAATGGCTGAAATTTGACGTGTATGGTTAATTTATGGTCCTCAGGTCAGATATAAAGTTTTGAGCCGAACGAATGGTGGGAACCCTGTGATCTTGTATTCTGGATGATTTTCAGGTCTCTTTAACGTGAATGACGTGATTTTCTCAGATCTCTGGTGTGTAAATTCAATGATCTCGGTCCCCTGGGGTCTGCCCCTTGCCTTGGTGATTTCTGAGCATTAAATCCATGCATTTATTACCCTTTTTCAGTCCAGGCTCCTAAATTCACCTTGCAACACAAACACAATTAAAATAGGCCTTTAAACAGTATCATGTTTGTAAATTCAGGTAATAACTGAGGTCTAATATGCAATATTTAATCCTCAACACCTTACCCATTTGAGAGTATCTCAGACGATCAAATGCAAGAGAAATATTGGGATGTTATGCCTCCATGCCAAGGACTCGCACCCTCTGTAGGTTTACAGCGTAGGAGAGAAGACACCGAACTCATTATGAATGCTCGGTCGGGGGATTTTGGAGGGCGGTGTCATCTCTCCTGTGCAAGAGACTCATGGATGTTTATTTTAGTTGCTAGTGACATTTTATTTTTTCTAAAATAAAACAACTTAATATATATCATATATGAAGTAAAACTATACATAGATATTTTGGGCGGACCCAACCACAAAAAGGGGCAAGGTCCGCCTATCCTGAGACAATAAAAAGAAATGAAGGAGGACTCAATAATAAGTAAGGACTCTAGCAATCTCTCAGATTACCCAGTCCAACCTTATCCAACAAAATCAGCCTCTTGGTAATCTGGGGAAGCTCCTCTGAAGAATGGAAGAACAATCGATGCTGGCCGGCGCTACCCCTTATAGCCAGATCATCTGTTACAACATTTGCTTTTGTGGGAATATGGGAGAAAGAGACCACTAAGCCCTCTGAGAGCCTCTTGATCCTGGTCCGTTAGTATGACATGACCCACGAGGGGGGGGGGGGGGGGGGGGGGGGGGGAGGGGGGGTTACTCAGGAGAATTCCTATCACAACTTTAGAGTTGCTCTCAATTTTCACTTTTGGATAACCCATTGTCACACAATGGGATAGGCCCTCCCAAATCGCCTTGATTTCAGCACGAGAGTTTGATCCAAAGCCGAAACCTGAAGAGAAAGCAAAAAAAGAAATCTACCTCTGTCATCTCTGCCAATACCACCACCCCCAGAGGGCCCCGAGTTACCAAGGGAGGATCCATTAACGTTTATCTTGACCCAGCTCGGCTTTGGTTTGGCCCATTTGATGAGTTAAATATTTCGCTGAACTAGAGGCTCTCCACCAAGGCCTAATTCGGATAGAGCCACCACCGAAGCACACTTGATCAACTTTGGGCGAGGGAGAGAGGGGCCGAGCCGGCAGATCCAATATTGGACCCTAGCAATAACATTTGAAAGCTGGGGCATTATCGAATATTGCAGCATTCCTAGAAATCCATATCTCCCAGAAAATAAGAGATGGTAAGAGACCCACAAGGGTACCCAGAAGGTCAGTTGGCGTAGCAACTGTCCACCATTTGGAAGCTCTGGTCAAGGCTGATTCATGGGAGGAGGAGAAGATCTTGAAAATAGGTTGGACGTGGGAGAAAACATTAGAAGCTAACTCACTAGAGGAGAATAAATGGTCAATAGATTCTGAGTGGCTTAAGTGGGGTGGGAAACAACAAACACATTGCGACACCAAGTAAACCCCATTTGCTTGAATTCTTTCATCAACCGGCAAGGCTCCATGGATGATCTTCCAGGAGAGAAGAGATAATTTAGGAGGGAGCTTTAAAAACCAAACCCACTTGGACCACGCTCTCTTAATACCCCAGGCCCTGTAGATGTAACACCCCGAAAATCGGCACCCAAGTACATAGACTCCGGTCCCAAGTTCCCAGGTGTTAACCTAATAAAAATGCACATGTGTTCTTATTCAGATTCATGTTCACTTCACACACAAATAATCAGAGTAATGCATTTCAATTTAGCAGAATTAAAGCGAGGTAGAGATATAGCAAGATCCAACAATATAGGGCTAACACCTAGAAGTTACATTTCCAAAAGTGGCGACCACCCATGTGAGAATTATACAAATCATAATAATTATAATAGGGACAAAAGAACAACTACCAATCAAGAAGAAGCTAGAGATCTACTCGGCGCCCCGAGCGCATCACTGACTGGTCCTATTCCTGAGTTATCTGCATATGTTAAATAAAAGGTGTCAAACGCCAACATAATGAACAATTATCCCCAAGATTGTGACTTGGGATATTTTACTGATTAGTAGGTTCACAACAAATACATATTATACACTCAAACATGTTATCTTCAACGCACAACTACTAAACAAGTTACACATGTTACCAACACAATAGAGCGCAAACAATGATGGCATAACAAATAAACAGTTTCTTAATCTAGTTGGTAAGTATATTAATGAGATGATAAAATGATGCATGCTCCTCATAATTCAACACTCCCTGACAAGCGACTTCCACGCTTATTTCGCAAATGACCAACACTCCCTCATAAGAAACTCCAACACTAAATCACAACATCCTATTCTAATGCATAATTAGCTAAGTAATTATTAGTTCTAATTCAAACAACAGGTTGGTAAAGTTAGGATACCGTCATTATATCATAAGTCATTATCTGGATCACATGGTTAGTTGCGGCATGCGCCAGCTCCTCACTAGTGTCCCTTGATCTAAATTAAGGTGTTATCCGTTTATCTCACAAATCAACAATTTCAATGATATGGTATGGTACTTAAAAGTATGAGGATCAACCCGGTATGGGTCGTCACCCATACCGAGTATGATCACTCAATTCTGAGGTTGTAACAGCCCATGACACGCTACCCCGACCGACTGGAGCACTATTTTTGAAAGGGGTCTGGATCAAATGGCTCACCCCAACCCACACTCGGACTACAACTTGGATAAACAGTGGCTGAGGCGTTACAGAGGTATGGGCTTATCACATTAAACCAAATCAATACAGAGAAAAGGGGCTCGTCACCCAATTCCATTCATGCCTGAGTCATTCGAACGGTGCTCTGGCACGGAACCATTGGCCGAGTAATTTGACGGGGGCCGTTCGAATAAGGACCTATCACCTCCATTAGTGCTCATTGTCACTACGAGGAGGCTCATCACCCCAGCGTAGGCCAACAGCATGGACATGGTGTCCTATATCACCATGCTCGACTCCCTAGTCTTAGTTGTTTACTGGTCACTACGGGGAGGCTCGTCACCCTAGCGTAAGCCAAAATCTCAGACACGGTGTCGCATACCACCATGCCTGGCTCATGAATCATGGGATTGTATCACTAATATTTATGAGTAGACTAAATTAATGATAACGATGGTATCCCAAATTCTATTGAATGTTATACAATCACCAAGCACAAGAATGATCAAGCTTGCATTAGACTGATGTGATTGACTACAGATAACCCCGGGCAAATCGGCATTGGGTGCAAAGCATCCCACGTAGATTTGACTATTGTCGATCATCTGTGTTTAACTCCGGTCGGCCATATAAACTTGGGATAGCTTCCTTAAAGCGGGTTATCCGCATATTTAGATAATTTGCGAAGATCGATCTACCACAACAACACAATTCAATCATCCCAGTATTTCTAAGCATTCAACATTCAAGAATTTTTATAATATTAAGAGTATCATGTCATCCATGCGTTTCATCGAGCATGTTATCAATCAAATAGAAAATAAATGAATTTAATTATTCTAAAATGGCAAGTAGAAGCTTGGGAGTAGATCTTCACCTTAGAGTAAAAATTCTTGACTTGGATGTGGCTCTAGCGTCGGGAATTTGGGGAAAAAGCTCTAACCCTAAATTGAAGTATAAGACTATTGTTAATGACATATATTTAGTCCTAATTAAATATTAAACAATGAATTATGTCTTAACTAATTCGATTAGAATGATCCACCAATTCAGTTCAATGAACCGGGACTCGTAATCGGCGCACAACCGAAACCATAATTAGATGAGGCCTAATTACTGCTCCCACAAGAGTATGAACCGCTCTAATCGATAATTGTGACTTAAAACCCTAACATTCACAACCCTAACATTAAGGTTTGCAAGAATCGAAGGAAATAAAAGGGGGTTTCTAACCCTAATGGCTTAAAATGCAAGAAATAAAAGAAAGGGATGGAAAGTCATGTAGGAAAACCCTTTACCTAGCAAGGTAGTGGAGAATCCAACCTGAAATCTTTGGATTTCATCCGTATAAGACATAAGACCGGGTGTAGAGACAAGATCTCCTACGATTTGGCGAGCACGCAGATCGGACGACGGTATCTAGCACTAACTCCACAATTTCCCCCTTTTCTCTCTCTTCCTCTCTTCCTCTTTCTCTCCTTACCTTTGAAAAAATTCGTATAGGAGAAGGGACTGTACAAATGAGGTTCTTTTATAGAACCAAAATTGATGAAAATGGCCCCAATGGCCCTTTATTCATTATACTAACCCTGGAGGGGGTTTTTTTTACTTACTACACCATGGGAAAGGTGCTTCGCTACAAGATCTACATTTCATCACAATCGGGCGGCAATCGGACGGTCTGATTAGCCGTGGGGGCTCCACTTGCGATGAACGGTTACCGATGATCGATCGGTGCCGCGACTATACGAATATATGTAGGGAAATATCATTAACTCACACCTCGAGTTTGGTTGGAACCCAACTGCTGGAAAGTCTAAACTTCGCAGAAGAGGAGAGAGCTTAATGCACTTAAATTTTCAGATTTCTGCTTAGTGCATTTGCACATCCTATGCACCCAGCCTTCAGCCCAAGTTAAGCAATTTTAGACACCATTCTGGCTTGACATTCGCGATGGATGTGAAGCCCGGTAAGACGGTCACTATTCTATAGTTTCAAATCTAGTGGGCCACTAACATGCGATTTAGAGCTTATTCGAATAATCAGGGCATTTTCGGGACGAATTGGGCAACAACATTTATCATGCACGATGATTGGGATTTGGATTAGCTAAATTCATAGTTTTGAGTATTTTTAATTAGTGGAAAT
Source organism: Magnolia officinalis (assembly GCA_021015155.1). Taxonomy (NCBI): domain Eukaryota; kingdom Viridiplantae; phylum Streptophyta; class Magnoliopsida; order Magnoliales; family Magnoliaceae; genus Magnolia; species Magnolia officinalis. The sequence goes on along the minus strand of JAJHSJ010000006.1, from coordinate 70,472,966 downwards.
GATAATTCGACTCTAATCATCCTAATCAAGGACCATAATTTAACTATACTTGAAGCTATCTGAATTACTAAAATATACCAAAAATAGAAAATATTAATTTAATTAGATAGGATGATTCCTAGTAATATTAGAAAAAATTTCTAAGAAGACATCGAATACAAAAAGTTTAAGATAAAAAAGATATACGCAATTCATCGGCAACATGTAGTTACAGAAATTTTCAGTTTTAATAGGTCTATTTCATATAATAATTTTGGTACTTTTAATTACGATATTATTTTTATTATTTTTATATTAGTTCATCATCAAGTTTACTTTTTCTTTACCAAAAATCATTATATTTTGAATTCTAGAAAAATTCTAAAAATTATGGGAGTATCAGCTGCCTGAAACTAATAATTTTGGTATAGTTTCTAAAAAGTCCCAAACTAAACCTCCTTTAATTATTTTTTATATTTTTTATTTATTTATTCATGAAAATAGACTCATCAATCTTCAATCTTATTTTTTAATTACCTTAATCGGAGTTCTAGAAAAATAGATATGACTTTTTGAATTCAATACGCGAAAATTGTCAAAATATGAATATGCAGAAAATTGCTAAACAGAGTTACTTGGTTCAACTGAGTCCTACTCGGTGCAACCGAGCCCTGCTTTCTAGATTTGCTCGGTTGCTCAAGGTTTACTTAGTGCAACAGAGCAGGGCTGCCCTAAATGCCCCAGTTTGCTCGATGCAACAGAGTTCCACTCGGTGTAACCGAATCTTGTTGTCCATATTCTTTTAAATTCTCAAATTTCACTCATTCGAGCGGTTTTGGTGGGTCCAAGGTCATTCTTTTTGGTCCCAAACATGTACGAATACACACACGAATATGCACTCAAGTCAATAATTCAAAGGTAACGCCCAAGGACATCCAATCTCCAAGTTAGCGAAAATCTGGGACATTACAATCTAACCCCCTTAAAAAAATAATTTCATCCTCGAAATTGGCTAAGTTGTCTATTAGGTTCATATTCAATTAGCCCACATGTAAATACAATGACCTTGCCTATAGTGATTTGAGCTCGTACTTATTATTGGGCCTCTTATTTAGTGATCCGATCTACATATACGACTTGGCCTAGTTCTTAAATCCCAACTCTTTCCCTTCAATGAGTTCATTACTAAAGCCTTAGGGACGATTCAGATCCTACTTAGTGATCTAGCCTTATGTATGACCTAGATCAATTTCTTTCAATCCTGGGCCAGTGGGATATGGGCCTACTACGCTTCCATTGCGCCTATGATCGGGTAGACATGCATACCTACTTAGCCAGGATGGGTTCATAATTTTCTACCCCCCTTAAAAATAATTCTACCCTCAAGGCTCAAGAACTTATATCTCAATCCGTATATTGGAACGAGTTGTAATTTGGGATCTACCTTTGATATGAAATGGGAAATGATCTCTTAATACATCGGTCTTCCTTTCATCGATGATGCGTATTATGGCATTGGTATCTACGGTTATAGAAAGTAGCTAAAAATGATGGGTGTTGTGGTTGATTTCAAGGACGGGCGTGAGTTTGTGGCAAGTTGTCTAATTTTACCAAAAGAAATGACTTTTTCCACGATTCTGACTTAACCTCTTTAAATGTATCTAGTTTAATACTGTAAGATAATCTATACAGTACAGATACATAAGAAATTTGGACAGAATAGGTTGATAAGCAAACTATCTTTCTAGGTTCCTATGCTTAATCTGTATGCCAGAATGGGCCTTGATTTGGGGCCTAACTTCCTAACTATCTAGTGCCCAATGGAAAACTTTCTTAGGCCTAAACCCTCATGTTATATTAAGATCATAACTTAGGGACAATTAGGTGGGCACCTTATCCTCCATGATTCTAAGCATAGTTTCTAAGTTTTATCAACTACCTTGTTAGGGATTCTGAAGGGGTGAAGTAATAAATTCTCAGTTTTCAGGGGCTGGTTAACATGGAAGGACGGTTGTGGTGAGTTTGAGCCTGATACATAGATCCTCTGCCTGGCCAGTACGGATGGTTCATTGTATCATCTCCCAATCCTGGTGAAATTAAGTCTTCTGCTTGGTAAAGCATTGAGTCTATTGATAACTACTAGGATTTAGAATTTCATTCAAACCACGAATACTTTGCTCGTCTATAGTTCCGCCATTCCGTGTTCCCGATTATAGTAAGTCCTTGGAGAAACCGTTCTAAGGGGCGTGTTGACAGGACCTAACATTCAATCTGATAGATGCTTAAGTTTTCACCGAGCCTAAATAGTTTCTAAGTCTAAATGATCATCCTAAGAGTGCTTAAAGAAGCCTATAAGTATCAAGGAAATTCAACGAAAGAAGGCGTCTCACCCCAACCCAATCAACTCAACCAACGAAGTCTATTTCCAATTATCCTAGCATAATCAGTCACTTATGTTCATGTGCATAACCAGTACTCAAATCCTTGGCCGCAATCGAAAGTCTGCGCTCTTATGCTAGATGATTTTTATTTCCAATACAAGCATTTCTTCTAGCTCTTGGGGTCAAAAGTTGTCTGGTTTGAATTAAGTCGCTTGAACTTGAATTTCATGCACTCGAGCACCTCACACATGACAATACCGATCAAAGCAGTCCTTTGGTTTAAAATTATAGATTTATGTTCAAATGTGATATTGTTCATCATTCCTAAGTTTCAGTTCATAATCATAAAAAACTGGAGAATTTAGTCCTAGGGTTCATCGTTCCTAATTTATTGGATTTCTTACAATGTCATATATATATATATATATATATATATATATATTTTGAAATCTAAGAGTACTAATTTTGGGCCTAAAACTCTAAATGTCTCAACATCCAATCATTGTGGTTTATATAATCCTCATTCCCAAGGTCCTAGTTATCTTAGTACTCCACTCTGATACCACCTGTAACATTCCAAAAATTGGCACCTGAGTACATAGACTTCGGTCCCGAGTTCCCAGGTGTTAACCTAATAAAAATGCACGTGTGTTCTCATTCAGATTCACGTTCATTTCATACAAAAATAATCAGAGTAACATATTTCAATTTAGCGAAACTAAAGCGAGGTATAAATAGCAAGATTCAACAATATAGGGCTAACACCTAGAAGTTACATTTCCAAAAGTGGCAACCACCTATGTGAGAATTATACAAATCACAATAATTACAATAGGGACAAAAGAATAACTACTAATCAGGAAGAAACTAAAGATCTACTTGGCACCCCGAGTGCACCACCGACTGGTCCTATTCCCGAGTTATCTGCATATGTCAAATAAAATGTGTCAAACGCCAACATAGTGAAAAAATATCCCTAAGATTGTGACTTGGGACATTTTACTGATTAATGAGTTCACAACAAATACATATTATACACTCAAGCATGTTATCTTTAACGCACAACTACTAAATAAGTTATACACATGTTACCAACACAACAGAGCACAAGCAATGACGGCATATTAAACAAGCACTTTCCTAATCTTGTTGATAAGTATATTAATGCGATGATGAAATGATGTACGCTCCTCACAATCCAACACTCCCTCATAAGCAACTTTCATGCCTATTTCACAAATGACCAATACTCTCTCACAAGTGACTCCAACGCCAAATCGCAACATCATATTCTAATGCATGATTAGCCAAGTGATTATTAGTCCCAGTTCAAATAGCAAGTTGGCGAAGCTAGGATACCGTCATTATATCACTTGTCATTATCTGTATCACGTGGTTAGTTGCGGCATGTGTCAGTTCCTCACCAGTGTCTCTTGATCCAAATTAAGGTGTCACCCATTTATCTCGCGAATCAACAATTCCAATATAATACCTAAATGTATGAGGATCAACCCGGTATGGGTCGTGACCCATATCGAGTATGATCACTCAGTTCCGAGGTTGTAATAACCCATGGCACGCTGCCCCGATCGATTAGAACGTTATTTTCGAAGGGGGTCCGGATCAAATGGCTCACCTCAACCCACGCTTGGACCATAGCCCGGATGAATAGTGGTTGGGGCGTTACAGAGGTGTGGGCTTATCACATTAAAACAAATCAATACAAAGGAAAGGGGTTCTTCACCCAATTCCATTTATGTCTGGGTCGTTTGAACGATGCTCTGGCATGGAACTATCTACCGGGTAATTTGACGGGGGCCGTTCAAATAAGGACCTATCACTTCCATTAGTGCTCGCTGTTAATACAGGGAGGCTCATCACCCCAGTGTAGGCCGATAGCACAGACATGGTGTCCAATACCACCATGCTTGGCTCCCGAGTCTTAGTTGCTCACTGGTCACTAAGGGGAGGCTCGTCGCCCCAGCATAGGCTGACAGCTCTGACACGGTGTTGCATACCACCATGCCCGATTCATGAGTCTTGGGATCGTATCGCTAATGTTTATGAGTAGACTAAATCAATGGTAATGATGGTATTCCAAATTCTATTGAATATTATACAATCACCAAGTACAAGAATGATCGAGCGTGCATTAGACTGATGCGATTGACTACAGAGGACCCCGACCAAATCGACATTAGGTGCAAAGCATCCCACGTAGCTCCAATTATTGTTGATCGTCTGTGTTCAACTCCGGTTGGCCGTATAAGCCTGGGATAGCCTCCCTAAAGCGGGTTATCCTCATATTTAGATAATTTGAGAAGCTTGATCCACCGTAACAACACAATTCAATCATCTTAGTATTTTTAAGCATTCAACATCCAAGAATTTTTATAATATTAAGAGTATTATGTCATCCATGCATTTCATCGAGCATGTTATCAATCAAATAACAAATAAATGTATTTAATTATTCTAAAATGCCAAGTAGAAGCTTGGAGGTAGATCTTCACCTTAGAGTCAAAATTCTTGACTCGGATGTGGCCTTAGTATCGGGAATTTGGAAAAAATGCTCCAAACCTAAATTAAAGTATAAGACTATCATTAATGACATGGATTTAGTCCTAATTAAATATTAAAAAATGAATTATGTCTTAACTAATTCGATTGGAATGATCCATCAAATCGATTCAACGAACCGGGACTTATAATCGGCGCACAACCGATACCATATTGGGATGGGTCCCGATTACGCTCCCACAAGAGCGTGGACCACTCTAATTAATAATTGTGACTTAAAACCCTAACATTAGGGTTTGTAAGAATCGATGGAAATAAAAGAGGGTTTCTAACCTTATTGGCTCAAAATGCAAGAAATAAAAGAAAGGGATGGAAAGACATGTAGGAAAACCCTTTACCTAGCAAGGGGGTGAAGAATCCAACCTGAAATCTTTGGATTTCATCTGTGGAAGATTTGAGATCGGGCATAAAGACAAGATCTTTAAGATTCGGTGAGCACGGAGATCGGACGATGGGATTAACATTGGCTCCACCATTCCCCCCTTCTCTCTCTCTCTCTCTCTCTCTCTCTCTCTCTTCTCTCTTCCTCTTTATCTCCTTACCTTTGGAAAAATTCGTATAGGAGAAGAGGTTGTGCAAATGAGGTTCTTATAGAACCAAAATTGATGAAAATGGCCCCAATGACCCTTTATTCATTATACTAACCCTGGAGGGGGCTGTTTTTGACTTACAGGGCCTCATTGGAGGCCCATTGATTTATTTACACCATGGGGCAGGTGCTCCGCTACAAGATCTACATTTCATCACAATCGGGCGGCAATCGGACGCTCTGATTAGCCATGGGGGCCCCACTTGCGGTGAACGGTTACCGATGATCGATCGGTGCCGTGACTATACGAATATGTGTAAGGAAATATCATTAACTCACACCTCGAGTTTGGTTGGAACCCAACGGTCAGAAAGTTGCAACTTCGCAAAAGTGCAGAGAGCCTAATTCACTTAAATTTTCAGATTTCTGCTTAGTGTATTTGCACATCCTATGCACCCGGCCTTCAGCCCAAGTTGAACGATTCTAGATACCATTCCTACTCGACATCCGCGATGGACGTCAAGCTCGGTAAGATGATCATTATTCTATAGCTGTGAATCTAATGGGCCACTAACGTGCGATCTAGAGCTTATTCGGATAATCAGGGCATTTTCGGGACGATTGGGCAACGAGATTTCTCATGCACGATGATTTGGATTTGGATTAGCTAAATTCATAGTTTTGCCTATTTGTAATTAGTGGAAATGGTAATTTGGCTATAATCACCCTAATCAAGGACCATAATTCAATTATACTCGAAGCTATCCGAATTAGTAGTAAATATGCCAAAAATAGAAAATATTAATTTAATTAGATATGATGATTCCTAGTATGATTATAAGTAATTCCTAAGAAGACATCGAATACAAAAACTCTAAGGGCTTGTTTGATTTTCCAGTGTAAGGGCGAATACAAGGTAAATGAGTAATTGTTGCTATTGAACATGTTTGATAACCAGGCGTTATTTCTACCGTGAAAAATCGTACAAAAACATTGATTTGAATTTTTTGGTCGTGCTGTGATATATTTGACATATCCATACCATCCATTCTTTTTAAGCAGAATATTTTGGAGCATCATCTGAAAATTGAGGCAGATCTAACACTTAATTGGTGCACACCAAAGGAAATAGTGTCCATAAAACATCCACCATTGAAAGCTATTTCTTTCACCAGGCCCACATCAGAGTTTATTTGTCATCTAAACTCTTCGTAAGATCCCACAGGCATGGATAAGAGGAAAACACAAATATCAGCTTCATTCAAAGCATCTAGGAGCCACAAGAAATATTTAACAGTGGGTGAATGATTTATCACAATTTCCTATGGTGTGGTCCACTTGAGCTTTGGATCTGCCTCATTTTTGTGTTCATACCCTTAATAAGGCTGACATATAGGATGAACGGTGTGGATAATCTACGTACATCACAGTGGGCCCTACATCTATTTGGCAATCATCCTCGATTCTAGTGCCCAAAAGTTAAGCAGTCATATCTACATCGTTTCCAATGCGGTAATTACCTGGGGAAGTAATTATTACCCATTTACCAGTTAATTACCTGTTACATGAAAAATCAAACAGGCCCTAAGATGAAAAAGATATGTGCGATTCATAGGCAACGTGTGGTTGCAGAGAAATTTTCAGTTGTACTAGGTCTATTTCATATAATAATTTTGGTACTTTTAATTATTATATTATTTTCTATTAGTTCATCATCAAGTTTACTTTATCTCTACCAAAAATCATTACATTTCGAGTTATAGAAAAATTCTAAAAATTCTGGGAGTATCAGCTGCTTGAAACTAATGATTTTGTATAGTTTCTAAAAAGTCCTAAACTTAACCTCCTTTAATTATTATTTGTACTAGTTATTTATTTTTTCATGAAAATAGACTCATCAATCTTCAATTTAGCTTTTGAATTACCTCGATCGAAGTCGGAAACTGTCAAAATCTGAACATGTAGAAAATTGCTAAACAGAGTTACTCGGTTCAACCGAGTCCTACTCGGTGCAACCGAGCCCTGCTGTCCAGATTTGCTTGGTTACTTGAGGTTTACTCAGTGCAACCGAGTAGGGCTACCCCAAATGCCCCAGTTCGCTTGGTGCAACCGAATCTTGCTATCCATATTCTTCAAAATTCTCAAACTTCACTCATTCGGGCGGTTTTGGTGGATCCAAGGTAACTCCTTTTGGTCCCAAACACGTGCAAATACACACATGAATATGCACTCGAGTCAATAATTCAAAGGTAATGCCCAATGACATCTAATCTCCAAGTTAGTGAAAATCTGGGACGTTACAGGAGAGTTGCCAGGCTACTGCAACCTGGAGATCACCTGAGGAGGAAGCCACCCACACCTGTTTGTTGGGGATCTCACAGATGCAGGAACCATCATCTGCTTCATGGTCGAGCACTACCTATGGCAGCAAGTTAGTGACTGAAGCTTCATCTTTCCAACCAAAGGGCCCTATGAAATATTCTTTAACTTGAGCTTGGGGCTGATGCGGGGCTGACTGAAGTTTCCAGCTAGAAAGAGGCCCCAAACCGGTCCAATCATCTTCCCAAAACCTACAATTCCCGTGCCCAATCAGCCAGCGGGAGCTTGTGTCAATAGCTGCAAAAGAATTGCAGATCTGTTTCTAAAGGGGGGAGGCTCATGAAACCAGTGACAAGTCACCCTTAGAGAGGAGGTCTTATGCATATTTACCTCTCACAAAAGAAGCCCAGTAGCTGTCCTGTCCCCTGCATTTGACCTCCCACGCCATTCTCATCCTGAACGCCTGCATAATATTTCTTAAATTTCTGAATCCCAGACTGCCTTCCAGGATTGGATATGATAAGTGGTGATGCTGTAAGATGTTGCATTGGGGACTTAATGGCAAGGATTCATATTTATATAAAAAATTTTTTATCTCCTCTTGTGGTGATGCTATAAGAAGTTGCATTGGGGACTACCACAGTAGTGGTATAGCTTTGAACCAGCACGCAAGCTGGTCTCTTCTAACCATGAAAGTTGGATGCACGAAAAAGTAAGACAAATCCAATCTTTACACCTTATTTGAATGCGTCCTTTACTGCCATATACTCAGTTTCTATTGTGGAAAAAACAACCATAGATTGAAGTTTCGACATCAAACTAATCTCTTCACCCACTAGCATGAACGAGTACCTAAAAGTCGACCTTCTATTATCCACGTTTTCTGCGTAATTAGAATCCACATAACCTATAAGTTTGTCCTTTAATTTTTTGAATGTCAAGACATAATCACTACCAGAAAAATGGTCAAAGGCTACAGATAAAGGCCGTAGCTAAAGATCTATGGCACGCGGTTATAGTCCGTAACAAGACCGTAGCCATTGTTTTTGAAGCAATGGCTATTAATTAAATCCATAGCCATAGAACTAATGGCTACAGATATAATCCATAGCCATACTTTCTGTAGTGAAATATACATACAACTACGAATAATATTTGTACCTAAAAGTATAACAAGATCGTAGCAATATGTTGAAGTTAGCAATAGTTATGGTTTCCAGAACTAGAGCTACAACCAATATCCATAGCCACTGCCTATTAAAAAAAGAAGAAGAAGATATTATAATAATAGTGTCTCTTACCATTGTTAGTACATGCCCTAATAGATCAACTCATCTAAGCTAATATAGATAAAGACTCATGGCTTATAAACCCATCTACCCATCTAAACTAATACACATAAAGAATGACATGAGAATCTAATGACATGAGAATCTAAAGCACAAGAAGATGAACATATAGAGTGATTTACACCCATCTTCCATATCACTTCACATTGTAAAACTGTTAAAATAAAAATAATGTGTCTAGCCAAACATCACCATTCATACATAGTGTTATGCTAGAAATCGGAAACAAATCGCATAATTACATAAAATCGTGCGCGTCATCGATATAAGCTTCGATTGATCGACATAAATCGAGTATCCCTTAATCAATCGAGCTTTTATTTTTGATCAATCGAACATGGTCAAAAGTGTCTAGAGAGTTAACATGAAAATTTCAAATTATCTCGATTGCTCTAACCTCCAAGGTCAATCGATCGAACCTGTCCAAAACTATCTAGAGACCAATTCGTTTAATCCTGGGTTCAATCGATTGATCGAGCAGCCTGTTCAATCGATCGAAATCCCATGTTTTTGTACTAATTGAAGACATTCAGATAACAGATCCTACCTCCCGTTGCTTACTACAACGTGGGTCCATGTCATTGGTCAAGACCATTAGCCTGTTGGACCTTGCAATAGATGGACCATGACCCAAATATATCGAAGATAACAATATCCTAGCCACCAATCTGGGCAACTTTCACTCGATGGCAGACGTCATTGCATTTTTCTATTTGCATGAAATGTTAGGATAGTCCTTTTTTAAATTAGATATTACATTATACACATTCCAAGATAAAATATGGATGTCGCATCCTTCCTTGGACTGTCCGTCTTCTGTTCAGACAATCATAACCCTCGATTAGAGGTCTTTTCTATAAAGATGGACCCCATTAAGTGATTATGATTGTCCAATTAGTGTAATTTTCAACACGACCCATCCAATATCGAACCCATTTAAAAGTCTGGTCAGATGTTATGAAAATATGCCACATGCAGACATTAGGAGAAGCAAGCTTTAATCAGATCAGTACTTCCCAAAATTAGTGTTGGAAAGTGATTCTAAAGTTGTGGTAGACCTCCTCAACAATTAGGACTGGGACCAAATGGACACCACCTTAGCCGTTAGGGAAACCAATTATGTTGTGATTGGGTAGCGAAACCCAAGTTGCCAAAACCTTCCTCTTGCCGAATACCCTCATGTTAAACCGAGTGGGAACTAGGTTGTATTCGAGAGGGGTTGGCAGGCCCGAATCTCTCCCTTCTGTTTCCTCTTTCTAAGGAGTATAAGATCGGCGGGCAGTAGGTTGTTTTAGTGTCCTTCGGCCAGCCCGAAGTAGTTTCATTTCCGTTTTCTGTACAGCTTTTTCCTTATTTAATAAAGAGTTCTTAACCAAAAAAAAATTAAAAAAAAAAAGTCAAAGAAAGCGGCTAGCACGCAGGAGGAGCGCATCTTTTAATGGGACAAAGGCGGGAAGAAGACGTGAATTACTGTGGTTGACGCTTTGGCTTGTCTGAACGTGGACACTGTAGAAGATAAGAATCTCGTGGCAATCCATCACTGCCATTCTTCCACTCATTCACTATGCATGTGGGGGTACGTTGACGGACGCAGATCAGGTACTGCCCACGCCAGTTCCGAGCTCGGGACAGGCTGGGCTCCCAAGCGCCACCGTGATGTATGGACTCCATATCCATCAATGATTTTAGAATATAAGCCTTAAAAAAGGAAGATCCAATGCTCAAGTGGACCACAGTGGGGATTAAATCCTACCGTTATTAAGGACTAGAAATTTTGGATCAAGATGGTGCTTGTTTTTTTTTTTTTTTCTTTTTTACTTCATCCATTTGTATACGATCATATCAACAGGTTAGATGGCAAATAAACAACATGGTGGGCCCTAAGAAGCTTTCAATGGTGGGCATCCTAAGCACTGCTTCTTCCTGTGGTGTGGTCCACTTGAGCCTTTGGATCTGCCTATTTTTTGGGCTAATAATCTAAAGTAATATGGAAAAATAGATAAAGGGGGTAGATAAAAGCCATACAATATGGTGGCACCTCAGTGGTCCCTCAAAACCTCCGCCTCTCCCGAGCTTTGAACAGGCGGGAGTAGTACCTAATCCGTGCCGTGGGTTGACGTCTATATGGGATATATGGACGTTAATTGCCTATAACACGGCGTTTGAAGATCTGACATGTCCCAATGAAAAGCGGCCATGTGTGGCAGTTATAATTGTGGTGGCCATAGAAAAAACCATTTCAGCCAAAGTAAATTTTGATTTTCATTATGGGCCCACGGAGGGAGGCCTGTGATGAGGTATAAGTCTTCCTTGAGGGATGACCACTCCGAATCCATGGAGCTCTTTGTACTCCTCACAGAGTTTCCTCGAATCCACGATGGATAAAAGCAGAAATAATTCCTAATAAATTCGAAATAACTTGATTGATTTAAAAAATAAAATAAAACTACAACTCTTTAAATAAGGAACTCAAACCTAAGCAGAGTTTTAGACTTAATACTCCAACTTAAACACCCTAAAAACGTGTCTTACTATAAATATTAAACTTACTATTTATAGATGACCTCTATTCCTACTAGACTTTGTGGTTTTCAACCAAAAATGGTAAGTGTCTAATTTGACCCAACCACATTACTCTCCTAATTTTTTCTAAGCGCTTTTCACGTTGGGCACGACTTTTACAACTCAAAGGATCAAAAGTTATACTTGAACTAAAACATACCATTTATAGTAAACTATGGCACTAAATGGGACTTTTGACCATTAATATGATGGAATCTCGTAAATCCAGCATGGGCAACCCGGTATAGCAGGGTTGGTTGGCTTAAGTAGGTTCTTCTAACCCAAAATCATATATAATATGTCGAAAAACTTATCCCGGTTGCGAGATATGCCTGATTTAAGGTTCTATCGGTCCAGATCATTTCTGCCTCCAATTAGGCCTTCTCTGGTCCATCGTTGCAATGAAAGTGTTTGTGACCCACTCTACATCAGTCCATCTTTGACGGACACACATGATGCTTTTTTATTTAACTATAGCGGGGTTATAGGGATTTATTAGTTATAAGCCATATACATGGTCTAAATATCACAGTGATTAGATTTTCTTTTCCGTTTAACTCTCCCGACTGCTACCCATTTTCATTACCGTCCATATGATGCTAACATATTGGATGGGTAGATTATATATATGTTATTTTAGGCTATACTCATGGTTGGGTAAAGAATTTGTATCATAATTAAAAAGGCCCAAGACTCGACTCCGGCCGTATTCATTCAGGTTAGATTGACGTCCTTGAAGACTCAACCCAAATCGACTTTATAAATAATAAATATATTTAAAATTTTAGGAATAATTAGGACAGGCACAATTTCCTATTCATTCTGCATAAAGAACTTTCCTGTTTAGAACTTAGGTTATAAATGTGAGCGTTGGTTGGTTTATCCAAACCAATGATCTGATGCCCTATGGGTGCAGTTAGGCTCAAATCACCATAATTGGGAGTCGTTGCTAGCTCTTGTGAATCAATGCATGTAGAGAGCTGGAACTAAAGAACACTTGCTTTCCATTGAAATTTTTTAGTGTGAAGTATTCCATATATACAATTATAGGAATGATCTTCACAATTAATTAAGGGAAGATAATTTTGCCAAATTTTTAGTAATCTTCTTTCTGTACATTATTCAGGTTTTAAGGAACGGAAAGATTTGCTTAGGGTGTGAATTGTAGGAGAGTTGGATGAATCTTATGTGGAAGATTGTCTAATAATGTTGGATTGAAGGTGCGGTGATGGGTGATGTTGATGATCGTTGATGATCGGCAATGGTGTGGACAGGGTAGGTTTTGGAAGATGGCGGTGGTGGCGGTGAGGGCGTGGGCTTGGGTACAATGGATGGTGGATGATGGGTTAGGGTTGATCGATGATGGATGGTGGTCAATAAACCGTGGAAACTAACAATTGCATAAATCAAACCCTAGATTGCCTTTGACGCTATAAAGAATGCTTGCTTTGAATTGAAAATTTTCCTCTCTATATTTTTTTAGTGTGATATATTCCAAATATATATACAGTGTTACAAAGATGATCTTTACAACTAAGGAGAGATGATTTTGCCAGGTTTTTGGCAATATTCTTCCTATACATTATTTAGGTTTACATGAATGGGAAGATTTGCTTGTGTTGTGAGTTGTAGGAGAGTTGAATGAATCTTTTATACAAGATTATCAGAGAGGAAAATTTCAATTCAAATCAATTGTTCTTTAACAACTACATAAGAATTGAATAATCTGACTCTAAAAATCTTTCCAAGGAATCTAGTTACAAGAGGAGAAAGGATTGGGCGTGTCCTATTACTCATTTTTATGGTCTCCCTATTAAGAAATATGAAAAGGAAAGAGAATTCAATGAATTTCAATGCATTTAACAAAAAATAAATATAATAAATGATAGAACTAGAAGATGGATGATAACATACTAGAAAAAAGGTGGCTCTCTGATGTCTTCTTAGATACAACTAGAAAATGGATGAAAAATATTAAGAAAAATGTGCCTTGTTGATCTTTGGAATTTGGCTTATCGAGAAACAAAGCTCAAACCGAAATAATTAAATTTTCATTTTCTTCTCTTATACTCAATTACAACCCACTACCAAAAAATCGAGTAAACGCTACGGACTTTGGAAGTTTTTAGCTATGGATATAAACCGTAGCTATAATTTTAATCCGTAGCTAAATCTTAATTTGTAGCTAAAACATACGTCACCACCAGGATCTTATTAGAGATTGATGGTGCTTAAGGGGCTCCATGGGGCTCATTGAAATATATGTGTTTTATCTAAGCCACCCATCAATTTGATATATAATTTCAGTGGATGAGCCCAAAAAGTAGGTAGATTGAAGGTCTAAGTAGACCACACCATAAGAAATAAAAATAATAAATAAAAATTTCAATAGTTAATATGTTATGTGGTTCGCTTATAGCATTGATCTGACTCCTTTTTTGGATCAACTATTAAAATGATCAGTTAAAATGAATGGATGGAGTGGATAAATAAAATACATCACGATGGGCCCCACGAGTGCTAAAAGTAAGCACTGAAGGTGCCGTCTATCACCCCCAAAACCCAAACTGTTCACGTTAATCCTCCCGCATGCCTATCTCCAAATGAAATCCTGCGCGCCCATTTCTCTCTCTCTCTCTCTCTCTCTCTCTCTCTCTCTCGCACTTAGCCTCTCTCCATCTCTCCCTTTCCCTGACCCTCTCTTCATCTCCCACACTCCCTCACCCTCTCTCTCGCACTCAGCCTCTCTCCAACTCTCACTTTCCCTCATCCTCCCTCCATCTCCCATGCTCCCTCAGCCTCTCCCTTTCCCTCGCCCTCTCTCGATCTCTCTGTCTCTTGGTCCCATTCCCCTCTCTCTGTTTCCCAACCCCCCCCCCCTCTCTCTCTCTCTCTCTCTCTCTCTCTCTCTCTCTCTCTCTCTTGCTAGGGTTTTCAAAAAACCCTTTCGCTACAAACCCACCATTGATTTGTGAGCAGACCCTGTGGCAGGGTTTTCGAAACCCCTTTCTCCAACCCTCGTCACCGTCTTGTCTCATCCACCAGCCACAACCTTCGTCCGATTGCAATTTCTTCTTTGCTTAGGTGCATTGATAGATCTATTTATTGTGCTTAGGTGCATTGATAGATCTATTTATTGTTTGTTTGAAATAAGTTGAGGAATCATAATTTTCATATTGGAAACAGGTGGGTTTAGAAAACTTCAGCCAAAATTTTCATAGCCATACATTTATTTTGCAAACTCTGGCCCACCTGACCAGTGGATCAACCTGATTATTGGGCTTGAGCATCAATATGGTGGCACCTTTCTGATGGATGGATTGGTTATCGGACTTATTGCACCATGCTGGCATGTGTGGCGTATACAGGAGATTTATTGTACACTTGTGTGCGATTAGCAACACTATCTTATGATATATTCAAACTTGCACATTAATGACCTCGATCTGCTAGTAAATTCATCCCCATATTCACACTAATTCTATCTTTTCATTTGCAACTTTATGGGAATATTTCTGAATCTAAAAGCACGTTATGTAATAGTTAAAAAGGCTTAAGGAAGGAGGAAAAAACCCATTTCAGTTTGGTAATCTATTTTCATTAGTGTATTTGTGTAGTTTCATAACAAGCTTTGATGTATATTAGCAATTGAGAAAGAAAATTCCTAGGTGTGTAATGGCATGGTTGCAAAAGATGTTTGTATCCTTTGAAATGATGAAAATGGCTTATTACTCTGGTTGAATGCGGGTTGTAGCTTATTTCTATCCATGGGTGTTCATTAGTTGACTGTTCTAGCTAATTGTGTGACTTTTTAAATGTGTAGCAACATGAAAGAGCCCACCTGATTCACTACTTGGATCTCATTCTGAATTGTAAAGTATGACTTTTAAAATGTGTAACAACATTCCTGATGGAGTTACCAAAAGAAATGGCAAGAACATCAGTCACAACATTTACAATCCAAGGTTCTAATGGTCAATAGACGGACATCACAATCCAAATGTAGAAAAAAAGGACTACAATTTCCATGACCTTTGGATGGTCAAGTCCACGATGTGCCTCATTTCCCGAATGATGGATAACATCCCCGTTATATCACCTGGATTTTCTACTGCTACAATAAGACGATTAGATGGGCCTTCATTAACAGATTGAACAGAAATGTGGTCAAGTACACGAAGTTAATCCAAATGCAACTGTCCATTGCGAATCATTGGAGGATTTTTGTTGTCCTGACTGAGGTTATACAACCTAGGGCTCCTTTGTGGAAAGAAGATGGGTTCGCATCTTACACTTGGAGAGGCCGGTGTGAGATCATTTGTGCAATGTGGGAAGGAGTCTTTAAGAATTCAATAATTTGAACAAATTTAGTACTCTATAATTAAACATGTGTAGTGTGCATGTTTTTTTTAGTTACTTTATATGATGTTTGACATGTTTGTTTCTTATTTTTGAACTAATTTGGCACTCTATATTTCAACATAGTTATAGTCTGCATGTTCTTTCTAGTTACTCTATATGTTATTTAATTTGTTTTTTTTGTAATGTTGAATGAATTTTGTACTATATATTTGAACATATTTATAGTCTTAGGCTCCATTTGGTTATCACGTTAGTATTTATGAACACATTTTTTTTATTTCAAACCAAATGGAGCCTAAGCCCTTTTTTAACTTTGCCAATGCAACTCCTTGCATTGTGGGTCCCAAGCCTGGGTAAAGGAGGAGGGAGAAGGGCTTTAGAATGATATCATTAACCATGTGAGTTTTAATTATAGTTCCCTGCTATTAGTTGCCCCATTTGTTATCCAAATTAAATAAGAAATATGTGATGCAAGTAGAGGAGATTGGGATGCGGGGCGTCCGAATGAAGAAGGTCCAAATCTCATTCATCAAGAGAGCATGGAACTGTATAAGAAGGTGAACTGTTGATATAAAGTCCTTTATAATGTTTACTTGCCATCCAACCTGTTGATAAATTCATCTTATTTATCTTTTTTGGTAGATTATGTTATAATATGAACTAAAATATGAGTGAGATCAAAACTCAAGTGAGATCGAAGAGCTGCCAGTTCTAGCTAGCTCTCCACCTCCAAACAAACCATTGGTTCAGATAGAGGAGATTGGGAATGCAGCAGCAACTGATTTGCATGAATTAGCAATAATATAGAGCTTGAAGCAGACGAAAATCTGATGGAGCAGTCTGCGCGGTTGAATCAGCAGTAGTATAGAGGTTGATCCCTGACCTTTGAGCCCATAGGTTGGTGAATGATGTTGAAAGATTGGATTTTTTTTTTCTTTTATAATATTATGAAGTTTGATGAATTCTTCTAAAGATGTTTTTTTTGGTGTGTGTGGGTTTGCAGTTGGAGCTGAAGCAGATGATGATAAGATTAAGTTGTGCCTTCTGGTGGTGGTGGTGGTGGCTTTGTTGTGGCTGCAAGTGCCGGTGGTGGAGCTGCTGCTGCTGAAGCACCTACTGCTGAGGCCAAGAAAGAAGAGAAAGTGGAGGAGAAAGAGGTAAGTGATGATGTAAGCCTTTCCTTTCAATTTCTCATTCTTTTTGCGATTATTTTCTTTAACGTTCTTAAGAAAATTGAAAGTTGTTGTCTTTATAGCCTTTTCTTTTATGTGTTTTTTGAATGATTTCCATTAAGGGATTAAAGAATTGGATCGTGGCACATGTGTCAATGTAACACATGTGTTAGAGATGTGCACTCGAAGCAGCTGTTCATTTTTTCTCAAATATGAGTGTGGCCCACCTGATGAGTGGATTGACCTGCTTTGTAGCAGGGCATATTCATGGTTAGATCTACTCAGTGATAGGTGTAGATCCCACATGACTGGTGTACTAGCATATGTCCTCTTATTCATCTCTTCAATCTCTATGTGTTTAAATTCCTGTAGGATTTCTAGGTTGTGAAACATCCATTAATCTTCATCATCATCAAAGCCTTATACCAACTAATTGGGTAACTGTAACACCCCGGTTCCCAGAACCCGAGTACACCACTCGTTTTCCAAAAACCCAAGTGTTAACCTTTAAATATCCCAAATTCCACGTGCATTTTTTTCTCTTTTTTATCGTCAGAGTTAATAAACTAGCGGGATAAAAGCTTATCAAGTATAAGAGGGAGTCCAAATATTCATAACGAATATTTCAAGTGGTTACCCAAAAACTTATACAAACCAATGTTTTAACTTATTACAATACATGACAGTACAAATTAGAATGAACTGAAGTCAGGAAAGAGAGTCGCAAGGTCCTCTAACTCCTCCTAATCCACATGAACACCAGTATGTGCATCACCCGTGTCTCCTGCACACTGAATGCGGTTCGATAGCGTCAATGACTATCGCAGTGAGGTATACCCTCAAGATTTATCGTATCATCAGGATAATTAAGCATAGTTAACAAAGGCAATGTATAACAAATATAACATAATGATTATCATGGAAATCAGACAAGGTTCATCAGATACACATTCATTAAATAAATTTCACAAAGATCATCTTGTTTAAATGCATGGATTCATGCACATGCTCATAGATCTGGGGATGCACATCCAGCTGGTAAAAAGTTGCCCAAGGAGAACTAGCCACCTGGAAAAGTACTCAAAGGTACGCCTAAGGAGAACCAGCTACCCGAAAAAGACTATGATATATAGATCGCCCAAGGAAGACTAGTCACCTAGAAAAGTACACAAAGGTACGCTCAAGGAGAACTAACTAGCCGGAAAAGACTATAATAATATATAGATCACCCAAGGAGGACTAGTCACTCGAAAAAGTATACATAGGTATGCCTAAGTTGAACTAACCACCCGAAAAAGACCATAATACTATATAGATCGCCCAAGGAGATCTAGCCACCCGAAAAAGTACTCAAGGTACGCCCAAGAAGAACTAGTCACCCAGAAAAGAACATATGCCATGAAAATGCATAATTAGCCCAACCATTATTATTCCAATTTCAAACAATCATTTTAAGAAAGCTCAAAGGTTATTATGGGGGGTTTGTCACTAAGCATAGGCTGATAGCTCAGGCATAGTGTCCCATTCCATCATCCTCGGCTCATGAGACTAACAGTTAAGGTGTTTAAAGGTAACCACCTCAACTAGTGGCCAAGGAATTTCTCCATTGATAGGGGAAAAGAACACGAGCAAGACCTAGCTGGTGAGGCTACAATTGTCTTTGAACTAGGTCGACTTGGCCCTGACTGAGTTCCAAGTCAACCTGACTCACTATCCTTTCTTCTCTTTCTTTCATTCTTCTTCTTCCTCTCCTTTCTTTCCTTCTTCTCTTTTCTCTGGCCTTCTACAAGGTCTAAATTAGAGTTAGACTCGGACCCAGCTAGCCCAACTCATCGTTGAAACGGTGGGTCGACTCACTGAGTCAACTCAGCTTGACTCACTCTCCCTCTCTATCTCTTATTCTTTTCTTTCTTCTCCTCTCTTTCTCTCTCTTCCTCTTCTCTTTCTTCCTGATCTTCTTCTTTCTTTTCTCCATTTCCTTTTTCTCTGTTGGAATGATCAGGCCTGCCTGACTCAAACCAGGACTTAGTCCGACTCGGGTGCGGGTGCGGCAACCACGAGCAGCGGTTGCCCGATTTCTCTCCAGCACTCTCTGTATTTTCTTCTTCTCCCTTTCTTTTTTTGCTTCTCCTCTTCTTCTGCCTTTCTGCTCGTGTAACAGCCAAACTTAGCGATCTCGATCCAACTTAGATCATGACTTGATCCGACTTCATGCAATGCAGTGCTAGCCGCACTCTCTCTCTCTCTCTCTCTCTCGATCTTCTCTACTCCTTCTTCTTCTGCTCCTTCTCTTCCTCCTTTCTTTCTGCTAGGAGAACTACAGAGGCACGAGACTCGGCCTGATTCGATCCAAGTCGATTGGCTCAATGCAGCAGGGAGAACGGCGTCTTTCCTTTCTCTCTCTATCTTTCCCTTTTCAGAAAGAATGCCCTAAAAGGGCGCCTTTTATAAGGCTTTTGGATGGTCCGTGATCAACTAACCGCTAGATTAGTTGCAGTTAATTCAGGTGTAACTTGACACATTTCCTTTGGAAATCCCAGTTGTCATGGCCTATTTCCTCTGCATGGCTGGATCTTATCAACGTTGATCATCATCTGGCGCTATGGGCTTCCAGATGGATGGTCTTGATCAACAGATGGGGCCCACAAGAAGATGGTGGGTTTTTCGAATGGATGGGGAAGATGATGGCCATGATCATGACAGTTTCTGATCGAAGGCTTGATCTTACGATTCGAGGCTTATAGGTGGTCCTAATTGGACTTAGGATCATTGTGGGGTCCACCCTTTCGATGGCTGACCACCATTTCTCGGTGGGTTTGAAGCTAGCATGCTGCGACAAGAGGTTTGGCTGCTGAAGCCCTAACCATGGCTTGGAATGCCTTAGGGTGGAGGGTTAAGATGATTCCACGTGGATGGATGTGATGAAAGAAGATAAACGCACGCAGACTGCCAGACTATCACGGATAGTTTCTGTTTTCGGAGGGATGTTGCACATGCACCCGCTTGCACCGATAATCGTGAGCAAGCATCCATGCTTCAATGTCTGAAATGGGTTGGGTTTTATACGAAAATCCCTCCTAGAGAAGATGAATGGTTCAAATCACCTAGACGTTTTCTCAAGATGGGCCACAGTTGGATCTAATAGACAGTTGTGTTGTATCCCGGCATTGCATGCTCGAATGTATGCAGTTACATGTGGAACTGCCTACAGTTGGTTAGATTTGGGTGCCGCACCTGATGGATGGTTCAGATGATCTCATATGATCATGATGGTGGCCCATGGCGAGCCCAAACAGACAATGTCTGTTTAAACGACATCTTGGCAGGAGAAATAGGCAGAAAAATCTCCTTTTTCCTATTTTTAACCGGTCAACACTGTTTGACCCTATTGAGGTGTTCGGTGAGCTGCGGGAGCACCACCCTTGGTGTCCACAACACACTTTGTGGGGTCTACTGTGATGTATTTGATCAATCCACTCCATCTATATGTTGTTAATTGATCATTTTAATGAGATATACTAAGGGTGGGGTAGATTTGAAGCTTGGACGGGTCACACCAAGCGATTTCGTCATATTTTGCTGGTTTATATTGATCCGGTGGTCAAATTACTTCTAGCTTGGACCTCGATTGTCTTGGAAGTCCTTCAAATGATCGGACCACTTATTCTACGAATTGTGGTTATTATAACGTTTTCCATATTGTAATTTACTTATTTATTTATTATTATTATTTATCCGTATATTTAATATGTGGGACCTACACTTCGTGGTAGGTACCTTAAGTCTTAGGATTCTTATTATATAAATGGGCCACATTTCATGATTATGAATTTTATTATGATTTGTTGTGGAAATTGTGGCTATACCTGTCTATCAAAGTGGTTGAGATCTTAGAAATAAATTTCTTTAAGGATGCAATGGTCCATCTTAATATTGACTGATGGACGGTATGATCGGTGGATACAAACTACTCTTGATGGTTAGATTGTTGCACGGTTGAGTTTATAGGCTGATCTCGAAGTACTTAGGTGTGATATCACATGCCTCAATGGTTGGATTGTTGTATGATTGAGTATATAGGTTGATCTCGGGGCCAATTACATGATTGGCCTTGTTTCATGGCTAAGATGAGAATTGTTCGTATTGTTTGTATGTTATACGCACGTCATACATCCGTGTTTAGATCCACACTTTGGATGGTTGTGCATGTTCGTGAGTTGCATCAAGATCTAAGTTTAATGGTCAACTATTTGTATGATTTAGATTGTCACGAACGTCTTCATTTAATTGACATGAATTAGGGAAACTAGATTTGTTCTGATTCAGGGTTAACAATCATATAGCACTAAAGTTTCGTTTAAGTAGCCCATAGAGCTTTTACAGCTAACTAAGTGATGGTGTATGGTAGGTTGTTATTAACCATGATCAGACAATTGAGATGGGTGGATTAATGGTGGTGGACAACATATTTTATGTGCAAACCTTCACACAGTTATGCTTATTTAGGTTATAATAGTAACACCCGAGTACTGGAAAGTACGGGGTGTTACAGTAACATACCCATGTCTTTGACAAATGTCACCGCACTGCAAGTTCTGTGAGTATCTGTCTGTTCCATCCAGAAATTTGGGTTCTCTTCTATTTTTTATTTTGAATATGCCTTTGCTAGTTTCCCCTCTATGAACTGTTATGAATGGGGAATGCAGGGATCTATCCAACAACAAGCTAACATGGGGGAGTTCTAGATAATGGGACATTTTCACTATTCACTCTCATCAGGTATCTTGCTGCTTTATTCTATGAGCCTAAGCTTTGCAAACACCTATAGGATTGCTGCTAACTGCAGCTTTTATAAAAGAATAGATTGGTGGTCCATTTTTACATTGATTGTGTGATATCATTCATATTCCCTTATTTTAGAACTTGCATTGAGATGCTTGAACTCTATTCTGGTCTCAGTCTTTATTTTGAAAATCATGAAATTACAATGTGGATTGAGAACTTGCATTAAGAATTTGTGGCTGACCTAAACTTGTCTAATTAATGCTATATTTGGCTTCGTGAGTTGAAGAGATCAATCGTTTCTAGCAGCAAGGCAAAAATTTTGGGATGCAGATTGCAGTCTGGTATAATCCTCTGTTTTTATGCCAGGGCCCTGATAAATATGCCTGATTGATAGGTGATCTATGAGATGGAGATTAGTGGCTTTCCGAATAAATTGTTAGGCTAGTGCTATTGATTGGCAAGGATTGGCTGGTAGCATGGGCTATTGGTAAGGGCTGTTTGAAAGGATTGGCTGATGGGGAAAGTAACTCTGCAGTAGATGGCTTAGCTGGATTTAATTAGTTGATCTTATTTTAGTTAACAATATTAATGTTTCAAATTAAGGACATGTTTTGCTTCCTTTTAAATTTTGTATATAATATTTTTTTAATACAAATCTGTTTGAATTAAATGAAAATTAGCTTTTGTATCCTTATATAATTAAAGTTGGCAAGCAGTCAATTTATCATGAAACTTTCTTTCTTGTATGCAAATTTTGGACTACTAATTACTTTCCTTTCTTGAAATAATTTCAAATGATAACTATTAGCATAAAGTACTCTAATTATTTTTCTCTTTGAAATGAACAGCTGAAAAAAAAGAGGTTCACTTTGTTTGGTAATTGTCCAACCTGGAATGGTGATATTTTTGGAGAAGTGAAAAAAAGGAAAGAAAAAACTGTTTCTCTCTTTCCTTCTAGTATATCATCATAGGATTACCAATAACATAAATGGCCACTCTGCTTATTTTGAAATTTGGGCAGAGTTTTCATAGGATGAAGTTCATTATCAGGCAAGAGTATTTATGATAGTCCACCTCATACTAGGGAGAATTTTCTGAGTTAACCACCAATGTTGTGTACATGAGAATTTTTTACTGCACCAGTTTTTTTTTTTTTTAATTAATTTATTTATTTATTTTGATATGCTTAATTTTGATTGTTTCAGGTTTCCTTTTTTGTTGCATTACTTCTGTCCTTATTGTATGGCTATATTCAGAGATTCTGGAGTATAAGAGATCGTCATCTCCTCCCAAAGTGTAAGTTGTTTAATTGAACTGAAGACTTCATGACTTTTTCAGCTGTACTTCGAGTGATTTGACATTTACCCAATGAGTTGAGGTATAACTGAAGTGTCATTCCTTCTGTAATGATGTGAACCCATTATACATTATGCTTCTGTAAGTTATTGGGAGGTATTGAGTCTTTACTTACCAGTAAGAATTGGTGTTGGTGTGTTTGAGCATAATATGACTGTCGTGAAGAGTAAACCATCTCATGACTTGAGATTGTAGCTGAAAAACTAGAGACGGTGAACTCTTTTGTTCTCTGCTCTCTAAAAAATGATGGCTTTAAATGAATGATGGGGGAGATTGACTTTAGGTAAAGTAACTCTAAAATTCAAATGTAGTAACATTCATACGCATCTAAATCAGAGACATGCCACCTTCAACCACAAATTTGAAGATCGTAGGAAGGCCAAGCCTTCCTTTTCGAATTTGGTTTTGAGTTGATGATACATCTTAAGATGTAGTGGCATAATTAGTTATTTAGGGTAGGTTTGTGTCTGTCAAAGATGTTGGAGCATTTTTCCATGTTCTAAATTTTTTCATCAATGCATATGTGTGTAACTGATAAAATAAACATGCGTGTGTGTATGTGAAGGTATTGTTTCTTACTATCTTGTGGTGGATGCAGACTTATATGTTTAAGTATGATAGTGTCCATGGCTGATAGAAGATCACAAGCTCAAGGTGAGGACTCCAAGACCCTTCTCTTTGGTGAAAAACCAGTTACTATCTTCAGTGTCAGGTAATTGAACTTCAAATCTCGTGTATTTTGGAAGCTCTTTTTTAATATTTGAAATGCATATGTGAAAGACAACCAAGGTTGTTAAGATTTGTCTGTTGTTTTACCAATTGTAAGGAACCCTGAAGAGATTCCATAGGCTGAGACTAGCGCTGCATTATGTTGTGGAGTGAACTGGAGTGTTTACTGACAAGGACAAGGCTGCTACCCATTTGAAGGTTTTCTAATTTCTATTAACTCCGTTTTCCTTCGTTCAATATAAAAGAAAATAGATTTTTTAGTTGATATTGATGACTTGTGCAGGCACTGGTTTATTTTATTATTGAATATGGAATTTTTATATGAATTGATCTATCACGGCATGTACTAGCAATGGTAAGAGAAGCCATTATTAATTCTTTTTTCTTTTTTAAAATAGGAAATAGCTATGGCTATTAGCCATAGCCCTATACTTCAAACACCATAGCCATTTCTATATTCGGCCTATAGCTACGAATATAGTCATACTTTTAGCTACAAAGATTATTTGTAGCTGTATGTAGACTTTGCTACAGAAAGGCTGCTACAGATTATTGTTGTGGTTATTGGTGTCTATGGCTACGGATTTAATCTGTAGCCATAGTTTTTAGACCTATGGTTACTGCACTTACGACTACAGTCATGCTACGGACTATAACCGTAGCTATAGGTATTTGGCTATGATTTTTATCCGTAGCTTTTGTCCCTTTTTCTGGTAGTGACCCTTCTTCTCTTTAACTCTTTTTCTCTTTTTTCTCTTCCTTGGGTATGTTCTCAGCACAGGAGTTTTGGAAATCAAAGGTCTAGAAACATCTTGTAGAGAATTCTCCTATTAATAGACTTTTGGGATGATAATTTAGCAAAATTGAAGAAAAGGAATTTAAAATGGTATAGTCTAAAGTTTGGTGGTTTATTCTCATCCATCGGATGGGAGGACAAGATGGTTATTGACTTTTTGGGGTAAGAAAAACACTAAGTGAATATTATAAATATGCTACGGATTTGTCGACCGACATAGTTCGTCACAAATAAGTTAATCCGTCTCCAAATTTAGTGACAGACTATCCGTTGCTAAATATCAACCCAAAATTTCCCAATAACGATTAGCGACTGACTAAGTCTGTCGTTAAAACTCTATTTATTTTCATGTAAAAATGACATTTTGAAAAAAAAAAACTATTAAAATTTAAAAAAAACTAAATTTTGGTAAAAATTGACATTTTAAAAAAGAAGAATGAGAAGTATAAAAAAAAATGTGATTTTAAAATAAAATGAAATTTTTGAGAAAATTTAAGATTTTAAAAAATAACATTTTCAAAAAAAAACTTAGCACTTAAAAAAAAGAGTTTGAATAAAGAGAATTACTTTGAAATAAACAAAGTGAAAAAAAAAATAAATAGAGATTTTTATATAGAAGTCGAGATTTTGTATTGTGAAATAAATTAAGACTGATAAAAGAAAAGGAGATTTTGAAAATAAAATTTGAGTGGTTTGAAGAAAAATTAGCATTCTGAAAAGAAATGGTAAAGTTTGAAAAAAAAAATGAAATTTAAAAAAATTGAGATTTTGAAAAAGAATTTGAGAAGCATGAGGAAAAATTGACATTGTTTGAGAAAAACTAAGATTAAAAAAAAAAAAAACCCTGAGATTTTGAAAAAAAAAAAGAAAAAAAAAGAAGAAGATATTTTGAAAAAGAATAATTAGTAGTTTGAAAAAATAGTGAGATTTTTTATAAAGAAATTAAGATATTGTATTTTTTAAAAAATTGAGAAGTTTAAAAAAAAATTGACACTTGGAAAGAAAATGGAGATGTTTAAAAAGGATTTGAAATTTTGAATAAAAAATTAAGATAAAAAAATCCAGATTTTGATAGAAAATTGACATTTTGAAAACAAATATTGGGTAGTTTTAAAAAAATGGGATTTGGAAAAAAAGTTGATAAGTTTGAAAAAATTAATAATATTTGTGAGAAATTTAGATTTTGAAAATTTTTAAGATTTAAAGAAATGAGATTTTGAAAGAAGTTGATATTCTAAAAATAAAAAACATTTGGCATTTAAAAAAAAAATTGAGAAGTTTGAATATAATTGATAAGTTTATACAAATCTAGATTTTGAAAAAAAGATTATGATTTTTGTAAAGAAATCGAGATTCTGTATTTTGTAATAAATTAAGAAGTTTGATAAAAGAAAATGAGATTTTTTTTTGAAAATGTGATTTTGAGAAAAAAGTAGAGAAGTTTGGAAAAAAAAAAATTGACATTTTGAAAAAAAAAATGAAGAAGTTTGAGAAAAATTGAAATTTCAAAAATAAACTGAGCTTAAAAATATTAACATTTTGAAAAGTGAAATTATGGAGTTAAAAAACAATTATGATGGAATTATATGAAGGCCTAATATAATGAAGTGTAATTGCATGAATAACTTATAATGACGAGATTGATAACGTTCTTTGATCAGGCCATCCTAAAGTTGATATGAATGGTCAGATGTGTTCGGAACGTGCTAATTAAGACAAAACAAAATTCAACCCAATCTGGCTTGCAATGAATAAGATTTGTCCAAAACACTTTTTGTATTAAATGGGTATGATCAGTTTGTCAAGATCTCAGACATATTTTGGATAATCTGACTAGTCTAAATTGAAGAGTAAATTATTTCCTATGTTTAGATTAAATTTCACTTAAATACGATAGTTTGATCGCAAGATATGGCCCATCAAATAGGTGATCAATTTCGTCTGCCAAATATTTTTCTCATCCAAAACTTGATTGAGGTGAGTGACTTGTTAAATCGAAGATCTTGACTAGTAGAATAGAGTAACTAGATTAGACTTCCAAAATGGACCACACACGAGTTGCATGTTGCTAAGAAAGCCAGCAGGGCACATGAGTTGCAGTGTCCATCGTGCCCCACGAAAGGTAAGTTCATTCAAATATGAAATATTTTCGAGGCAACCATCATCAACCATGCGTCTCATTAGATCAATGGTTTGGATCACCAAACCATGGCCCTGCATAAACTATTGTTATTGAATCAAATAAACAAACTACTATAATTGAATTACAAGCTTCATCCCTTAGCCTTATCAAATAGATTAGCCTACTAGCATGGATGGCATCTTAGAAAAACAAAACAAAAATTAAAAAGATAGAACTAGATTTTAGGGATCGAAGAAGAAGGATGGCTTCGTGGAAGCTCTACCACCCCTAGGTCTTTCTCTCAAGCCCTAATTCGTATTTTGGATAACTTAGAACACCCATTTAAATATAAAAAATCTACACCGACTTGAAATCGATTTCAAATTTACGCAGTTTTATTATGCTTCAGTCGCACTAAAGATAACCTTCGGTTGCACTGAACATCACCTCGGTCGCACCGAATAAGTCTTTTGGTTGCAGCCGAATTTATTTAATATTCATCTGAAGTCTCTATCTCCCTCACCTCACACCGAACTCTCATTCAGTTGGACCGAGAATGCCTTCAGTCAAACTTAACTGTCAAGCCGAATTATCTCTGCAAATCACTTTTTCTTGTTTGACTATTCTATGCACATTCGGTCGGATTGAACCAACCTCAGGCGGGACCGAATAGTCTGTTATTTCTATTAATGTACTTTGTGACTTTTCAGTCTTTTCTACATCATTTGTCCTTATTTTCTTGAATCTTTAGCACTTGAAATCTTCCATAATGTCCTATAAATCTCCAATTCTTTATTGATCATTCTTTTTCAGTTTTAAATCCTCCTTTTAAGCATGTATTTAACTTTAGATCCAAAGTCACCTTGCATGTAGAAACCATATATAATTAGATCAAATTTGCACTTAAATACCAAGAAAGTTAATGCAATTGAGAGAATAAATATGCAATATTTAGACATTATCACACCCCAAACCAGCATTTTTATAGTCCCGAGCAAAATATACAAAAGATATTTCGAAACCAATTGAATAAATTTCCATAAACTCAAGCAATTTTAAAAAGAATCTAAATTATAAAAATCCAAATACATTAATGTAAAGCACAACTTGAACCTAAATTCTAGCGCGTGGTAAATATCTTAATCAAGTTCAAAGCATTAATCCTAGAATGATAGAGATTTGAGTGCTTACATTTATAACTGGGTGTGTATCCAAGACAATGAAGTCTAATGGGTAGTAGAACCTATCAACTTGGACCAATACATCTTCCACCACTCCTCTCGGTATTCTAGTTGAGTGGTCAGCTAATTATAACATTGTCTTGGTGGGTTTCAATTCACCAAGGCTCAATTAGTTGTATACCGAGTATAATATCAGATTAACACTTGCCCCAAGATCTAGAAGTGCTTTATCAACCTGAAAGTTTCCTATTAGACATGAGATCGTAGGACTTCCAGGATCCTTGTATTTTGGGGGAGTGTTTTGATATATGATAGCACTCACTTGTTCTATCAAGAAGGTTTTCTTATGTACATTCAACTTATGCTTTATCGCACATAAATCCTTTAAGAATTTGGCATAAGATGGGAATTGTCTAATTGCCTCCAACAAGGGGATGCTGATATTGACTTTCTGAAAAACTCTAAAATGTCCCAATTTTCACTTGAACATTTCAATGAGGCAAGATGTTAGGGAAACATGGCCATAGGCTTAGGCTCGTGTTTAGGCTCTTTGTCATGTGGAGCATTGCTAGATTCACCATCATCCTTTAAATCAATGGATTCCTCAGGTTTCTCAACCTTCTTAGGAATCTCTTTGTCATTCTCTTTACCACTTTTTAAGGTGGTGATGGATTTAACATGTTCCACATGTTGGGTTGAAGAATTAGGATCACTTATCTCTAGTTGTTCCTTGGGGTTAGGCTGAGATTGGGTCGGAAAGGTCCCTTTCTCCCTAACACTTAACTGTGTTTCAATTCTTACAATTGAACTTTTGAGTACATTTATGGTCTGCATTTGCCTTTGCATGAATACATTCAACATGTCCTCAAGGGTTCTCTTCAGTGAGGTCTAGTAGATGTCCCTTGGGGATTATTGGGTACATTCACAGTTGGTCTGTTCCTCCAACTGAAATTTGGATGATTCTGTCAATCAGAAGTGTACACATTGGAATTTGGTGCACTGAAGGGGTGTTGATACGTATTCATAACATTCACTTAAGTGTGCAACACCTCTTGAAAAGTAGGGATTGTAGGATAATCCTTAGTTAGCTGAACATCACTCTCACAAGTACCACATACAATTTCAACGGTTGCAATGGATTGGATTGCATCCTTACTTAGTTCTATGGCCAAAATCTTCCTTATGAGATCTGCCAACCCTACACTAGCATCGTCCTCCTCTTTGAGCACATGTACTCCTCTCTCTTTTGGTACTGCATTGAGATTACTAGCTTGGTTGGATGTGTCCCATGATTGGGCATTTTTAGTTAGCATGTCAATGTAATCCCAGGCATCTTCCAGATCATTGCTCTTAAATTCGTTGTTACACATTATCTTTATGAATTGATGCATGTTTAAGTTTAGTCACTCATAAAAAAAGATAATCATCTACCAAATCTTATAGCCATGGTTTGAGCAAGTGAGAAGTAAGTCCTTGAATAATGTTCAACACTGAAAAAAAAGTTTCATCTTCTTTTTGGGAGAAGTTCATAATGTCATGCCTGAAAGTGTTAGTTTTATAAGCTGGGAAGAACTTTTTAAGGAACTCCTGGGTTATCTTGTCCCATGTGCTAATGGATCTCAACCTTAAGGAGTGAGCCTTCTCCTTAAGAGAAGATGGAAATAACTTTAGTCTAATCACATCAGAAGGAACATGGTTAAACTGTATATTACTACAATCTCTTCGAAATCTTTTATGTGCAAGTATGGACTTTCTGAATCAAGTCCATAGAATTTAGGGAGTAATTGGGTCACCCTTGGTTTAAAGTCCACATTTCCTGTATTGGTTGGAAAAATTATGTTGTAAGGTGTAGTTGTTCTCCCTAGTTATAGATAATCACGTAAGGTCCGAACTGATGGAATTTGTTATTCCTCATTCTCATCACGCACCATCTTAATTGGTGGTGTGTTCCTCATAGGATTCTCATTGAAGTGTTGTTCAGTTTTGGTTATATTTTTAGATGATGTTTCAAGAATATTTAGGTGTTTTCTAACTCGTTGATGGATTGTGAGCCCGTCGATTAAACCTCATTAACGTAGAAGTATCAATGGGATTGTGAGCCCGTCGATTAAACCACTTAGGTATGAACTACACAAAACCCTAAGGGGGCGTTTGGCGCATGGTATTAGATGGGATTAGGTGGGATGAAATTGCATTTGGCCCCGTGCCAATTCCACTCAATATTTGGGAAGAATGGAAAAACTTGGAATTAGATTAGATGGAATTGCATTGGGTCCCATGCCAATTTCACTCAATGTTAGCAAGTTGTGTAGGTCTCACCATGATGTGTGGGCTATATCCACACTCCCATTTTTCAAGATCATTTTAGAGCATGTGCCAAAAAATCAGGTAGATCTAAAGCTCAAGTGGACCCCACCATAGAAAGCAGCAGGGATTGAATACCTACCGTTGAAAACTTCTTTGGGGCCACATAAGTTTTGGATCTGCCTCATTTTTAGGCCCATGCCATAAAATGAGGTTACAAAACAGATGAACGGTTTGGATATAACACATGTGTTATTCTCAATAGTTCCAAATGATGGTGGGTATATCCATTCAATGTACCACACTATTACAAACATAGCATGGAATTAAACTTATCCCATGGTAACAGGGAACAATCCCTGCCATATGTAATAATTATGTTTTTTGAATCCCATCCCACCTAATCCATCCCAATACCATGCGCCAAACACCCCCTAATTCTAACCCTAAGTCCTACAATGATTTAAGAAAGCAAGTAAAGGGGAAGGAATGATGTTACCAGTAAGGAAGAACTAGACTTAAAAATCCTACAAAACATAAACAAATAAACAATGTTAGTAATGTAAAAAAAAAAAAATAAAAAATAAAAAAAAATTAAAAAAATTCTTCAATAGCATAAACCCTTGAAAATTTTAAAATTAGAAAAACCTAACCTAAAATCGAAATCAAACTAGAAACCTAAACCAAATTGTGTTCTTGCCACTCCCCGATAACAGCACCAAAAGTTGATTAAACCCTAAGGGTTGACAACCCCAAGTGTAGGGTCGTGATGTAGTAATAACTCGGTGAGACCGAGGTTGAATCCATAGGGAATGGGGAACACGACCTAGAACTAGTTTAATAGTAAAGGTTTATCTGGGTTTTTAATCAAGTGATTAAGGAAACGATTTTAAAATAAATAAATAAATAAATGATCACTAAGGATCCATGAATCCACTTATAGCAATCACAATATCTCATTCATTAATTCAATGTATAAAACAATTGGAATTGAAGTCATTTCATATCCAATTGGAAGATAATTCTGTTATATTATTCATTAACACTGATAAGATATGATTTTGATTGAACAATTCTCTCACGAAGCACTTAGATCTCAATCGCAGGGAATCAAAAGCGCCTAAAGGACCCTTAGGCGATAATAGATCAATCAATAATATAGATTGAATCATCCTTTAATTCATGCTAAAACAATTGTTAAATCAAAGTATTCATTTTACCCATAGTGCACAACAAATTCAGAAATAAAGAACTCAAAGATTTTTAAGTAAAATTCAAATCTAATTTAATCTATTATCATCATTCGAACCATTGCTATTGAATCAAATAAACTAACTACTATAGTTGACCTATAAGCTTCATCCCTTACCCTTATCTAAGATATTAGTCTAGCATGATTAACATCTCATAATGAAAAAAAAAAACTAAAAAGACAAACTAGACTTGAGGAATCGAAGAATAAGGACGGCTCCATGAAAGCTCTACCACCCCTAGGTCTTTCTCTCATGCCCTAATTTGTACTTTAGATAGCTTAGAACACCCATTTACATAGGAAAAATACACACCAACTTCAAATTTACGCACTTTTGTTACTCTTCAATTGAACTGGTGGTAGCCTTCGGTCACACTGAACATCACCTCGTTCACACCGAATAGGTCTCTTAGTTGTAGCCGAAGTTCTTCAATATTCATCTAAAATCTCTATCTCCCTCAAGTCACACCGAACTCTCCTTCGGTCGTATCGAAGTAGGCTTCATTCGGACCCAAGTGTTGAGTCGAATTATCTCTGAAAATCACTTCTTCTTGCCGGATGTAAAAACTGTGCTATATGGATATAAAAACTTTGTTTCTCAATGGAGATCTAAACGAGAATGTATATATTTACAAAGGTATGTCATGTAAAATTATGCTCTTGGATAATTGCCCATTGTAAAGGGTGGTAAATTCCGTAAGTTTCAGTGTCTTAATAATAATTTGCAAAAGAATCAAATGAAGTATTTTCCATATACGTCAGTAGTAGGGAGCATCATGTATGCTCCAATCTGCATGCAACTAGATATTACCTTTGTAATTGGAATGTTGGGCAGGTATCTCTCTAATTTAGGAATGCAGCATTGGATAACTGCAAAGAGTGTTATATTACCCGTAAAGGACAAATGACTTCAGACTCACATGCAGAAGGTTTGATCAATTACAGTTGGTTGGATACTTAAATACAAATTTAGTGGGTGCGTTGACACAATGAAGTCCACCTGAGGCTACATCTTCATGATGGTCGGTGGAGTTGTGTCTTGGAAAAGCATGAAACGGTCAACGATAGCCTCTTCCACCATGGAAGTTAAGTCCATTGCTTATCATGAAGCATCAACTCATGCACTATGGTTACAACATTTGTTCTCAAGTTTGTACGTATTGGAGCACATCCCAATACCATTAAGAATCTTTTGTGATAACTCAACTGCGATTTCCTTCTTTAGCAACAATAAGCATTCATTAAGGTCGAAGCATATCAACATCAAATATCTTGTTATGAAGGAAAGAGTTCAAAATCTTCTAGCATTTGTGGAGTTCAATGACACAAAGCAGATGATTGTGGATCCGCTCACAAAGGGGATCCATATCATGCCATTTCAAAAGCATGTAATATCCATGGGAGTCATTGATCCCACAAATGTATTCACTTAGTGGGAGTTGGGTGTGATTTATTTTCATAGACATCAAAGAGATCTCATTTATAAAGTTTTGATGAGTCTAATATAAAGTTATTTATTTATTTATTATTATTATTATTTTTTCAAAATGTGTATATTATATGAGGGAACTGTAATCATCATTACATTAGTGACAATTCGGGCCGCCCACCTAACAAAAAGAAGGAAAGGGTCGGCCTATCATAAACCTCAGAATAAAACATAAAACTAAGAAGGGGGGATCCTGGATTGGGCAGATTCTGATATAAAGTTAATTCACTTCTCGCCATGCATGCATAATTTATTTTTAAGTAGGCGAATTAACTTATGTTTCATTGGAGACATGTGAAAGCTCCGAGACCTCTTAAAGATATGCACATATGATCATGATACGTGTGTAATCCTTATACCACACTTCATAGTTCCTAATCTATGTCGTTAAGGCTGGTAGTATTTGTGAACATGCTTAGTCTAATTTCGCCAATATTAAATGTTGTGATGGCTACCATGATCATATACTAGTAGCCATGATGGACCATATTGTAAAAGCGTTGCCCATACTATCTAACAATTACATTGGTTAACCATTCAAATTCTTTATTTAAAATTAAAATATATTTTCAAAATTAAACTGTAACATTGATCAATGTGGCCCAAGTGGGAGAATGTAATAATATTCTATAAGGGTTGGATAATGTGATCGGCATAGTAGTGACCCCATAAAGTTGTGATTCATCTAAAATTGTATAAGGGGTGGTACGCCATAACTGTGTCACACGCACAGTGTTGTAGTTGAACTAGGATTGTCGAATTCGCGTGGAGCCTAAGGGAGAGGAGTTTCAATGGGTTTTAAGCTCTCCTAAACCCTTTAAACTATAAAAGCAGGTTTAGGTCCCCAAGCCTACAAATGACTGAAGCTTCTATTCCCATCCTGGTGCTTCTCTGTAAGGGTGTAAGGTGCGGAAGACTATAACAATAGTTCTACAAGTATGGCATCACAACCAGGTTCGAATTTTAATTAAGGTTTCTCGATCTCCATATCCGATGCACTGCATGGTCCCTTCAATTCCACAATCTAGTTTAATATCTTCTCCTCCCATCAATTGGATCATCAACATTTAACTATCTAAAAACTTCAAAATTCACATTGTGAATGATGCATGATAATTGAATCATCTGACTTTTTGAGGTGTCCAACTTTTAAGATGGAGATGGTATAATGCATGGATTGGATGCCACACTCAAACTTTAGTATTGGTCCCATTCCTAACATCTATAGAATAAGCTTATTTTATAAGGACCTACAGTAGAGGAGCTGGTCTCTTCATGCAAATCTTTTAACCAAATGAAAAGTATAATTTCTTGCACAAGACGCCCATATTTTGATCATCCAAACAATAAGATGGGGGATTTTATGAATCATTAAAGGGAGTGGATTTGGTGCATGTCATTGTGAACATGTGGCCTACTCACATGTATGAGATTGAAACCTTTCATTACATACTTTCAGTAGTGAATGGCCGGGCCATGGTCAAAAGATTACAATGTTTGGAAAATTGTAGCCTTTGGTAGCATACAACTGAACATTTTAGAGAGAGAGAGAGAGAGAGAGAGAGAGAGAGAGAGAGAGAGAGAGAGAGAGAGAGAGAGAGAGAGATGCCTCGCCTTAACCTGTCAACCAATGTGAGCCTGGAGGGCATAGACACCCCCTCAATCCTCTCTGAAGCCACCAAGACTGTGTCCAAAATCATCGGAGGGAAACCGAGGTCTTTTTTCCAAAGCTTAATAGATAAATTTTGGCAGAGAATTGCGGGTTGGAAATGTAGAATCCTTTCTCAGGTGGGTAGACTGACGATGATCAACCATGTCCTCTCTAGTGTGCCCATTCACACCATCGCAGCCAGGGTCGTCCCCTACTCCATTCTGGCCAACCTCGAAAGAATCTTCTTTGATTTCTTCTGGGGATGGGATGAAATTAACACGAATTGCCATTGGCTAGCCTGGAAGAAAGTTTCCATTGTGAAACCAGAAGGGGGTTGGGGCGTGAGGGACCTGAGATCAATCATGAAAGCCTTCTACATGAAGTTGGCTTGGGTTGTCCGCTTCAGAGGTGATTCTAGCTGCTGGGGCAGCTTTATGCGAGCTAAGTATGCCTCAGATCTTCAGAGTATGGTGGTCGGTAGCCGTGCTCCATTTACCTCCCCTTTCTGGAAACAAATTTGCAACATCATCCCCACGGTTGTTGCCCGTATGCGCTAGCTCATTGGCAGAGGGGACATCAATTTCTGGGATGTGGACTAGATGGGGATGGGCCTTCTACGTGATTACAAGATGCGCTCTCCTCCTGGTGATCTTCTTTTTGCCAAGATCAGGGATTTGCTTGGGCCTAAAGGATGGCTCTCCACGCCTTCTCTAAATGGCCTCCTGCCTTAAGCTGTCATTGACCATGTCACTGATGAAGGTTTCTGCACCTCCCCTAGAGATGACAAATGCATCTGATTAGACTTTAGCTCTGGTGACCTATCCGTGGGGCGGGCCTAATTGTCCATTAGGCCTCGTGTTGAATCTAAGAACTGGTCCAAATGGGTCTGACACGCTAAAATGCCCCCCAAACTCTCCCTTCTAGCCTGGAAGGTCTTCCACAAAGCTATTCCGGTTGACGAAAGGATTCAAAGTAGAGGGGTCCCCATTGCCTCCAAATGTGTCTGTTGCCCCTCTCCCTATCCTCCCCATATGGAAACCGTCGATCACCTCTTCTCCTCCATCTACACGGCATCCCATGTCTGGGAGTATTTTGGCAAGATCTTCGACGTGCATGACCCCTTGCCCTCCACAATGTTGAACAAAGCCAACCACTAGTGGACCAGTTCCTTGTCTTCTGGTAGATCCCTCATTCTCATGGGGTCTTAACCCCATCTTCATCCTCTGGGAGATATGGAATGCTAGGAACCTCGCCTGCTTTGAAAATTCTGTGATGCTTCCCGCTGGGGTTATCTCCAAAAGTCACCTTTGGATCTGCAAGGTGTCATTACCCATGCCCCTCAACATGTCAACGAGGCTTACTCTTGATATCTTCCCCCCCCCCCCCCCCCCCCCAATCTAAACGCAAAGGATCGAGGTGGTCAAGTGAACCAGGCCCTGTCCGGGGTGGATCAAGATCAATGTGGATAGTTCTACCTGGGGTAACCCAAGACCATTTAGGGGAGGTGGCATGGGATGAAACAACTTGGGGGACTTCACGTTTGCTTTCTCGAAATTAAGGATATGGATTCGACTCCAATTCGAGAGCTGAAATCAAGGTGATTATTGATGGGCTTTCCCATTATGCCAACCTAGGCTTCACTAGGGTGAAAGTGGCCAGCAACTCCAAAATGGCAGTGAAGATCCTCTCCAGCCAGACCCTTGCCTATGCGGTATTGGAGGGCCCACTTCAAATCCCTCAATCTTAGCATGGAATTCGCCTTGTCTCACACCCTGAGAGAGGCCAACTCTGTTGCGGACGATCTAGCCTGTCTTGGGAGTGGTGGTCAAGTGGACCGTTTCTTCAGCTCGGTGGAAGATCTCCCCCATGTAACTCGTGGTACCCTGTTCCTCGACAGAGCATGTTTGGGCAACCTTCTTGTGGCCTGACCCGGGTCTCAGTCCTTCTCTGTTTCTCCCCCTCCTTTTCCTTTTTCTTTCCTTTATGATAGGCAGGCCAGTGGGTTTTGGCTGCTGGCCCTACCTGAAATAGTTGTATTTTCCCTGTACAGTGTAGTATGTTTCACTTCTGGTTTAATACAAAAGGGATTTTGCTGGAAAAAAAATCGTATGGTGAGCTGGTCTCCATCAGGGGCCTAAATCCGGACGTGAACAAGAAACTGAGTGTTGCGATTGCTACAATCCTCGAGACCAAGTTATTCGTTCCCAAGTCACGTTTTTTTTTTTTTAATATTAATTTGAATTTTATTAACATGGGACCTTCGTTTGACATGTTATTCAGGTGGGATCACAACAAGTTGATCCACGCCTATCATATAATCCCTAACTATACTAAAAGCTCTGTAAATGCTAGAGAAGAAAAACGAAAACCCCCGTAGATCTACTGGGGAAGAAACACCTCCCCCAACAAAATGGGGAGGCAAAGCTTCCCATGGGGCGCTCGCTTTAACACTACTTCCTGATATTCCCTAGCCCAACCTTATCCAAGAAAATGTCCCCCTGAATGTGGGGCAGAACTTGTGATAAGGCATTGAATGTTACGGCCTGCTGAGAATTGCTTCCCAATTCTACCAAAGAGTCTACCACTCCATTAGGGTGTGTTTGATTTTCTAATTCTAGAGGTAATTCTAGGTAAATGGGTAATAATTATTTACCTCTGTGTTTCCTTTTGGATTTCCAAGGTGATTTGACCGCCACCTTTCATTTGTAGCACTCCTCACATCATCCAAGGAGAAAAAAGTTAAATTATGGGGCCCACCTTGATGTTTGTGTATTATCCACATCATCCATTCGTTTAGCCAACTCATTTTAGGGCATGAGCCAAAAAAAGAGGCAGATCCAAAGATCAAGTGGACCACACTACTGGAAACAATGGGAATTGAACTCTTACCATTGAAAGCTTCTTGAAGACCCTGGAAGTTTTGGATTAAAATGATATTTTTGTTTCCACTTTATCCATGACTGTGTGACCTTATCAATGGGTTGGATGATAAATAAACATCACTGTGGACCCTGGGGAGAAAACAACTTTCAACCATTGACATTTTAATGATCCTTGTTTCGTAAGGTGTGGTCCACTTGAGCTTTTGATTTTCCTCATTTTTGGGCTCATGCCTTAAAATGTATTTTTTAAAAGGATGGATGGTGTGGATAACTCATATATATCATGGTGGGGCCCACATATTTAAATCAGTAATAAAAAAGTTTGTATGGACCAATTTTCGAAACGTAATTGCTGGAGACTTTCAAACAGGTGTAGTAAGTAATAATCAGGTAATTCCGTGTATTTACCAGGGGAAATTAAAAATCAAACAGCCCCTTAGCATCCTGTTGCGCAGCACGTCAACAATGCAGTGAGCCGAGATCCAATCTCAGGCTTCACCCACAAACGATAAACAAGAAGAAATATAAACTAAAAATAGATCAAAGCAATCCAAACAAACCACAAGACAAGATATACGTGGAAAACCCCAATAAGGGTAAAAAACCATGGATGCAATCTTCCAGTATGAAGAAAAGCAGAGATTACAAAGCGATATACTAATCTCTCCCTTGGAAATATGGAGAAAACCCTTTGCCCACACCTTAGAATAACTCCCCAATATTCACCTTAACCTTAGAATAGCCCTAGGGACCCCAATTT
This sequence comes from Magnolia officinalis, assembly GCA_021015155.1. Taxonomy (NCBI): domain Eukaryota; kingdom Viridiplantae; phylum Streptophyta; class Magnoliopsida; order Magnoliales; family Magnoliaceae; genus Magnolia; species Magnolia officinalis. Next base: position 70,434,426 of record JAJHSJ010000006.1, on the reverse strand, counting down.
ATAGTTTTGGCAACTTCCCTTTTGCACCCTTGCAAAAGGTGACACAGAAATCCGCAGTTCGCATCAGATTTGGAAACGAATTTGCTTAACCACGACCGGTCAAGCAGACTGCACAACCGGTCGAGCGCACCCCATGACCGATCGAGCATGAGCCTCGACTAGTCGACCACCTCGGGACCAAAAACCTTATGCTCGCTGGACTTTGAGTCTTACCAGTCCACGACTGGTCACGACCGGTTGAGTGGGCTCCACGACCGGTCGAGCAGGGGCCACGACCAGTCATGCGCGGCCCCAAATGTGGCTCCACCTCTTAACAATCTCCCACTTGGATACACATCGCCATAAACCTTTGTCTTCTTCATCCGGAGTGCACCACCTCCCCGTCTTCAAGCTTGAAGACTAATCAAAGCTGAACAGAGCTTTAGCTTCTCCTGTGTGACCGCCTTGGTCAGTATATCCGCAGGATTCTCACTTGTATAATCTTCTTCAAAGCAATTGATCCATCTTCCAGTAGCGAACATATGAAGTGATATCTAATGGCAATATGCTTGGTCCTTGAATGAAAGGCTGAATTCTTAGCCAAGTGTATTGCACTCTTACTGTCACTGTACAGCTTGCAATCTGCTTGCTTCTTACCCAACTCTTCCATGAAACCTTGTATCCACACCATCTCCTTGCACTTCTGTAGCCGCAATATATTCTGCTTCCGTCATACTGATAGATATAATCTTCTGTAACTGAGAGACCCAACTGACTGCAGCACTACCCAGAGTAAAGACATAACCTGTAGTGCTTCTTCTGCTGTCGATATCTCCTGCCAAATCTGAATCTATGTAGCCTTATAGCTTGATTTACGATCCTCCATAACACAACCCTATATCCACAGTACCTACCAGGTATCTGAGGATCCACTTCACAGCTTTCCAATGTTCCTTCCCCAAGTTGTTCATGAACCTGCTAACAACTCCCACTGCTTGAGCAATGTCTGGCCTCGTGCTCACTATAGTATACATGAGACTCCTAATAGCTGACGCATATGAGACTTTAGCCATGTAGTCCCGTTCCTCCAGCGTCTTTTCACCTTGCTCTTTAGATAGCTTGAAGTGGTTGACTAATGGAGTACTAACTGGCTTAACACGTCTCATATTGAATCGATCAAGTACCTTAGCTACGTACTCTACCTATGACAAAATCAGTTTCTTGTTTTCCCTGTCATGCTTTATCCTCATGCCTAAGATTTGTTTTGCAACTCCTAAATCCTTTATGGAAAATTCTCTAGATAGTTGTCTTTTGAGATCCGAGATGTCCTTCATGCTTGAACCAGCCCCAAGCATGTCATCAACGTACAGAAGAAGGATGATGTATGACGTATCAAACTTCTTCAAATAGCAACAGTGGTCAGCATGACATCTCCTGTAACCGTTTCCCGGCATGAAACTGTCGAACTTCTTGTACCATTGCCTCGGGTCCTGCTTCAGGCCATATAGACTCTTCTTTAGTCTGCACACTTTGTTCTCCTTTTCTGGTGCCACGTATCCTGTCGGCTAATGCATATATATCTCTTCTTCAAGGTCCCCATGAAGAAAGGCTGTCTTAACATCTAACTGCTCTAGATGTAAGTCCTCTGTAGCCACTATACTCAAGACCATACGAATCGTAGACATTTTCACCACAGGTGAAAATATTTCCGTAAAATCGATACCTGTCTTTTGTTGAAACCCTTTCACAACCAGTCTAGCCTTGTACCGTTTCGAACCATCCTGCTCCTCCTTCAGTCTGTAAACCCACTTGTTATGAAGAGCTTTCTTACCCTTAGGTAGGGTGACTAGCTCCCATGTACGATTAGACTCAAGAGAGTCCATCTCATCATCCATGGCTTGCTCCCACTTAACCCGTGTATCTGATTGTAACGCCTCTTTAAAACACTCTGGCTCACCATTATCTGTCAGTAGTAGATAATGTAAGGAGGGTGAGTATCAGACCATGAGTCTTCTCTCCCGAGTAGACCTCCTCACAACTGGTGTATGTGGCTCTGCCTCATAATGCTTATGTGCATGATCATCCCGTGGCGCTGTAACACCCGTGTCCGGTAACTCTTCAAACTCTATGAATTCCTTTTTCTCGGCCTTATTTTCTTACACACTGTCCTTATGCATTACCTTTTCATTGAAGACTACGTCTTTACTTCTAATAATTTTCCTATTTTCTGCATCCCAATACCTATAGCCAAAATCATGCTGCTCATAGCATATAAACGTGCACCTCCTGGACTTCGCATTCAGCTTGTTTTTGTGCTCTGCATCAATGTGAACATATGAATTGCAACCAAACACTCTGAGATGTGCAAGGTTCACTTCTTTCCTAGTCCACGTTTCTTCTGATAGCCCACCATCCAATGGTGTTGAGGGACTTCTATTGATGAGATATGCAACAATATTCACAGCATCTGCCCAAAAGGTCTTGGGTAACCCTACTGTAACCTCATGCTCCTGGCGTGTTCAAGGATGGTCCTGTTAATGCGCTCAGCCACACCGTTCTACTACGGTGTCCCTGGAATCATTTTCTGATGTTTGATTCCATTTGCTGTACAATACTCCTCAAATCTCTTATCACAGTACTCTCCCCCATTATCAGATCTGAGACATTTTACTGTTTTACCTGTCTCATTTTCTACCATAACTTTTCACTTCTTAAATACATCAAATACATCAGATTTATACTTTAAGAAATAGACCCACAGTTTTTTACTAGCATCATTAATAAAGGAAACAAAATAACGTGAGCCACTAAGAGATAATACCTGTGTCGGTCCCCACACATCAATATGTACAAGCTCCAACAGATGCGTCTTTGGAGCGCGTCCCATCTTCTTGAAGCTTACCCTCTTCTGCTTGCCATACACGCAATCCTCGCAGAATTTCAAGTCAATGGACTTCAGCCTTGGTAGCTTCCCTTTATACAATAACACTTTCATCCCCTTCTCACTCATATGTCCCAACCTTTGATGCCATAACTGCTCATTCACTCTAGTTGATGCGACCGAGAGTGAACTATACGATCCTGAAGTCACATGCATGGTACCTTCCTTCTTGCCTCGAGATATCACCAAGGCACCTTTTATAATCTTCTAGGAATCACTGGTGAATGTCATCACATAACCAGTATCGACCAACTGCCCCACTGAGATCAGATTGCGTTTCAAACTCGATACATGTCTGACATCTTTCAATTTCAAAATCGTTCCGTCTTTCTGATTGACATGAACGTCTCCCATTCCAACAATATTGCACGACTCATCATCACTTAGGTAGACTCTCCCAAAGTCACCTGACACATAATCACACAGAACTTCCTTACATGAGGTGGCATGAAACGAAGCACCTGAGTCTATAACCCAAGACTCATTCCTTGCATCAAGAGACAAGATCAACACCTTTGTGTCACTCTCCTTAGATAGATTCATTGAATCCTTCCCGCTTTGAGAGTTTCCTTCTTGTTTCTTGAGCGCCCTGCAATCACATTTCATATGCCCCTTCTTGCCGCAATGCTAACACCCGTCATTGTCTTTCGGTCCCTTAGACTTCTTCCTTGACTTAAAACGTCCGTGTTTATTGCCTCATTTATTCAGCGATCTTCCTCTTCCTTCAACGTTTAGAGCATTCTCTGAATTCCCTGAAACTCCTAATGCCTTTCTTCTAGATTCTTCACTAAGAATTAGTCCGGCCACATCATCAAATTTTAGCTTTGTCGACCCTGAAGAATTGCTCACAACAATCACTAAACCATCCCAATTGTCTGACAAACTGGATAAGACCAATAACGCCCTGACCTCATCCTCAAAAGCAATGCCAACGGATTCCAACTGGCTCGTGACTGTATTAAACCCGTTTAGATGTTCAGCCATGCTCCAACCATCTGAAATCTTCATGTTGAATAGTTGTTTCATAAGATGAACCTTATTGGATGCTGAGGGTTTTTCATACATGATGGTTAGGGCTTCCATTAATTCTTTTGTAGTTTTCACCTTGGATATATTGAAGGTGATGCTCTTAGACAAAGAGAGTCAGATCGTTCCTAAAGCCATCCGATACAGTAAAAACCATTCACCATCTGTCATCTTTTCTGGTTTCTTCTCTTTTCCTCCTAGAGAAATATAGAGGTCCTTCTGATATAGATAATCCTCCATCTGTATCTTCCAGAAGGCAAAGTTTGAACATCAAACTTCTCAATTCTAGTTTTTCCTTCTTCCATCATCGCTCCCAATAGAACTAAAACGATAGCTTTGATACCAGTAGTTGCGTAGTACCCCAACAACACAGTGAGCTGAGATCCAATCTCAAGCTTCACCCACAAACGATAAACAAGAAAAAATATAAACTATAAACATATCAAAGCAATCCAAACAAACCACAAGATAAGATATACATGGAAAAACCCCAACAAGGGTAAAAAACCACGGATGCAATCTTCCACGATGAAGAAAAACAGAGTTGCAAGGTGATATACTAACCTCTCCCTTGGAAATATGGAGAAAACCCTTTGCCCACACCTTAGAATAATTCCCAATATTCACCTTAACCCTAGAATAGCCCTAGGGACCCCAATTTATAGTTTTGGCAACTTCCCTTTCGCACCCTTGCGAAAGACGACACAGAAATCCCCAGTCCGCATCAGATTCAGAAATGAATCTGCGTAACCATGACCGGTCGAGTAGACTACACGACCAGTCGAGCGGGCCCCACGACAGGTCAAGCATGAGCCTCGACTGGTCGAGCACCTTAGAACAGAAAACTTTATGCTCGTTGGGCTTTAAGTCGTACTAGTCCATGACTGGTCACGACTGGTCGAGCAGGGGCCACGACCAGTCGTGCGTGGCCCCAGATGTGGCTCCACTTCTCAACACATCCCTGATGGTATGTTGAACTGTCACCTCGACCTTTTGAAGGAGCAATTGCAAGTGAGCACTCTAGTACCACAGCTTCCAAGAGTTGTTGAGACCCTTAACCGCAATGTCTACTATACCTTTATAGTCACCCTCTACAACTATTCTCCAGTAGAGTCGGTTCAAGCAAAATGAGAGGCCATCGATCATTGAGCATGCCTCGGCTTGGGTGTTAGTCCCCTTGCCATAGCCCACCGCGAAGGCGAAGATGAAGTTTCCACAATTATCCCTTATGACTCCGCCACCACCCGAAAGGCCAGGGTTTCCTTGGGAGGAGCCATCCACATTAAGCTTGAACCATCCGACCTTTAGTTTTGTCCACCTCACCACTAAAAGGTTAACTCATTGAGGGGACAAGCCTTTTATCCTCAAGGCTTGCAAGAAAATCTGATGAGGGAGCGATACAGATGGCGGGGAGGGAAAGTTAACTCAAATCTTTTGCAACCAAATGCAAATGCACTCGATAATTCTCCCATGGTTCAGACAATTCTCGTCCAACCTACTCACATTTCTCTCCTTCCACACTTCCTAAAATAAAAGGCGTGGGATCACACCCAAAATAGAAGGCGTGGGAGCACACCCAATAGATGCTGGATTCTCAGGTTCACCATTTACCTGGTGTAACAACGGAGCGGGCAGAGGCCTCAGATAGACAAGATTGGACAGGATGCGAATCAGCTCAGATTAGATGAGAAATCTCCAAGGTTTCAAGGTTGATCACCTAACAAGGGCACACTCTGATCGCTCTCTAATTCTCCTCAGCATTCAAAGAGAATCAACGAAATTCCCTCGCCCATTCAGATTTCAACGAATGTGGACAAATCATGATGACTTCATGAAGGCGATAAAGGATAGTTGGGATAATGACATTGTCGCTGCTCCTATGTATAAGTTTTCCATCCAAAATTAAAAACCTAAAGACAATGCTGAAAACATGGAACAAACAGGTCTTTGGAGAAGTCAACAAAAATGTGCAAAAGGTAGAGAATGAAGTGAACAAGGCTGAGTATAATCTTCTTAACACATAATCAGAGGATAATTTTCTTAGGCTAAACTCAGCTCAGTGGCAAAACTAAAAAAGGCCATCTCCAAGAGGAAATTTTTTGGAAACAGAAATCCAAGAATACATGGCTAATGGAAGGAGACAGAAATACAAGAATTTTACATGATTCAGTTCTGGATAGCCATAGGAGATTGGCAATCAAATAAATGAAGAAGGCTACGGGCGAAATAGTTGATTAAATTGAAGATATTGGGGAAGAAGTCAAGAGATACTTCAAACAACTATTTTCCTTTGAAGGTAACAACAACAATGATGATATTCTCAACTACATCTCAAGAATGGTGTCTGATCAGATGAATGTAGGTCTTTTGAGGCCCTTTTCGATAGAGGAAGTGAAGGCAACAACAACTTCCATTCTGATTGACAATGCCTCCGACCCGGATGGATTTAGAGGACCTTTCGACTCCTCCTGTTGGGACATGATCGGTAAAGATTTACTTGATGTTACCAAAGATTTCTTTTAAGGAGGACTGATCCCCAGAGCATTCCAATGTACTCAAATCTGTCTCATCCTAAAGAAGAAGAACCCAAAATACATCACAGACTACAGACCGATTAGCTATGTAATTGTATAATGAAGATTTTTTCCAAGATTATGGCACCTAGGCTGGCCCACATCCTCCCAAATTTAATATCTAAAGAACAAGGAGCATTTGTCAAAGGAAGATCGATAGCTAAAAATATTTTCATAGCCAGAGAGATGGCTCATGAGATTGATCGAAAGGTTTATGGGGGCAACCTAATCATCAAACTTGATATGGAGAAGGCTTACGACCGCATGGAATGGAACTTCATTGCCATGGTGCTCGAGAAGTTTGGGTTTGATCACCATTAGATCACCCAAATACAGCGATGTTGGAAAGATATCTGGTTCTCCATCCTTATTAATGGAAGAAGCTCTGGTTTCTTTCAATCAAGCAAAGGGCTAAGACAGGGAGACCCGCTATCGCCGTCCATATTCATCATAACAGCAGAATTTTTTAGTAAAGGCGTTTATAAGCTGTTTTCTTCAGGGAGCTGTCAGCCTTTCAAACTTCCCCAATCTTACCCCAGAATTACCCACCTATTTTTTTTTTTTACTGATGATGCTATTCTATTTCTTAATGGTAGGCAATCTAACATGCGTGTTCTTCTCAGATTTATTCGTGAATATGAAAGTGCAACAGGTAGAAGGTCAACGCATTTAAAACTTCCTTCATCACCCCGAAGAAAACAGTCAAAAGCAAAGCTCAAAGACTATGCAATCTCACAAGCTTTGGACAAACTTTCTTGGAAACTGTTTATCTTAGAGTTCCCCCTACCAAGGGAAGATTCAGTAGCTCACTCCTCCAGCAGCTCGTTCAGAAGATTGCTGGCAAGATTAAAGGTTGGAAGGCTAAGCTCCTCAATCCAGCTGTGAAACTGGTGCTGATCAAACATGTGCTTACCAACATTCCCATTCACATACTGTCTACCATCAACATTCTAAAATCGGTATGTAAATTATTGGAAAAAGCTCTAGCAAATTTCTTTTAGGGCAGCTCGGATGGAGGCAACAAGAGGCACTGGGTCAGGTGGTCGAGATTATGTGTTCCAATCCAGGAGGGAGGCCTTGGGATCAGAAGCTTTAAAGACTTAATACAATCCTCCAGAGCTAAAATGGGCTAGCAACTGTTGTAGGGCTCGTCTCTATGGGCCAACCTTATTTCGACCAAATACTTCTAGAAACTTATTACGAATAAAGGAGCGATTGGATCTGCCATCTCATCATATTGGAAGGATATATTCAAAGCACTACCATTTGTTCTACAACACTTCAGATGGCTCGTTGGAGAGGGAAAGATAAGCTTCTGGAATCAGAATTGGTCGAGAGGAGGAATACTCGTAGGAGCTAATGTGGGGAAAATCTCGCAACATATGCTGAATGCCATGGTTAAAGACTTCAGTCCCCAAATCGGTAGATGGTGCCTGACCAATATCCAACATATTATACCTCCAGCAGCAATGCAAACCATTTCAGCTAGCATAGCATCGTTGTTAAATAGAGCCGACAAGCTGATTTGGGATTTATCTTCCTCAGGAAAATTCTCTATTAAGTCTACATGGAATGGGATTACACAACACCAGCCTAATCTTCGTTGGACCAAGTGGATATGAAATAAACTACTTCCTCTGAAAGTGACGATCTTTGTTTGGAAGACAATACACAGAGCTGTCCCGGTCGACACAACAATGCAGAGATTTGGTGTCTCATTATTGTCTAGATGTGAATGTTGTGGCACCAATCACATGCATTAACAGCCATCTCAGAACCTTGCGCTCGTCTCAGCACAGCGTCGGACCGGGACCATGCCCAATGGGTCATTAAATCCACTCGACAGTACCAGGAAAATACATCCAACAGGGGCTTCTAGCCCTGCCCCATTCCTGGTCATCTCCACGCATCTAAGGAGAATCTTGACCACCTATTCTATCACGGCAGCGTCACAGACAAGGTTTGGAGTTATTACAATTGCCTATTTGATATGTCCTCAATCCCCAATCAAACCATTCATCAGAGGATCCAATAATGGACTTCAAAGGCTCGCCGAAAATCTAGAATCACATTCCTAATTGGAATCACCCCCTGTTTCATAATCTGGGAGATATGGCTAAGCAGAAACATAGCTAGATTCGAAGGCCACAAAATGTCAGATAAACACATCATCTCAAGTGTCTCACACTGGCTGAGAGAAGTCAATTAAGCCATTCCTGAATCGGGCAGGAATTCATTGGCCGAAAGCGTCATTCTCCAGACTCTGAAGATCAATACAACCTGCAGATAAACCTCTTATAGTCAGATGGACAAAACCACCAAAAGCCTAGCTGAAATTGAATATTGATGGCTCGTTGAGAGGTAACCCAGGAGAGAGCAGAGGAGGGGGAGTTCCCAGGGATCATCTAGGCAGGATGATATTTGCTTTCCACAGATACTATGGGACTGCCTCCAACACGATTGCGGAAGCTCGGGCCATGTTAGATGGAATATATGTTTGCTCCTCTCTCGGCCTTATCAATATCATTGTGGATACTAATTCTAAACTCATTGCGAATGCAGCCAAGGACCCACTAGCCCCTAATCCTTGGAACATCTGGTACAGGTTGGGAGCTATTCAGCAAAAATTGAGGACCCTTAATCTCATATTCAAGCATATTTTTCATGAGGAGAACTCGGTTGCTGACGCTTTGGCTAGGATGGCAAGCGAGGGACACTTAGATCAAATATACAAAAATCGTACAGACCTTCCAAGGATATTTAGAATTGCTCTTGTGTTGGATAATGTTGGTCTAGGAGCAATCAAATGTTCTTGATCAGGACTCCGTCTTGGTGTTTTCTTCCGTCTCAATGTCTAGCCTAGCTTGTGGTTATATGATAGGTGTGGTTCGTAATCTTTTTGTTGGGACCCACCCGAATGGCTGTAAATTCTCATGATTATATGAAATTCTCGTGGCATGAGTCCACTTCTTAAAAAAATAGAGAAGAGAAAACATCTGGTAATGGGGCAGATGAAGCCATGGGCTAGCATTTAGCGGTTCTCCCAGACGCACCTTGTTAGGCTCAAAGAAGAGATCAAAGAGACTGACAAAGAAACACAAACCTTTGAGGCCTGGTCACCTATGGAGAGGAGATGGTTTAACGTCTTTGGGCTAGGGGCAAGAAAGGGGGCTCTTTCCGAACTACATCATTCACACCTTGCATCTAACGGGACTCCCATTGCTTGAACTCTACTATCAATCGGTTTCGCCTTCCAGAAGCTTCCAGGCGAAGAGAGATATTTTTGGAGGCATTTTTCCGTGCCAAACCCACTTGGCCCAGGATTTTCGGGGGGTGGATACTCTGCACTCATTCCAAGCTGATCGAACAGAGAAAATTCCCAAGGTGTCTAACACCCAAACGCACCTGTCAGGTCTATGGGACGTACACACCCCCTCTTTAGCTATCCTATCCCTAACCTACTGGGGAAAGAAATCTTGAAACAAGCGTAGCTGGAGGATTCCTTCTGGGCCGACCATGTTGTGCACTTTCAAATTACGAAGAGAATTGGAACTATCCCTGTGACACCATTGCAACATGGGGCCAAAGCCAACCAGTCTTCCAACCAGAAATTGCAATCCCCACTACTCACCAACCACTTCACATTCGAAGATAGGATGAGAAATATCTTGTGGAGAGACCGATAAAAGGGGGAAACAACGGCAGTGGTAGCAGTAGTAGCTGAACCGTCTCCACACTTGGAGTGAAGGAACACTACCCAGATACCCCCTGATTTAGCATATCAGAAGGACCAAGCGAGCTTCATTCTAAGACTACACATCACATCCTTTAATTTCTTAACCCCAACCCCCTTCTAATTTAGGCCTCACTATCCAAATCCAGCTCACCCAATGAGCTTTTTTCTTACCTACATCCCACTCCTAGAAAAAAACTGAGAAGCATTTTTTCCAAGCCTTCAATGATCTGTGTTGAGACTTGAGCTGCTACAAGTTTATGAATAAGGATGCTTTGGAGCACATGGTTCACGAAGATCATCCTTCCCACTGGGTTTAGGAGCCTTCCTTGCCACCCCACAACTCTGTTATGGATTTTTCTGAGAAGAGGCTCGAACAGGTTTGCTGAGATCGCCCAAGGCTAATCGGGACCCCAAGATAGATGAGAGGAGGGGGCTATTGGTTAATGTGTAGCCGCCTCTTCATTACTCTAACTTGAGCCGTCGATAGATTCTCAGACGTAAAGAGAGCACTCTTCTCCCGGTTGAACTTTTTGCTCAAAAATCCCAAGTCGCGCTTCTTTCTCAAGTTCTAGGACACAAAGGGCTCCAACTTCGGGTGGAATGGGTATACCTCCTAAATGTTGCATAACATCCGGTGTGCTATGTTGAAACTCCGAGAACCGGATACAATATGTAGAATCATTACTATCTATTAATTTTCAGTCTCTTACAAATTGTTGGATTATAGAAGAAGAGATATTATCTTGTTGGTTAATAGACAGGTTTAATCATATGGAGACAGTGAACAAGTCGACTCCTCCTCTCACAAAAAAACCGAACATTTCAAGGCAAAATCAGATATGGCTCCCATTATGTGTCCAAGATTTATATATTAGATGGTTAAATGGTTAAGATAATTTAATCAAAGAAAATTTGGGTTAATGGTCAGTCAATCAATGGGCCTATAGGATACATAGTTCAGGTCATAAAAAACCATGCCACCTAAGGCATGTTCTTCCATCTTTCAGTTTGAAGATCTAATTAGCCTTCCAATATTCTGCCTTTTATTAGTTAAACATAATTTGTTGATTTATTTCTTCACTTAAAACTTTCCCTTTGGTGTGACAAACCCGAATCAAAAGTGTACCTGATGTTTTGGCCCTATACTCAACATGAATTACACATCTGATGATCAGAGTGGATTTCACATATACATTAAGGGTGGTGCCATAAAAAAGCAGGGGTGGGCATCCTTCGCCCAACTATTCCAAGAACCCGAGATTGTTGCTGACATATTCTTGATTTTTGGCGGGGCCCACCATTATGTGTAAGTGAGATCCATGTGTAATCTCATTTTAGGTCTAGGGCTTAAAAATTAGGCTGACTTGTGATTCAAGTAAGCCACACCAAAGGAAATAGTTGGGAGAGAGATGTCTACCTTGATTTTTGTAGGACCTATTATGATGATTATGTGAAATCCACTCCAACCATGAGATGCCACTAAACAATGTAGGCTTGGGACATAAAAATTAGGCCTATTCGTGATTCATGAGGGCCACAACTAGGGAAACAATTTTCAAGGTTAGCGCTACCGTATATCTGATTTCCAATCATGTAGTCCACCAAGATCCTTGATTCTTTCCTAGTCTGTCAACGGTTTACCAGAAGTGAATATGATTATCATGTATACTTTAAAACTTTAAGTGATGGAGAATTTATCTTACTGATATTATATGTTGATGACATGCTTATCGCCATTAATAACATATTTGAGATCAATGTATTGAATACTCAGCTATCAGGGACATTCGAAATGAAAGATTTGGGGGTTACAAAGAAGATTATTGGCATTGAATTACAAAATAGAAAAAGATGAGTAGATTACATTTGTCTTAGGAAAAATACCTCGAGAAGGTATTGGTGACGTTTGGGATCGACATGACTAAGTTAGTTAACATACTCCATGCTGATCACTTCAAGCTTTCTTCATAGTAATGTCCTATTAGAGATGAAGAAAAGTGATATATGTCTCATGTGCCCTATTCGAGTGGGGTTGACAGTTTAATATATGACATGATTTTATGAGATCGAATATTTCACATGTAATCGGTGTTATAAGCGGATACATGTCAAACCCTGACAAACAACATTGAGAGGCAATGAAATGGCTACTTTGTTATCTATGTTATACAATGGACAACATCTTGACATTTCAAAATTCAGATGAAAAACTAGTAAGCTATGTTGAATGAGATAATGCAAGGAATGTGGATAATAGAAGGTTGACTTCCGGTTACTCATTTATGTTAACGGGTGGATAGATCAGTTGGATGTCAAAGATTTAATTAGTTTATGGTTGATCTTTCTACAACTGAAATAAAGTATATGGCAGTAACAAAGTCATTCAAAGAAGGCGTTTGGTTGCGTGGAATGATGAACGAACTCGGGCTTCAGTAGGAGGTCGTGCTGATTAATTACGACAGTGAAAGCGCGATCAATTTGGCAAAGAATTCAATTTACAATTCTAGAACTAAACATATTGATGTTCTTCATCATTTTATCTGACTAGTGCTTGAGGAAGGTGTTACTATTCTCGAAAAGATCCACATGAGCATGAATCCGATGGATATTCTTACAAAGGTGGTTCCCATGAAGAAGTTCTGATTATATTCATCTTTTTTGGGTCTGGCAAAAGTTTGATAAAGACAGAGTGTGCATGAAAAGCAATGACGATAATGAAGGTATGATGGAGACGATTAAAGATGGGGCTTGGAGCAATGGTTCGTAATGATTGAAGCTATGCTGGAGATTGTTGTTAGATGTCTTCAATTTATACATGGAACATGATCTCGATCGATCGAACAACATAGTCGATTGGTCGAGTGAGCCTCGAATTATACATATTGGTCTCTAGACAGTTTTTGACAATCTCGATTGATTGAACTGTCGGATCGATCGATCGACCGAATTCAAAAAGTACTTGTAAACTCTCTAGACACTTTTTGAGCATGTTCGAGTGATCAACATGTGGTGCTCGATCAATGTAGATTGATCAATGGTTATAGATCGATGGTACACACAATTCTATGTAATTGGGCGATTAATTTTCTATTCCAAGTGTTATGCTATATATATAGTTGTAAGTGCGAGATTATGACATCTCAATCAGGGCTTAAATGTTTCTAGGTATTAGAGAGGATAAAACAAGGATTTTCTGATTATAAGTGCATTTATCTCTTGTAGTTTTCGCTTTCACTTTGATCGTTATTGTTGTGTGCCATAGTTTTTTTCCCGTGAGGGGTTTTCTATGTAAAATTCGTGTGTACTTGTGCATACTTTGTTCGCGTTTGTTTATTGTCATGTGATTCTTATTCGGGATTTGCTTCTATGGTCCCCCAACAAGTATCTTATCTAACCCAAGCATCACTTCAACCCTATCAAGATGATGGGATGCCTCAAAAATAGGTCAATTGAAAACAATGAACAACTGACCTCCGCATTCATGTGATTGGTCACAAGACAGTTTGATCAGCATTACTTTTGGAGTGTCTAACTTTCAATGGGGCTAGCCTGCAGGATAAGTAGGATGTTACCCCTATCCTACTTATTTGCTTTTTGTAGGAGCTTTGGTAGTTGATCTCCTTAACAAGGATAGTAAGATGGTAGTTTTGGTACTGGTCTATATAGTTTATTATGTTGAGAAG
>JAJHSJ010000006.1:70277478-70420388 GCA_021015155.1 Magnolia officinalis | reverse complement strand
CCCGAACACATTCTTAAATCCAAAAACCTAAACCATAACCAAAACCTATAAACCTAAACCGAACCCATTCTCAAATTCAAAAACCTAAACCAACACCTATAACCTAAACCCGAACCCATTCTCAAATCCAAAAACCTAAACCTTAACCGAAACCTATAACCTAAAACAAAACCAAAACCTATAACCTAATCCCGAACCCATTCTCAAATCCCAAAAAACCTAAACCTAAGCCTAAACTAAAACCATAACCTATAACCTAAACCCGAACCCATTCTCAAATCTCAAAACCTATAACCTAAACCAAAACCAAAACCTATAACCTAAACCCGAACCCATTCTCAAATCCAAAAACCTATAACCTAAACCTTAACCTAAACCTAAACCAAAACCTATAACCTAAACCCGAACCCATTCTCAAATCCAAAAACCTATAACCTAAACCTTAACCTAAACCTAACCAAAACCTATAACCTAAACCCGAACCCATTCTCAAATCCCATAACCTATAACCTAAACCAAAGACAAAACCTATAACTTAAACGCGAACCCATTCTGAAATCCAAAAACCTAAATCTTAACCAAGACCTATAACCTAAACCCAAACCAAAACCTATAACCTAAACCTGAACCCATTCTCAAATCCAAAAACTTAAACTTTAACCAAAACCAAAACCTATAACCTAAACCCAAACCCATTCTCAAATCCAAAAACCTAAACCTTAACCAAAACCTATAACCAAAACCAAAACCAAAACCAAAACCTATAACCTAAACCCGAACCCATTCTCAAATCCAAAAACCTAAACCTTAACCTAAACCAAAACCTATAACCTAAACTCAAATTCCTAAACCTCTATAACCTAACCTAAACCTATACTTATAACCTAAAACTATTCCCAAATCCCAAAACCTATAACCTAAACCTAACCTTTCCCTAAACCTATAACCTAAACTCAATTCACTAGAGCTAAACCTACACCTAATCCTAATCTCAACTCTCTAACCTAAACCTAAACCTAAACTCGAAAATCAAAACTTAAACCCAATCCCGAACATGAACCCGATTCCTAAACATAAACCATAGCCCATTCTCAAATCCAAAAACCTATAACCTAAACCTTAACTTAAACCTAAACCAAAACCTATAACCTAAACCAAAACCAAAACCTATAACCTAAACCCGAACCCATTCTCAATTCCCAAAACTAAAACCTATAACCTAAACCAAAACCAAAACCTATAACCTAAACCCGAACCCATTCTCAAATCCCAAAACCTATAACCTAAACCAAAACCAAAACCTATAACCTAAACCCGAACCCATTCTCAAATCCAAAAACCTAAACTTTAACCAAAACCTATAACCTAAACCCGAGCCCATTCTCAAATCCCAAAACCTATAACCAAAACGAACCTATAACCTAATCCAAACTCATTCTCAAATCTCAAAACCTATAACCTAAACCTAAACCTTAACCTAACCTAAACCTATAATCATATGGTGAGACCATTTCTTTTGTGTCAATTTCATTCCTCTTTAAGTTTTTTTTTTATTCATTAAGAAAAAATGGTTATACATGATGCACTTCTTTCACTTTGTCTTTCTTTTCTCCAATGGGTATTCTAATTTATGAGTGACATGACTGTTTGTAGGATGATGGAATATACGAAGCTGTTGAAATTTTATGGTGAAGTCAAGCACATTAATTTCTCTAATAAAGCCAAAGACTTGTATTTTCAGTATTATTGTAATTGTAATTGTAATTGATTAAATGAATTGGATTGTAATTGATTGTAATTGTAATTGATTGAATGAAGGATTGTAATTGTAATTGATTGAATGAAGGATTGTAATTGATTGTAATTGAATGAATGAATGATTGTACAGGTGGTAATTGAATGAACACATGATTATATAAAAAATTTTAATGTCTAAAATAGCTACGAATATTGACCGTAGCTACTAATCTGACAGGTGTAGCCTTAAATTTGGCATATTGGTAAGAACTTTTAATATTTTGCTACGGATTATAACCGAAGCTATTGGAATATATAGCTATGGATTAAATCCATAGCCATAGGTTCCACCGTGCCTGTGACTACGGTAGTGCTACGGACTAAAATCGTAGCCATAGATCTATGGTTACAGATTTGGTCCGTAGCCTTTGCCTGTTTCTGGTAGTTATTGCTACGGATCATATCCGTAGCTGTTGGGACATATAGCTACGGATTAAATCCGTAGCCATAGGTTTCAAACCTATTGTTTCGGGACCTACGACTACGCTAGTGCTATGGACTAGATCCGTAGCCATATACCTATGGCTACGGATTTTATCTGTAGCCTTTGCCCATTTTTTTGGTAGTGGTATCATATATACAATTAATTTTTTATGGAAATACATATTTTATATGTTTGGGATTTTAATGGTAGATCTGATTTTTCGACATCTATATGTTTGGAGGAATTTCACGGTTTTGAGGAACTGATTGATGCAATTTAACCAAACCCAATGACATTTAGCATAGATTTAATTATTGTATCAATGTTCTTCTTAAGATTGCTTTTATATGGAGTTGGGTATCATATATAAAATTAATTTTTTATGGAAATACACATTTTATATGTTTGGGATTTGAATGGTAGATCTGATTTTGATTTCCTCTTCTTTTGTGTAAACTTTACATTTTTAAATAGGTTGGTTGGTTTGGGGCTTTGGAGAACATATTTTTGAAATGGGTATTAAGCTAGTTTTGGATGTGTGCATTGATTAGGCAATCCATTTGCATTTTATTAAATTTAATGAGAAACATTGACAGTTAAAAACAATTGCCGAATGGCTTTCTAACCGACGGTTTTGGCTGTCAAAAACGCCGACGGTTTAAATCTGTCAGTGAGCAACGTCGATGTCCCCTTTACCGATGGCTCGTCCGATGGTTAACCGCCATTGGGGAAGGTCAATGCCGATGGTTTTTAGCTGTTGGCGTTGCCCTATTTTTTGTAGTACTACTTCAACAATGAATTTTTCCCGAAGAATGAATGGTTGGCTAATGAGTTATCATCGACTGCTGAAAGCACTGAAAGTCATCTCACCAGCTGATGATTCGGCCAAACTTACGGCCAATGAGTGCATGAATCAGACAGAAGATGTCATAAAGCAAACAAACCCTGAAACACTAGAGGGGCAATCTCCAAATAATGAAATTGTGTTTGACACATTACCACCAGTTGTATTTCATTGCAACATGGTTTTCACATTGCCATCTAGTTTCTAAGATAGACTTACTCAGCCGAACAAGATGGCGGGCGATGTGAAAGAGAATACCCCCCAGTAATAATCCAACATACTTCTTTCCCATTCAAAGAAGATGCATGTGATTATCGATAAACCTACCCATGACATGATGCAACATCTCAAGTTGTTGTACATATCGGCTCACCTCGAAGTGTGCCCCATTACTAGAATTTTAGTCGACAATGGGGCCGTGGTTAATCTATTGCCATTGAGAATGATGGCTAAATTGGAAAAAAAAAAAAACTGGCCGATTTGATTCCATCAGAGGTGACCGACCATCAGTAATTTCATCGACCATATCACGAACACCCATGACGTCTTACCAGTCGATCTGACTGTTGGGACCAAGATAGTATTAGCTTTGTTTTTCATGGTCGATACCCCGTCAAGCTATAATGCATTATTGGGAAGGGATTGGATTCATTCATTTGCATGCATCCCGACCTCCCTATACCAGTTCGTGATTTTCTGAAATCAAGATAAGGTTGAGTTAATCCTAGCCGATAATAAACCTTTCTTGGCCACTTCAAACACTAATGAGGCTTATTATTATGGGGAAGAAGTGGGACCAAGCAAGTTCACTGGAATGAATAAATTTACCCGTCCAACCGAAATATCAGTGAAAAAGAACCCGGAGAGTATTGTGCAAGCCATCCCAGAAGTAATGTGAGTGAGTGACACCCTGTCGAGGGACATCATTCCTTATCGACCGATTCCGTGTTGTACTCTCGAAGAAATTTCATGATCAAAATGCCAAAAAGTGAGATCCACCAGGCCGATTTCACGGCCAGGATAAGAAGGCTCGAAGAGAGCTTGAAAGAAATGGATGATGGATGTCTGATGAATTTGGCCAATATGGAGGATTCGGCCGAAGAAGACGGCATCGAGCTTGAGGGGTCTTCTGATAATATGGAGGATTCTCGACCCAAGTCCAAGATCCATTAGTCGAGGGAACAATTGACAAGTTTAGTCGAGGGAACAATTGACAAGTTTACTCCATGAGTTTGCTGATGGTTTCGCATGGGATTATCACAATATGCCAGGGCTCGATCGGTGTCTAATTGAGTACAAGTTACCAATAAAAGAAGGATATAGGCCACATAAACAGTCACCTAGACGGATGACGACCGAAGTTACCCACAAAATCAATGAGGAAATTGAACGGCTCTTGAATGCTGGTTTTATTCGTCCTATCATATACGATAAATGGATGTCAAATGTTGTTCTAGTAATAAAAAAGAATGGTAAGTTAAGAATTTGTATTGATTTCAAGAATTTTAATTTGGCTACACCAAAGGACGAATATCCTATGCCAGTAGCCGATCAACTGATCAATCGGGTTGTTGGCCATGGGATTGTGTCTTTCATGGATGGGATTCTAGATACAATCAAATTTACATTCCAACGAATGATGTGTCAAAAAAGGCATTTAGATATCCTAGTCCATTGGGAACCTACCACTGGGTAGTAATGTCTTTTGGACTAAAAAATGCAGGAGTTACGTATCAGAGGGCAATGAATGACATATTCTATGACATGATTGGCCGATTCATGGAGGTTTATGTGGATGACATAGTGGTCAAATTGGCCGATATGGAAGATCATGTGGCTCAGCTATGTAGGACATTTTAGCGAATGAGACTCCATAAATTGAAAATGAACCCCTTAAAATGTGCTTTTGGGGTCTCGGCCGATAATATTTTAGGATTCCTAGTTGACCCGAGAAGAATTGAAGTCAATCAAAATAAGGCTCAAGCTATCATCAACGCTCATCCACCAAAGAATAAATCAGAGCTCCAAAGGTTCTTGGGCCAAGTTTTTCATTCGAAGATTTATATCTAATTGCGCAAGAAAGACTAACATCTTCTCTCCACTTATAAAAATTGAAGCAAGGGTTCAAGTTTATTTGGGAGGCGGAGCATTGGTTGGCTTTTGATAGAATCAAGAAATATCTTATGAGGCCACATGTTCTAATGACACCAATTAAAGGTCGACCGCTTAAGTTATATATCGCGGCTTCATCAGAGTTAATTGGAGCTCTCCTATCCCAAGATGATGATATGTGGAAGGAGCGTGCTATCTGTTATTTGAGCCTAACATTACTCGATGCCGAGAGACGATACTCCGCTGTAGAAAAATCGTGTCTGTCATTCTATTTCGCGGCCACTAAACTAACGCATTATTTGTTGGGCGAGAGAGTAAATGTAATAGGGATAACCGATTTGGTGAAATATATGTTGAATCAGCCGATTTTGAACGGTCGAATTGGCAAATGGGTATTACCCTTGTCTGAGTTCAATCTTTGTTATATATGTTCCATAACAGGCAGTGAAGGTCTGGCCATAGCCGATTTTTTAGCTA
Organism: Magnolia officinalis; assembly: GCA_021015155.1. Classification (NCBI taxonomy): domain Eukaryota; kingdom Viridiplantae; phylum Streptophyta; class Magnoliopsida; order Magnoliales; family Magnoliaceae; genus Magnolia; species Magnolia officinalis. The sequence continues at coordinate 70,414,734 of JAJHSJ010000006.1, read as the reverse complement.
ACCAACCTTTCGATCTAGAGAACATATTCCTCCACTGGGTTAGTTTGGTTTCTTAATTAAGATTTGACCCCTACTTGTATCGGCTTTTGGTAGTTCTTTATTTAGTTGTGGTTGTCCTAATTAGCTAATGATTGGTCTACTAGATTTGGGCCCTAGATTAACAAATCATGAGGCTAGACTCAAGGTTTAAGTAATCGGGCAAATTCGTTGGTTTCCTACGGTTGATTAATTGGATTTGTGAGGTTCTTTACTGGTACCACCTGCATATAGGCTCACATTGAGTGTTAAGGGTCAATAAGTGACAACGTAAGCTAATTATAGCGAAAATTTTTAAGGGCTTTTAGAAATCCATAATAGTAAAAATCTGGAACGTTATAATCTACCCCCCTTAAAAAAATTCATCCCCGAAATTGCCTAATGTCAATCAGTAAAGATATTCTCATTTCGTACACCTAAGTTTCATTGACTTTACGTTCGTATGCATGCTAGGATGTATACTAAATACACTAGCCTAGCTTATTGCAGTCTACCCCCCTTTAAAAATTTGTCATAAATATTTGAGAACAGATGTCAAAATTATTTGTATCGTACTAAGTGTTTGACGATAAAGTTTACTTAAGGGGTGGTACGTATTATGTTCTTCACGATCGGACTAATACGAAAAAAGGTTGTGGTAGGCTTAAATCTGATATGTCGATCATCTGCCTGACCAGGGTAGAAAGCTCGTTGTATCCCTTCATAGTCCTACTAGATCATGGTCTCTTGCTCAGTCAAAGCAGTAAATCCATTGGTAGTCGCCTAGGATTGAGAATTGGGCCAAGTCGTGAATTCCTCGTAGGTGTATAGTTCCATAATTCCGTATTCTAAATATCCTAAATGTATAAGGAATATCATAAATCATTGGGAAGTTCAAGTCTCATATTTATAAGGTTGTCCTTCGGGTCTTGTTCAAAGAGAGTTCTTATTTAATTTATGTTCAACTTAGTGGGTAATGAATCTCCCATGGTGCCTATGATCAAAAAACTATCTTAGAAAGGTTTTTAAGGGCCTAAGATTTTGTCTTTATATTGTCGTTTCGATCCTATGGCCTATAGGTTATAGACTCACTACACTTCAGTTTCGTTGATTTCGAAAGGGAAGGAAGAATCAGAAGTTCATAGACATTTGGAGGTTTGGAGGGCTGGTGATGCAAGGAAGGGCGTGGGAAAGGCAAGAGGAAGAACATTGTCTCCTCAACATGATATGAATCTTGAATCCACAAGATATTAAAGAATTTTGAACCATTTTATCGAAGTCTGCCTCTAATACGAACTTACTAAGTTTTGAATAATAAAATGCAACCCTACTTAATAGTCCTAATTCAACTATACTAGAAACTACCCAAATTAGTAAAATATAATAAAATAGAAATTTTTAATTTAATTATATAGGATGATTCCTATCATGGTTAGAAGCAATTCCAAACAAGACATTGAATACAAAAATGTTGAGATTCAAATATTGCACATCATATGCATTGTTTTCTCATGCCTTCAAGTACTAAATTGATCTAATTAGATATGTTTCTACATGCAAGGTGATTTCAAAATCAAGAAAGATCATACGTGCTTAAATGAATAATTTAAAGCACAAACTCATGAAGTGTGAAGAAATTAAGTACGAAAGAAAGAAAAGAAGTACGAGGATGAAGATTTCAAGTCATGAAGGTCCAAGGAAGCAAGTACTAAAGGAAGAAAAGAAGAATGAATCAAAAGAATGAAGATCAAAGAATAAATTATGATTTTGAGACCAAAAATATAAAATTTTAGAAACACAGGGCCAAATTGGCAATTTTTTAGAATTTTTGAGAAATAGCCCTGTAAGTGTCAGCGGTGCCACCATTGGCCTCTGGATATTCGGTGGTGCCACCGTTGATCCGACGGTGCCACTGTTGTGCCGGCAGTGTCACCGTTGTGCCAGCGGTGCCACCATTGGAGACTTTTGTTGAGCGATTTTGCGTGATTTTTTTTCTTCTCTTTTTTTTTTCAAGGTCTTCATTTCCCTTTCTAAGAACTCCTTAGAATCTCTAATCTATATTGTTTTTCACTTTTTTTCTTTATTTATTCATTTCATTCATTTCTCCTTTTAAAAAAAAAAATTCTTATTTGTCACTTGGGGGCACCGAGTTCCACTATCCATATTTTGTAAAACTTGAACTATGCATTTATTGGTCAGGTTTCTACCAAGCCCGAATCAGTCATCCTACTTAGTCTTTGAACCCCTATGCTAAATCTTACTCCCTAAAGTTACGATTTACCAAATTTACTCGTTCTAAGTCGGAATCACACGTACTCAAACACTTTGTACATGGCAAAACTAACCATGGCGATCCTTATGTTCAGATTTCAAGATTTAGGTTTGAAAGCATCACAAAATCGAGGATTTTATCTTATTGTTCATCATTTCTAAGTTTAAGTTTAGAATCATATAACAATAGGAAATTTAATACTAGAGTTTAGTTTTTGAGTTTCGAGTTTTAAAGCATAGCAAATCGAGGAGTTTAGTCATAGGGTTCATCATCCCTAACATACTGGATTTTCCACACTGTCGGATACTCCTAAAACTAGGGAGATACCCTTAAGGTTCAAACTTCTAATTTCAAATGTCTCAACAACTAGTTATCTCAGTACTCCACTCTGATACCAACTTATAACGCCCTGAAAATTGGCACCCAAGTATGGAGACTCCGATCTCGAGTTTCTGAGTGTTAACCTAATAAAAAATGTATGTGGGCGAGTTTATACGTGCCCGCACAATCCGATTAACGATCACCCATGATTAATAATCAGAGTGGCCTTAGATCAGTAGCATTAAAAGTCAATCAGAGATAACAAATCCCATAAATATAGGGTTAACAATCAAATGTACAATTCCAATAGTAGTGATCACCCAAAATGAAGATTATACAAGCCACAATGAACATACAACAAAATCAACACATGGATCACATGACCTAGTTAAGGACTCTAACATATACATGTACAAAATTAAAGTAAATGTAAGGTTTTCTAATTTCGCCCGACACTTCTATAACTTCACGGCGAAAGTGCAAGCCAGTCCAAGCCTACCTGCTGGAGATCTCGATAGCACATATATCAACAACATCACCTGGTTGATTTTTTAAAACATGTACCAGGTGGGAGTGAGTTGCTAACTCAGTGGTTTCATTAGTTCTAAGTTATGCACGTTATCGATTCAATCAGCATAAGTAATGAAAAATAAGAAATCAACCACTTTCTAAATACTCTTGTTAAATGCACGAATGAGATTATGAAATGATGCATGTGCCTTACAATCCAGCACTCCCTCACAAGCGACTTTGATGCATATTTTGCAAATGCCAACACTCCCTCATCAAGAGACTCCAATGCTAAATCGCAATATCCTATTCTAGTGCAATACAATTTCATGCGTATGATTACTCGAGTGATTATTAATTCCAATTCATATAGTAGATTGGTGAAGCTAGGATACCACCATTTTATCATTGGTCTCAACCGAATCAGTAGGATAGGGGGGCCATAATAGCTCCTCACATGTGTCCCTTGATCCATTTTAGGGTTCATCACCCAAGGCGATATCCTAGCAAATGTGGGACTAAACACTAGCCCGACCAATCCCAAAGGACCCAGATGACAATGGCTAGCCACCGCATTGACAGGGTGGAAGACGACCATAATTAATGCAAGGGTCGTCAGCCAAACATAAATGTGGAAGTTGTTGAGGGTCAAATATTGCATATTAGACCCTATTTATTACCTGGATTTAAGAGCATGATATTGTTTAAACAGGCCGATTTAATCGTGTTTGTGATGCAGGATGTATTTACAAACGGGGACTGAAAATGATGCTTAAAGCCTGGATTTAACACTCTGATGACACCAAGGCAAAGGACGGACTCCATGAGACCAAAATCAACGGATTTACATGCCAGAGATCCGAGCAGATCAAGTCGTTCACATTCAAGTGGCCTGAAAGTCAGCCAGAATGCAGGATCACAGGGTTCTCGCCATCCGATTGGCTCGAAATTTCATACACGGCCTGAAGAACATAAATTAACCGTACATGTAGAATTTCAGCCGTTGGATCCTGGTGGAAGTGGCCTAATCGATAGATCGTCCCTCAAAATCATGATTCTAGGCCCACCTGCTGTCTGGATATGCTTCATTCTTCGGTCCCCACGGCTTAAATGAGGTAACAAAATGGATGGATGGCACGGATTCCTCGCAAGCATCATAGTGGACCCTCCATAAATAGTGCGTGTACATAGAGTACACGCACTGGCTGTGCACCGAACGGTCAGCCCGGTCAAAAGACGGGCTGACCCGTCTCTTACGAAAAAAGTCCAGCGGACGTAAAACGTCCGTCCGATTTTGTTGTTGTGGGCCCACTCATCATGTACTTTGATGATTTGGACCGTCCATTGAATTCCCACAAGCCCTATTACCAAGGCCTAGGTGACAAAACTCCAAAGGACAGCAATAATGGGCTTCTAGCCGTTCACACATAGGACGAACGGCGGCAAGAAAAATCCAGTGGGCCGCGTGAGCAACAATCCAAAACAGGCCCTCTCCGACTAAATTTTTATCCTGCATCCAGTGGACGGCGTGGATTTTTCAGAAAAAGAGTGGAATGGGACCCACCGATTTCACAGCGTAAGAGCGAAAGCTCTGTTTCGCGGTCCGGGAAATCTGGAGATTGCGGGCAGCTGTGGGCCACCGTCCGTGATCTGATGATTGATCTGAACCATCCATCATGTAGAGGGCTGCGAGCTAGTCAAAACCACATTGACCCTGTGCATTCATGCTCACACACGTACTGGGTTCAGCGGTCACAAATGGACAGCCTGCACCGATTTCAGCAGGAGTTTCGCACCTGGGTCGCGCCAACAGGCAATTAAAACCACCCTTCTGTGGTTGAATTTCTGAGGGCCAGACAATGGATGGAGTGGATTTCATAAAAGGCAACTGAAGTGGGCCCACCAACACTTCAGCACAAGAAAAGCTCGCCTTGCTGCGTAAACATTGAACTCTCCTCCATTCGCACCTGTTCATGACTCCAGCACGGACTCTCCCTTCCACGGTCCCTTGCTGTTGTTATAAAAGAGAGAGAGAGAGAGAGAGAGAATGGAGGGCATCTGATTCTAGCTTGGGCTTTGACGTGAAGCAGAGAGAGAAAGTAACAGTGAGTTTTTTTTTATTTTATTTATTTTTAATAGTTTTCCTTATTTATTTATTTTAAGATGTATAGCCTATCCATGCTAGGCTAAACCTCTTAGCTAGGGCTAAGAGGTGAAGCTTGTAGCGTGATGGGAGAACCTGTTGCTTGTGACTTTTGTTTAAGACTGAATTAATATTGATCTTAGTGTGATTTTAAGGGAATGTTTTTAGTCTTTAATGGTCTGTTGTGACTGAAATTACAATGGGTCTGCGATGGCTTTGAGCATGTTCTTCTCCTTTTATGTTTTATGACGTCAGGAAGCCCTGTTGTTCACCATCGTCTCCTGGGCATGGTTGGATGTCGGTACCCTTCCTAACTTTCATGGCATGTTGATGTGGTTGGTAATTAGTCTAATTCTGTTGTTAGCTTTGTCTCCTGGGCATGGTTTGATGATGGAATCCATTCTAATTCATACACCTTTCATCTCTTGAAAACTATATCAAAGGCAGTTCAGTAAATTTTCATAATTCGTGATACTGGCATAAGATCTCCCTGATCTCTACAAGTGGATCCTCTGAATCCCTAGTTTCCCTTCTCTGAATTTCTTAAGTTTTAGATAATTATTTCACCATTATTCTTCAATCATAATCGGTTTAGATTTCATCTTAGCCTAGTTCTAGATCTGGTTATTTTCAGATAACGTACAGGTTTCAGTCCCTGTGGATTCGACCTCAGTCTCACCGAGTTTATTACTACATCACAACCCTGCACTTGGGGTGTGATCAGAAGTCACGACATTAATTTCATTTATGATACAGTACGCCTTCATAAGTGCTCGATGGTCATTATGGAGAAGCTCGTCACCTCAACGTATGCCGATAGTTTAGACGCAGTGTCACATGCCACCATGCGTGGCTCATGAGTGTTATGGATCATATTGTTAATGGTTATAAGTAAACTGATTCAATGGGAACGAGGTATCCTAGATTCAATTTTTCGTTGTCATACAATGTGAACATACATGATCAGTCGACTATTAGACTAATTTGATTGACTTGGAGAAACCCCTAGGCAACCGACATTTAGTGCAAGCATCCTGCGTAGTCCAGCTACTGTCGGTCGTCCGTGTTCGACCCAGATCGATCGAATAAGCCTAGGGTGGCCAACCTAACTCGAGGCACCCCTTAGTTCAGGCGATGTTCACTCCCCAAGTATAGGGTTGTGATGTAGTAACAAACTCAGTGAGACCGAGGTCGAATCCACAGGGACTGAAACCTGTACGTAATCTGAAAGTAACCAGAACTAGAACTAGAATAAGATGCAATCTAAATCAAGTGAATATGAAGGAATAATGGTGAAATTATTAATCTAAACTGGTGAAATTTAAAGGTAGGAAACTAGGGTGCCAAGGATCCACTTGTATAGATCAGGGAGATCTACACTTGATTCATGAACTCAACTGGACTTCGAGTCCCATCTTCATCCAGTTGGAAAGTATATCACTAAAGCACAATCTGAACTTCCCTTGATCTAGTTTTCAAAAGAGATGAAAGGTATAAGAATTAGATATGATTCCATCACAAATCCATGCCCATGAGACAAGGTAAACAACAGAACTTAAACCAATCCGCAACCAATCAGAAGATGTATGAATGTTAGGAAGGATTCCGTCATCCAACCATGTCCAAGGGACGATGGTGAACAACAGGGCCTCCTAAATTCACAATTCCTGTAATGCAATGAACATACCTGAAGCCATCGCAGATCCATTGTAATTTGAGTCACAATAAACTATTAAAAACTACAAATATTCCATATATTCAAAACTAGAATCAAACTTTAGTTCTTCAGATGAATCTAACCGTCGAGATCTCCCATCACGCCACAAGCTTCACCTCTTAGCCCTAGCTAAGAGGTTTAGCCCCACATGAATGGGCCAATCCCTTAGACAAATATTTTAAAAAAAAAAAGAATAAAAGAAAAAGAAAACAAAACAAAACTCTAAAAAAATCTCTGTCTACGTCCAAGCCAAACCCGAGCCAACATCCACAGCTCCTCCCCCCTCTTCTCCAAAGCTTTCTCTCGCTTTATAACCACCCAAAAATCGGTCGGTTGGGACTTCCGCACAAGAGGTAGTGCGTAAGCAGCTGTGGCCAGAGTCGGTTTCATAGCAGGAGTTTCCGGAGGAGTTCTTTACGCAGCTTCTTTGCGTAACAAAACCGCAAGTCGGTTTGTATTTGGTGGAGCTTTTAGGACACTGATATTCCCGATCTTCAGTCCAGCACCTAGGTTAGGGTCATGCCTGGCCTGGACTCTACTTGAACGGTTCAGATCATCCACCAAATCATCCCATTGATCACACAATTGCCGCGAAACTCGCGCTGGCAGCTTCCGGATGCGAAAACTGGGCGTGCGAAAGGGGACTTACGCTGTGACGTTGGTGGGACCCGTTTTGTTTCTTTTTTTGATGAATCCACACCGTCCATTAGATGAAGGATGAAATTTCGGTCAATAAGGGACGATCTTGGTGGTCCATTGATGCGGTCCAGAGAAAATATCACACTAAGATTGTTTTGAACGTCGCAGGGCTGCCTGTTTGTGTCCTCTGTATCGCACACGTGTGTACGCATGGGTGAAAAGTATCAGCATGGTTTTGAATTTTTCAATCCCCTCTACAAGATGGACGGCTTGGATCATCCGTACGGGTCATGATGGAGGCCCACTGACGTCCGCAAAACGGACAGCGTCCGTCCGTTACACAGCTTGAAAAAACGGAAGTTTCCATTTTTGAGAGTCGGGTCAGCACTTGCGCTGACCGCTTCAGCCGTCCGGTGCACGTTGAATGCACATACACTCTTTATACATGCGATGTTCATGGGCCACCATCGTGATGGTCATGAGAAATCTGATCCATCCATTTAATTGGTATCCCCATTTAAAGCGCTGAATCCAAAGTTGAGGCATATCCAGATAGCAGGTGGGCCCCACTTAATGAATAAGGGGCTGATCTGGCTGTTGGGTCACTTCCCGTGATATCCAATGGCTGAAATTTTACGTGTACAGTTAATTTATGGCTCTCAGGCCATGTATGAAGTTCTAAGCCGATCAGATGGTAGGAACCCCGTGATCTTGCACCATGGACCCATTTTAGGCAACTTGAGCGTGAAATACTTGATTTTCTCGAATCTCGGCCGTGTAAATTCATCGATCTCGGTCCATTGGAGTTCTTCCCTTGCCTTGGTGATTCTGGAGCGTTAAATCCATGCTTTTAGCATCCTTTCCAGTTCATGCTCGTCAATTCACCTTATATCACAAACACGATTAAAATAGCCTATTAAAACAGTATCATGTTCGTAATTCAGGCAATAACTGGGGTCTAATATACAATATTTGACCCTCAACAGGCGATTTGCCGACTGACCCAATATCATAACAATTCTAAACATCCCTAAGGGCTAACAATTCATTAGACAATCATAACGAGATTTCATATGAAGCCTAAATTTAGCAACACAATCACTTAAGCATTTCATCCAACATGTGAGCATCAATAACACAACACCATCACTTAGGTATTTCATTGAATATGTGAGCATCAATAAAACAACACAACACTTACGTATTTCATCGAAAATGTGAGCATCAATAAACAAGTAATAGCACATGTTGCAATCAAAATTGAAATATGGTCATGTTAGCATATACCAAGCCATCTAAATCAACAAATCATTAACTGAGATCCTCAAGGGTTAATAAATGGCAACCTAGGAAAAATGGTCTACACCTTAAGAAAAAAATATTTCTGATTCTCTAGCTCATAGGATTAGGGGTTTGGGAGGAAATGACTCTTATACTAAGTTCAAAGGAATTAGGTAAGATTCGTGCAATTCATCCTAAAAAAAAACTAGGTTGGAAAGTATGGTTCATTTCTTACCTACCAATCGTGAGTGGGGTGGATTTGGTGAAGGAGAATAGTCGAGGATAGGGCATTGATTAAAGGATCGATGAATGAGACACCAATCTCCCCCTCACTTGTTATTTCTCTTCTCCTTTCTCCTTTCTCTCTTTCTTTCTTTCTCTCTTTCTCTCTTTATATAGGGCAAAAATCGGATGAGAGTAAGGGTTGTCACCAAATGCCCTATTTATATAATCAGAAATGGTGCAAATAGCCCTAAGGCTAGGTTTTTATTATTCTAGCCCTATGGGATGCGTCAATCAACGAGTATGATCAGAAGTCAATTCGACAATCACCGATGGTCAATCGGCGCCACGGCTATAGCGATATTGCAGGGTATTAACTTAAGTTATTACCTTAAATTTGGCTACGATCTAATGGTTCGTAAGCCACAACTTTGGTAAAAATCGGATACAGACAATTAACTTTAACTTCTTAATTAATTTTAGGAATATTCACACATCTCATGCACTGACCTTGCGAGTCCAAGTTAAGCGTTTCGAGACGAGATATCAGCTCGATGTCCTACGATGGACATTAAGCCCACTAAGATAAACATTTTTCTATAGTCTCGGGTTTAGTGGCCCACTAACAAGCGGTCTAAAGCTTATTCAGAAAATTTGGGCATTTCTAAAATGAATTGGATAGCGAGATTTCTTGTGTCCGATGATTAAGGTTTGGATTAGCTATGTTCATAGTGTGGCCTATTCACAATTAGCGGAAATAGCTATTCGATCCAAATCACCGTAAACCATTGGTTCTTAAGCTAAAGGAGTAATTGGGTTAGTTTGGTTTGTTACTTAAGATCTAACCCCTAATTATCTCAGTTTTTGGTACGTCTTTATTTTTTGCAGTTGTCCTGATTAGCTAGTGATTGGTCTGTTAGATTTGGGCCCTAGATGAACAAATCACGAGGGTAGACTCGAGGTTTAAGTGATCAGGTAGATTCATTGGCTTCATGCGGTTGATTAATTGGATTTGTGCAGTTCTTTACTAGTACCACCTGCGTATAAGCTCACCTCGAGTGTTAAAGGTTAGTAAGTAACAACGTAAGCTAATTATAGCAAAAAATCTTAAAGGTTTTTGGAAATCCAAAATAGCGAAAATATGGAACGTTACACACAGTCGGCTAGACCCTGTAGAAACGTTAGGAGGGAGAATCCAAAGGTTCTTGATCCTAAATGACTCCTTTATCTACGACTAAAAATTTTGGGTAAGGGACCGCGGTTACAGAGTAGAAAGGTGTTAAGCACCCACTCTTCCCATACAAACCTATGGTCTCTACTTCACAATATCATATGAATATCAAGGATTAAGGCTTCATTCCTGCACACTGATGATGCAATATCGTGTGTGCAATGTGGTGTTAAATGCAACACCTACGACAAGATGTAGCTTTGGCTAGATAAATCCATCTTAATTGCCCACTTATCAAAGTGAAAAACCAATCAATCTAAATTTCTGATGGGTAGGATCCGACTACGTCGACAAGCTGCAAAGCATACGTTTAAGTAGATGAGTGCACGACGCTTATGAATGCAATGCTATAGATGGAGTAAGAAAGGGGTGGAGGAGGGAATAGATTTTTCACAATGCTTATGCAGAATGGATGAATCTTATTAAAGCTAGGTGGATGGTTGTAGACACCCCACCTAGGCTAACATCTTGGAGAGGCAAGGACAAACCGGACCATGAACCCTAACCCGAACCCAAAGCCCAAATCCGAACCCTTAGGACCTCACAATCCAACCTGAAATTCCAAACCTAAAGCCCATCAGAGCCAAGTCAGCATGGGAATGCACCCATTTGAGCCAAAAACACGAAAAAAGGGCCATCGGACGAACTAGAACGCCACACAAGGCCCACACGTTCGAACCCGGCCTGGGCGGTAGTTTGACTACCGCCGGCAGTACTCTAATTACCGCCGCTCGCGAGGCGCTTGTGTCCTCCGAGCAACAGTTGGCCCAACGTCCAAAAATCAGCTTTAACCCCCTATCCGACCTTATTTACTGTTTTACCAACCCCAAGAGCCAATAAAAGTGTACCACGTGGCGTCTGTCTCTCCTCAACCACTCATAACTTGCCACATCAGCTTTTACCCCTCCTAAATCCCACAATTATCATAAGACCATTGGAGAAGGCTATAAATAACCCTCTCCTCTTCTCATTTTCACACAACACCTTCTCATCGAAGAGAGAGAAAGAGGAAGAAAGAGAGGGAGAGAAGAAGAGAGTGAGAGTGAGGGTGAGAGAGAGCTCTCAAGCCTCCAAGATCATATTTTTCTAGCCATCTCTTAGCCTCCTCCTAACCTTCTCAATCCCAAGTCTAGCCCGGATTGGTCATGGTTCGGTCCATGTTTTAGCCTATTCAAGTTCAAGCCAAAGATCCATTCATCTTATAATACTCAAACATTCATCATGATATTTATTCCCTTCTCAACCCCCCTGCTCCTCTAGATTGCTAGTGAGCGTATGCTCTATGACTTGTCGTGCATCGGATCCTGTCACATCAGAAACTCGTAGTAGTCTAGTCCACTTTTCTTATTTCTTTTCATAAGCATCATCACATCTGCCTTCTAGACACACCGTTGGACGTATGCTACGTGGCTTGCCGAAATCTCGGATCTTGCTTCATCAGAAATCCGCGTGTATGCCTAGTCTCATCTCGACCACAGCATTCATCATCCCTTGAGATTATTTTCCACACCAAGTAGAGACCTTACTTTTGTAGGGGCAGAGAGGGTACCTAACACCTTCCCTTTCTGTAACTGAGGTTCCTTATCCAGAATCCCGGATCGCAAAGCAGGAGTCAATCTAAGGTAGAAGAATCTTCAGATTTCTCTAAACCTTACATATTTCGTAGGTTCTAGCCGATTGCAGGATTCTGAGATTAATTGGCTAGTGGCGACTCTAACATCCACAAATCAATCTACCAATTCCCACCAGTCACATGTCGAAAACATTTCAATCCGCGTGGGTGCCGATTTCTAGTGTCCACAGAATGGCGACTCCACTGGGGAGTTGTTAGAACACACTAGCCGTGACCCAACTCGAAAACGTGTGGAATTCCAATCTCAATGGACATTCATCACTACATTCACATATAAAAACAAAAAATCCACCAGTCTTTGGCTTACACTTGCTTAGGCATAAATTTGAATCATGACCACTCGATCCCGGGCAGCCATGACTTCTCAAGCTACCCATGAAGAAGAGCCGCCGTTGTCTTAGCTAGCTCCTGAAACATCAACACCAGCACCAGCACCAGTACCGGCACCGATGCCCGTACCTCCAACAGTTCCAATAAATTCTCCAGACAATCTTGAGTGAGATGGCCCAAAGTTTCAAGCACTGCAAGAAATATTGCTTCATCTAGTGCCAAGTGTTGCACCAAACACACAGGCAACATAGCCTAGTGTGCAAAACAGCTCAATCCTTCAAACGCCTTTCACTTTCTCCCTCATCCCTCCAGCAAATCCTGTACTCCCTCTCCTAGAGGAGTCAACACAGCCACAACAGCAACCAACAAACTGGAGCAATCCTCCCGCACATCACTACTCAACACATCTCAATAATCAGGTTACAACACAGGTTCCCTCTAACGGGAATCACAGACAAGAACTGGTGGATGCCCATGAAGGGGGTCAGTTTCGAGTCCAGTTCATTCCCCTTAACGGGAGCAACATTCTGGAATTGACAGATACCCTAGGCGGGAGCCATTTCCGAACATCACACCCTCCTCCAAAAGGGAGTGGCATTCAATTCCAGATACCTCCGACCACCGAGAGTCCATCCTCTTTTCAGCAACCCCACATTCTCAGAAACCAAAGGATCGAAGAAGTCGATCCTTCTGAGGAAGAAGCAGCGCAAGCCGTACAACAAGGGGTAAGGTATCCGTAACACAGCAAGTCAGAAATCAAGGAACTACGGGAACAGCTACAGATGGTGTAAAATTAACTGCAAAGGCAGCAAGGAGTAGATCATTCATCCACCAAATTTAAGGTCATGTGTCCCTTTCCAGATGCTCAGGTGCCTCCAAACTTTGAGGTACCCAAATTCAAAAGATACGACGGTAGTGGGTGCCCCACAGCACATCTAAAAGTATTTTGTGAGGAACTCAATGCGATAGCCGGGATCGATGGAGCTTTGATACGGCTCTTTCAGAAATCTCTTAAAGGCGATGCTCTGGATTGGTATACATTGCTGGATAGCCATCAAATTAGGACCTGGGAAAGGCTCTCCCAGGCTTTCATCGACCAATTTTCCTACAATCTGAACATGGCCCGAGAAGGGCAGATTTGGCTGCCTTGAGACAAAAAAGTGACGAATCATTGTCAGCGTACGTGGGACGATGGCGTGCCATGGCAGCCCGAATTAAAAACTCCATCGACGCTAAAAAGCAGATATCCATGATTGTCCATTCGGCAAACCAAAACATTTCAAGATAGCTAATCTCATAACCATATGTAAATTTCTCCTAGCTCATTTGAGCTGGAGAACAGGTGGAAGCTAGGATCAGAGCTGAACCATTTCCCCATGGCCGCATCAGGCCCCCTCAATCAAAGAAACAAAGTTGAGGAAAACCTATCGAATATGGGAATGGAAACGGCACTGCTCCCGCGCAATGCACTACAGAGGTCAACATTATCGTCGCCAATACTCAAGGCAACCAGTACGCTCCACAACCAGAGCCACAGCAAGACAGGCGGTACCAACCACAGCAAGAGAGACAATACCAGCCACAACCGAATAGGCGGTACCAACCACAATAAGCCCAACAAGGATATCAGGCACAGCTGCCTCAACAACAATAGAAATAGCCTAAGGAAAATGCATAAAATCTATACAGGCAGGCCATGTTGGACAGGAAGTTCACTCCGCTCGCACAAACATACAATCAGGTCCTGACAATGTTAATGTAAAGGCAACTCCTGACGCCACTCCAATCGCGACTTCCACCAAATCCCTTGCCACCGGGACACAATGAAAACCAGTATTGGGCATATCATCAGGCTCCGGTCATCTAATAGACCGTTGTTTCACCTTAAAACATGCAATCCAATATTTGATTGAGGGCCAGAAGATTGCGATCACCCCGCAGGCTGGCAGTACTACTCAAGTCAACATTCTTCAGAATCTCTTGCCATCACGTCAAGCAGGACCCAATACATCTGGCACCTTTACCGTCAACAACATTGAGAAAGAACATCCTGCATACTCCTCCCCACATCACTCCATACAGGCAATCATGCCCGATACAACAAATCGGACATGGGATACCGACATGCGCCTCCGTCTAGGCCACAAGTGTTCCTTAAAGCAACACCAACAGCACCACTTCTCATCCTTGAAGTAGCACTAACAACACCACTCCTCATCCTTGAAGCGACACCAACAGCACAGCCTTCCATCTTCCAAAGGGCATCAACAACGCCCACCAGGTCACAATCTCAACCTCTCTCTCTCCAAGGGGCATGTCCAGCCCCATCCCCGGCATATCCAAACAGGTCAAATTTTGAACCCCTCATTCTTTCAATAGGTCTCCCTGATCTAACCCTGCTAACCTTGTAAAGGGCACCCCCGGTCCAATCCCTAAGTTTCCTAATGCCTCACCAACTGGCACATGCCCAGAGGATCCTTCCTTCACAAAATACACATCAAGAGGAGAAGGAAAATCTCACTGTCAAATCCCCTCAAGATCTAGTCATACTTCAGGGGAAATCATCAAGTCCACCACAAACGGTTCCGGTAACGAATCCGCAGCCTCAGGATCCGGTGATATACTTGGAAGGGAGGACGGGTAGTCCCATGGCACTATCCAGAGTGCGCCGAAGTGAGCAACAACGGTAGGTATTTCAAAAGAGATAATCAGAACCCAAAAGAAACCCGTGGAACCTTGTCAAGAACAACCCACAAAGCTGACGCTGCTTACAACATAGCAACTCAGCTCAAATCCATTCCTGCACAAATTTCTATCTGGGCACTCTTGTACACGTTAAGATCGCATCGAGAAATCTTTACAAAAACCCTGAACAATGCACACATCTCTCCTGACGTACCTCCAAAAATGGTGGCAAGCATGATTAGACAACTCCTCGCACCGCGAGCCATTACTTTCTCTAATGATGAGTTGTCACCCGAAGGTTACAAACATGGGCGCTCACTAAATATAGTTGTCCGTTACAAGAATTTCAAAGTCCTACTTATACTCATTGACAATGGATCAAGCCCTAACGTTTACCCTTTGAGGACTGCTGAACGTTTGGGAATAGAATCGTCCTCTTTCAAGCCTAGTACCATTAGCGTCAGAGCCTTCGATAACTCCCGGATGCAAGTAGAGGCGGAATTAAACATTGAGTTACAAATCGAGCCAGACATGACTCTTGTCACATTTCAAATCATTGACATTCCGGTCTCATTTAACCTTTTGTTGGGACGACTATGGCTCCATGTTGTTGGAGCCATCGCATCCACTCTCCATCAAAGGGTTTAATTCCCTTCTGGAAATCGAATCATCTCAGTACTGGTTGAACCAGAAATCATCCTACCAGAGGCAGTCAATACCCCAGAAATTGACATTCCAGTGATTGACATCCAGCACACGGGGAGCGACATATCATATTATAGTTTCGAGTTTGAAATTGTGAACTCCATCGCCAACCCCTACCCACTCGCAGTCGAATATGTCATCCCTCCTGCTGAATGGCTAATCCTGAACTACCGTACTGAGTTCCATGAGAAAGGTATGGTAGTGAAGCCAGCTCGTGCCAACGTGCAAAGACAAGGACTAGGATATCAACCGACACCGAAGGATCAGGCCACAAGGTCGAAAAAGAGGCAACCGTTCAAGTACACACCCATCGAGTTTGTTAAAGCTGGAACAGTCTGTAGTGACACAATGATCTCTCTCAAGGATCACCTCCAGCGACTCGAACTAACAGAACATTCCAGCTAGGAATCCATTTGTCTGCCAATACGGTGGGATATGATCCTCAGGGCATCAAAAGCATACCTAATGCCAGGGGCAGAACTCCCGGACCCATCACAAGAAGCTAGGGGCATGGAAGCTGGGCCACCCACAGAGGACTCAAGACCAGGAGTGCCCATTACAAGCCACCCAGGCAAGAACGGGAAGGCACCCATCTCCATCAATAGTCAAGGAGAAACACCCCCACCACCAATAACCCAGCAGCACAAGGGGCAAAAGCAGCCCATTCATTGGATCGAGAAACGAAAATGGCCTTCCCTTGATTGGACAGACATTAGGGTCCCACTGCAAGAGGGACCCGAGGAGCTCCAACTTTTGAGCGAAGAGATTGAATCAGACTCCGACTCTAAGCCCATCCCAGCAGACATCATGGTCATCAGGGCAAATGACCCATAGATACAAACAGAGCAGAACAGCAAAATCAAAAGGGGGAAAGAACCAGACTGGACAGTCATCCCCCAAACGATCGAGTCGACCGGTAAGTCATCCATGGGTGCAGGCCTTAAAAAAATGCCAATGTGAATAGCAGTTGGTACCCCGAATCAGGACAAGATCAATCATGGTTTGTAACACCGTCCTGTTCGAGATCCCTTAGCAACATAAAAAAATCAGAAAACATTCAAAACACAAAAACAGCAGATATTTCAAAAAACACAAAAACATCAAATATTTTCCAAAATCACAAAACATCAGAAAATCTTCAAAAATCCAAAACAACAGAAAAACTTGCAAAAATCACCGTGCCAAACACTCCACACACAGCTCCAGAGTTCGAGGTCGACTCATACGATTTTGATCTAGAGTTGGACTTCGACCTCATGGGCTTAGATGAAGCCCAGGATGAGGGAAATGAGTATACAACTCTCGAACTCGAGGATTCCCTCGAAAGGTTCGAAACAAAGGCCAACGTTGTAGCAAAAAAGTTGTGAACTTGGGATCACAGGAACTCCATAGAGAAGTGAGCATCAGTAGATCGCTGTTTCTGGAATACAAGCAGAAGATGATGGAATTTTTTAGACTGAGATTGTCCAACTTTGCCTTCTCTTACGAAGATATGTCAGGGCTCGACAAAGATTTGGTGGTACACCACTTTCCAACGAACCCAGACATGAAGCCTGTTAAGCAAAAGCTCCAAAGAATGAAGTCAAAATGGGCCCTAAAGGTCCGTGATGAAGTCATCAAGCAATACAACGCGGGATTCCTGGTAGTCTCCAACTATCCGGAATGGCTCACAAATATCGAACCAGTTCCAAAAAAAAGGACAGCAAAGTCAAGATGTGCATGGACTTTAGGAACCTCAACAAAGCAAGTCCTAAAGACGATTTCCCTCTGCCTCACTGTTGAGGGTCAAATATTGCATATCAGACCCCAGTTACTGCCTGGACTTACGAACATGATATTGTTTAATGGTTTATTTTAATCATGTTTAGGTTGCAAGGTGAATTTATAAGCGTAGACTGAAAAAGATGCTTAAGGCATAGATTTAACGTTGTGATGACACCAAAGGCAAGGGACGGACTCCGGGAGACCAAGAGCGACGGAATTACACGCTAGAAATCCGAGAAAATCGGGAAACTGAAGCTCAAGGGGCCCAAAAATTGTCCAGAATGCAAGATCACAGGGTTCCCACCATCCGTTCGGCTTGAAATTGCATACATGGCTTGAAGACCATAAATTAACCGTACACATCGAATTTCAGCCATTTGATCCTTGTGAAAGTGGCCCAACGCACAGATCAACCCCTAAAATCATGATTTGGGGCCCGTCTGATATCTGGATATGCTTCAAGTTTGATCTCAAACCCTTACGTGAGAAGGTGAACAAGATGGACGGTATGGATTACACATATACATCGGAATGGGCCTCACTGACAACTGCCAGTGCACTCTCGATGCATCGGACCAAGCAAATCAAGTCCAGGGTCTTTGACCCGATTTTCTTCCAAAACAGGAGCTCTTCCAGCGTCTTCACTATGCGGCTGCCGGTTTTGACCAGTGGGCTACACTTGACGTTCAAAGTGACGATCTAAACCGTCCATTATATCTATAGGGGAGACTTGACTCCCATCAAGGTGGCATTTTTGGCCCATGCAAGCTATCGGAGAATCCTGGCCGTTAAACGCAGGTCGGACGGTAGAAGAAGAACTCTAGTGGGCCATAGAAAAACCACTCCAAAATGGTCCTACCAGATGGGTTTTTCGATCTAAACGCCATGGACGGCATGGATTTCGTAAATCAACACTACCGTGGGTACCACCACTATCACAATAAGGTCCGCGTGAGCTCTGTTTCGCACCAGAGCTTGCGGACCAACCTGGTGGGCCACCACCACGCTTCGAAACCTTGATATGGACCGTTCATCATGGACCTACAGTCCCCCTCATCAAATCCTAGGTGATCGAATCTTAGAAATCAATGGAGATCGGTTTCCATTCGTCCAAATAGAGGACTGACGGTGTAATAACAAGATGGGTGGGACACACCAATTGTGGTCCAAAAGTAGTCTAGTTTTACTGAAATTTCACGGGAATTGCAATGAGCGGATTGGATTTCACAAAAAAAAAAAACCAGTACTGGGCCCCACTTTCAGTCAACGCAGGCCGGTTACACAGGGAGTGCGAATAGGTTCCGTACCTGTTCTTCTGTGTGGAAAAGCTTTAACCGACCGACTTTCATCCCTTGGCATCTATAAAACAAAGAGAGAGAACGTGGGAAAGTGGAGGCTACGAGCGTGGACGTGGAGCACAGCTAGAGAGAGAGTTTTTGTTTTTAGTTTTATTTTTATTTTTTTTTCTTTATTATTTGAGAGATTAAACGAAATCATGTCTGGCTAAACCTCTTAGATAGGGCTAAGAGGTGAAGCTTGTAGCGTGATGGGAGACCTTTTTGCTTGTGCCTTTTGTTTAGATTGAACTGATGTTGATTTTAGTTTAATTAAGGGAGTGTGTTCTGTTGTGACTAAAATTACAATGGGTCTACGATGGCTTTGAGCATGTTCCTTTCCTTTTTATGTTTATGACGTCAGGAAGCTCCGTTGTTCACCATCGTCTCCTGGGCATGGTAGGATGTCGGTACCCTTCCTAACCTTCATAATCATCTGATTGGTTGTTAATTAGTTTAATTTTGTTGTTTACTTTCTCTCCTAGGCATAGTTTGGTGATGGAATCCATTCTAATTCATATACCTCTCATCTCTTGAAAACTATATCAAAGGAAGTTTAGTTGATTTTCATGGTTACACCCTTCAATTGGATGAAGATGGGACTCTAAGTCCAATTGAGTTCTTGAAACAGGCATAAGATCTCCCTGATCTCTACAAGTGGATCCTCTGAATCCCTAGTATCCTTTCCCTAAATTCTAAAAGTTTTAGACAATTATTTCATCATTATTCCTCAAATTCAATCGATTTAGATTTCATCTTGTTCTAGTTCTATTTCTACTTAGTTTCAGATTACATACAGGTTTCAGTCCCTTGAGATTCGACCTCGATCTCACCAAGTTTATTACTACATCACAACCCTATACTTGGGGAGTGAACAAGTTTTTGGCGCCGTTGCCGGGGATTAACGGTTACGTTTTCTGAGATTGATTAGTCTTAGAATTAGGTTAAGATTAGGATTTTACTAGCTTTACGTTAAAGTTCTTTTATTTTATTTTTTTAGAAACTAACCTGTTGCCTTGTTTTATAGGATCCTGACATAAAATTCTAATTTGGTAATCCCTTTCTAAATTATCTACTTTTTCTAATTTTTATTTTTAGAATTAAGGTTTTATTTATTTTATTTTTTTTTTTTTTTAGGAACTTTCTAACTTTAGGTTTAGAACTTTCCTTTTTAGGACTTAGTTTATTTTTTTGAAACCTTTTTAATTTTAGGTTTTCTATTTTTAGAAACTAACTTGTTTTATTTTGCAGATTCTAACATGGACCTCCAAATTGGTAACTTCTTTCTAATTATCTCTTTTCCTATATCTAGATTTCTTATTGATGTAGGATTTTTCCTTTAGAATTAGATTCAAAGTTAGGGTTTCACCATGTATATGCACGAGTGGGAACGTCAGTATGCTTAGAAGAATAACTTATATTGGGATGATGATTATGATAGAAATTAACTTATGTCTCAAAACTTTTCTGAAACTATAATGATCCACCGGTTAAAAAGTCCTTACGTGATCATATGTGGGAGAATAATTACACCCCACGGATTAACAAAACAGTACGAGAGTGTTGGGGTTATCATAATTATGGGCGTGAGGAATATTATCACCCATCAGATAAGAAGAAAACAATGCGTGATTATATTATGATTGATAATATGTACTATCAACCATCAGATTCTCCCACCTATGATCCGTATGACTATAATCAGTGGAAACATCCAAATTAGGGAAATGAACCAACAACATGATATAATGATTATTCTCTTGGATCCCCTACCTTTGAAATCCAACAGGATTCAATTCAGCATAGCATAGCCTGTCTCGCTGAAATTCAAAAATCGTTGGAAGCGCTCAATTCGCGCCTTGATAAGGTAGAGGAGGCTCGGTCATCCCAGCCATAATTCCTTCCAGAAATACAACGCAAGGAAAGTGATCTTAACTCACTTTTGAAGAATTTTGAAATTTGGAATGAAGAGTTGAATGGTGCTAATGAGCATATGGTTCACTTTCCCGATGAGTCAATCTCGATGACGTTTCAAAGGGGTGGTCAAGAGATGTGGGTATCTTTCAAATACAGTGATGATGACACACCTTCCTTACATGACACACAGTCTCTCAATGATGAGGTAGAGGTTAGTTTATTCGAACCTCAACCGAATTTAGGTATAGAATGTGAGGAAAGTGATCCCATCCCAAGTGTGCACTGCACAGAATTAGATGATGATGCGTATTGGGATGATGATCATGAACGTGCAGCCCAAATTCCCCTAGAATCAATCTCAAGTTTGGTCCAGGTCAATGATCAAGACGTACACGAAGTGATCGGTCATAATGAGCCACCCCCCCTCACCTAACATGTCTGATTTAAAGGTGGAGGATGAGCCCCTTACAACCGACCCTTCTAACTCTTGTGAAACATGTTTGGACCACTCCTCTGAATCGAATAATGATGTGATTCAGGAGAAAGACGAGTTGCTTGCTACGACCCTAGAATTTGAAACCACTCAGTTGAGGCCACCATCTGAGCCGTACACGTTTGACAATTCAATGCCTCGATTAAGTAGTTTCAATGAACCAAGTGATCACATCGATGCTTCCCCTATTAATTTTCAATCTGTCTGTGTAAGACTGGAGCAAGAGAGCGTACATCCGTCCACTGTCAAGGATGATGGATTCCTTGGGTAGATCATCACGAGCTCCAATGTGGAAAATAAGTCACACTCAGTTGAACTTCCCAACTCTTAAAATTGTTTGGCACACTTTGCAGATTCAAACGATCCCATGTTAAAAGATAAAGTGGATGCCTTGCAAGACGACATCTCGGTAGTCATCACTGACCGAGAGAACCCTTATTCTAAAGCCCCTTCTTCCCCTGATCCTAAACGTCTACCATTAAAGGAGGAGGAGCTGAAAATTGAATCGAAGTTTGACACTTCGGAATGTGTTGAGGCTACATCACTTCTTGCGAAGTTTTCTAAACTTTCTCTACTTGTAGTCTCTGATTCACCATGGAATACTAACATTGAAACTTCTTCTGTCACAGGAGAATCGTATATACTCTAGATACCTCAAGCAATTCAATGGAAAATTTCTTATGAGGTACATAAGTCTCTCTGGAAAGTCGTGCTCCACGGCACCCAAGCCTATTGCAAAAAGGGCTTTTGGATAATCTTGTTGAGGAACTTACTGAGAAACTTATCAAGATGCTGGCCAGAAGAGGAACCTTGCAACATGATTGAGTAGTTTTTTCCTGCTTTCATAGGACTAGGGTAGTTTGCTTCATGCTATTCTGAGTTAGATGGTTTTATGCCATTAGGTTAGTTTTCTTCATGCATTATTTTATGATAATTTGCTTTCATGTCTTCACTCTCGTGCTGACCGGCTTTCATACTGCTATCTCTCGGAAAGTCTCCCTCTTGATTCGTTATCCAGGTACTATCTTCCCATCACTTTTTCTTTACTTTTGTTGTCCCATGTGCATTACATGTTTATATCTTTTACATTGAGGACAATGTAGATTTTAGGTTGGGCGTGGGAGATTAGGTTCCTAATCAGTGTTCTCTTGGTCTTAAGCAAAAATTGTGAAAATTTTTAAATTTTTTCTGGACTTTCTTATGAATTTGAAGTGATTTTGACGACCATTTTGGAGTTAGAATTCTAAGATATGGAGTGTTGGGGATTGACATTCCTTGGACTTGATTATCTAGTAGATTTCATAGTTGAGATCGAGTTATCAATTCATGATTAGAAGTTTTAAAACATTGATGGAGTCATGATTTCACATATCACATCTCGCTTATACATTGAGGTTTCCGTTCAATATTGAAGGATTGACTTGGTAATCAATAAGCATGAAAGGAATCAACCTGGGGAATTTGTCCATCCTGTCAGTAAGAAAAAGGAAAGAAAAAGAAAATACCTAGCTACAAGATAGCTGTCTGCGGAAAGGGTTGGGCAAACGAACTTCACCATAGGTTTGCTCCCTATAGGTGTAGATTCGATTCCCCATGGTTGACATTTGGAAAATTTTAGGCAACTAGTTTTCACCATAGGTTTGCTCCCTATAGGTGAAGATTTGTTTCCCCTCCTTGGCACTACTGTTCATGGAAAAATCCAAGGCTGTTAGAATGAAATAACGAATTGTCCTGAGTGCTCTTGTTGGTTACCAATGATATCATGAAATAACGAATTGAATCTTAATGTCAATAAGACGAGATTACACTATACACCCATGGAACTCAATGCTTAGAATTTGTCTGATTGATGGATTATTACTTTGAACTGGACTATGAAATTTACCGTGCGCTTGAGGCCAAGAGAAAATACTGCCCAACATTCATGAATCTTAGAATTCTCGTATCTGAATTATTTTTCAAGAATCACTCGAAATCCTGTACTTCTCAATTTATTTTTCACATACTTTGCTCGGGACTAACAAAATGTTGGTTGGGGGTTGTGTTGAGGGTCGAATATTGCATATCAGACCCCAGTTACTGCCTGGACTTACGAACATGATACTGTTTAATGCCTGTTTTAATCATGTTTAGGTTGCAAGGTGGATTTATAAGCGTAAACTGAAAAAGATTCTTAAGGCATAGATTTAACGCTATGATGACACCAAAGGCAAGGGATAGACTCCGGGAGACCAAGAGCAACGGAATTACATGCCAGAAATCCGAGAAAATCAGGAAACTAAAGCTCAAGGGGCCCAAAAATTGTCCAGAATGCAAGATCACGGGGTTCCCACCATCCGTTCGGCTTGAAACTGCATACATGGCCTGAAGACCATAAATTAACCGTACACGTCGAATTTCAGCCGTTCGATCCTTGCGAAAGTGGCCCAACGCACAGATCAACCCCTAAAATCATGATTTGGGGCCCGTCTGATATCTGGATATGCTTCAAGTTTGATCTCAAACCCTTACGTGAGAAGGTGAACAAGATGGACGGTATGGATTACACATATACATCAGAATGGGCCTCACTGGCAGCTGTCAGTGCACTCTCGGTGCATCGAACCAAGCAAATCAAGTCCAGGGTCTTTGACCCGATTTTCTTCCAAAACAGGAGCTCTTCCAGCGTCTTCACTATGCGGCTGTCGGTTTTGACCAGTGGGCTACACTTGACGTTCAGAGTGACGATCTGAACCGTCCATTGTATCCATAGGGGAGACTTGACTCCCGTCAAGGTGGCATTTTTTGCCCATGCAAGCTATCGGAGAATCTTGGCCCTTAAACGCAAGTCGGACGGTGGAAGAAGAACTCTAGTGGGCCACAGCAAAACCACTCCAAAAACGGTCCTACCAGATGGGTTTTTTTATCTAAACGTCGTGGACGGCATGGATTTCGTAAATCAACACTACCGTGGGTCCGACCACTATCACAGTAAGGTCGGCGCGAGCTCTGTTTCACAACAAAGCTTACGGACCAACCTGGTGGGCCACCACCGCGCTTCGAAACCTTGATCTGGACTGTTCATCATGGACCTACAGTCCCCCTCATCAAATCCTAGGTGATCGAATCTTAGAAATCAATGGAGATCAGTTTCCATTCGTCCAAATAGAGGACTGACGATGTAATAACAAGATGGGTGGGACACACCAATTGCGGTCCAAAAGTAGTCTAGTTTTACTAAAATTTCACGGGAATTGCAATGAGCGGATTGGATTTCGCAGAAAAACCCAGTACTGGGCCCCACTTTCAATCAACGTAGGCCGGTTACACGGGGAGTGCGAACAGGTTCCGCACCTGTTCTGTTGTGCGGAAAAGCTTTAACCAACCGACTTTCACCCCTTGGCATCTATAAAACAGAGAGAGAGAGAGAACGTGGGAAAGGGGAGGCTACGAGCGTGGACGTGGAGCACAGCTAGAGAGTTTGTTTTTAGTTTTATTTATTTATTCTTTTTTTTCTTTATTATTTGAGAGATTAAGCGAAATCATGTCTGGCTAAACCTCTTAGCTAGGGCTAAGAGGTGAAGCTTGTAGCGTGATGGGAGACCTTTTTGCTTGTGCCTTTTGTTTAGATTGAACTGATGTTGATTTTAGTTTAATTAAGGGAGTGTTTTTAGTTTTTAATGGTCTGTTGTGACTAAAATTACAATGGGTCTACGATGGCTTTGAGCATGTTCCTTTCCTTTTTATGTTTATGACGTCAGGAAGCTCCGTTGTTCACCATCGTCTCCTGGGCATGGTAGGATGTCGGTACCCTTCCTAACCTTCATAATCATCTGATTGGTTGTTAATTAGTTTAATTCTGTTATTTACTTTGTCTCCTGGGCATGGTTTGGTGATGGAATCCATTCTAATTCATATACCTCTCATCTCTTGAAAACGATATCAAAGGAAGTTTAGTTGATTTTCATGGTTACACCCTTCAATTGGATGAAGATGGGACTCTAAGTCC
This sequence comes from Magnolia officinalis, assembly GCA_021015155.1. NCBI lineage: Eukaryota > Viridiplantae > Streptophyta > Magnoliopsida > Magnoliales > Magnoliaceae > Magnolia > Magnolia officinalis. The sequence goes on along the minus strand of JAJHSJ010000006.1, from coordinate 70,389,534 downwards.
AATTGAGTTCTTGAAACAGGCATAAGATCTCCTTGATCTCTACAAGTGGATCCTCTAAATCCCTAGTGTCCTTTCCCTGAATTCTAAAAGTTTTAGACAATTATTTCATCATTATTCCTCAAATTCAATCGATTTAGATTTCATCTTGTTCTAGTTCTATTTCTACTTAGTTTCAGATTACATACAGGTTTCAGTCCCTTGGGATTCGACCTCGATCTCACCGAGTTTATTACTACATCACAACCCTATACTTGGGGAGTGAACACTCACATCGACACACTGGTAGATAATATTGTTGGACGCAAGATCTTCTCCTTCATGGACAGTTTCTCCGGCTACAATCAAATCAAGATGGTCGTTGAAGATCGTGTGAAGACTTCTTTCATCACACCATGGGGAACTTTCTACTATCGGGTTATGCCCTTCAGACTGAAGAATGCAATAGCTACATATTAGCAAGCCATGACAACCTTGTTCCATGATATGATAAACAAGGAAATAGAAGTCTATGTGGATGACATGATCGTCAAATCTCGCACGATCGAAGGACATTTTGAAGACCTCAAGAAGCTCTTCGACAAGTTAGAAAAGTTCAAGCTCCGCCTTAACCCACAAAAATGTTCTTCGCCGTAACCGGAGGTAAGCTGTTAGGCTTCATCATTAGTGAAGATGGCATCCGAGTGGACAAGACCAAAACCAAAGCAATCATCGATATGCCGTCGGCCAATACCAAAAAAAGATTTGATTTTTACTCGGAAGGATCCAGTACATCAACAGATTCATCGTACAGCTCACGCCCATCTGTGAGCCCATATTCAAGCTCTTAAGGAAGAATTCGCCAAAAGAATGGAATGACAACTATCAAGTGGCTTTCGATAGGATCAAGAAGTATCTGTTAAATCCTCCAGTGCTCATGCCACCTACTCCGGGTAGGCCCCTACTATTGTACATCTCTATCGCAACACAAGCGATCGGATGCATCCTCGGCCAACACGATGATACAGGGAGAAAGGAGCAAGTAATCTACTATCTAAACCGACGGTTCACAAGCTATGAAGTCAAATACTCCAGCTTAGAGAAAATGTGTCTTGCCCTGGTCTAGATGACACAATGACTACAACAATACATGATTGCTCACCCAATCCTTCTGCTCACTCGCATGGACCCGTTAAAGTACTTGTTCGAGAAACCATCACTAATGGGTAGGATCGCAAAATGGCAATTGTTGCTTTCCGAGTTCGACAACACTTATGTCACTCAGAAACTAATCAAGGGGCAAGCACTGGCCGACCATTTAGCAGCACACTCTTTGCCCGATTATCAACCACTGAAGACCTTCTTCCCTGAGGAGGACATACTCCTTATTGAGGAAGAAGAAGAAAGAAAGGCAGGAGAGTGGACACTCTTCTTCGACGAAGCAGCAAATTCAAGAGGAAGTGGGGTAAGATCAATACTCTATTCCCCCGATGACGTCCCAATTCCTATCTCCATGCGATTGGTATTCCAATGCACTAATAACGTGGCTGAGTATGAAGCATGTATCGCTGGTCTAAGAGAAGCCATAATTCTTAACGTGAAGAAGTTACGAATCTTCGGAGACTCACGACTCATCATCAATCAGACGAATGGCGACTGGAAGACTAAGGATGAAAAGTTAATCCCATATCACGTCTATCTGGAGAATTTGACCGAGGAATTTGAAGAGATCACATTTTCTTACATGCCTCGAGCCAAGAACCAATTTGCGGACGCTCTGGCTACCCTTGCCTCGATGCTAGAAATCCCAAAAGGAGTTGCAGAATGGGAACTCATCGTCGAACTCGAGGAAGAACCCGTGTTCTGCCTACAGATTGACGAATCTGAAACCTCTTTGAACGATCAGCCATGGTACACAGACATCAAGGAGTATCTCGAGCATCAAAAGTATCCAAAAGGAGCAACGTCAACCGATCGTCATACTATCCAACGACTAGCGACCCGGTTCACGATCACCGGGGGCATCCTCTACAAGCGAAACTTCAATTAAGTCTTTCTCCGTTGCATGGATGAAACACAAGCAGCACAGATCATGTCAGAAATCCACGAAGGACTATGCTGCCCACACATGAACGGACATATGATGGCAAAGAAGATATTACGGCTTGGTTACTATTGGCTAACGATGGAGATAGATTGCTGCAAACACATCAGGACATGCTTCAAGTGTCAGAACATGCAAACCAAATCTATGTGCCTTCTTCCTAACTCTACAACCTAACGACACCATGGCCCTTCTCTATATGGGGACTTAACATCATCGGCAAGGTCAACCTCAAAGCTTCAAACGGTCATGAGTACATCCTGGTGGCAGTAGATTACTTCACCAAATGGATAGAGGCAGTATCCTACACCACCATCGCAGCGTCGCAAGTGGTCAAGTTTATGAAGAACAACATCATCAGCCCGTACGGGGTTCCCCATGCCATTATTACAGACAACGGGACTCCGTTCGTCAATAAAAGGATGGACGATTTCCTCGAAAAATTCAAGATTCAACGTCAACGATCAAGCCCCTACCGTCCTCAAATGAATGGTAGGGTTGAAGCTGCAAACAAGACTATTATCCACGTATCGCGGCTGGTCGAAAATGCTTCAATACGCACTTTGAGCATATCAGACGTATGTATGGTCTGCTACAGGCGCAACTTCATACGAACTCGCATACAGAATGGAAGCAGTGCTGTCAGTCGAAATCGAAATCCCATCACTCTGGATATTACTAGAAAGCAAAGTCGAGGAAGGCGAGTGGCAATAAGCAAGTATGATCAATTGCATCTGGCAAATGAAAAGTGCATGCGTGCACTAAGTCACTCGCAATGCTACCAAAGAAGGATCGCCCGATCCAACAACAAGAGGGTCCGAAAGAGAAGTTTCAAAGTCGGTGACATGGTCATGAAGTGTATCCTACCGCCACACTTGCCATATCCCAGAAGAAAGTTCAAACCCTCGTGAGATGGACCGCTGATCATTCAGGAGGTACTTCTAGAAGGTACTCTTCAGCTCACCAGTCTTAGAGGAGAAGATCTTCTCAAGCCCATCAACGCCGACAACGTGAAGATCTATCATGGGTAACCATACCTGACCTTGTTAATGATTACAATCGCAAAGCTGTACCCATCACTTCCCTCAAAAAAAAAATTACAAGAGAAAAGCACCCTTCGTCCGTCAAAAAATAAAAAATATATATATATACCCACCATTTCTCCCACTAAAGAGTACCCATCATTTCTCCCAGATTAAACAAAAAAAAAAAAACCACAAAAAGAAGAAGAAACAAAGAAAGAGAAAAAATGGAAAAGACAGAAAATCCCAAAAAGAAGACAAAAAGGGAAAAGAAAATAAGATCATCATCCCCAAATAATCCAACCGACGTAAAACAGCTTACAATTGTGATCCAAGACAAGACCGGAGGGTAACCATTCGGCCGGCTATGAAGGAAACCTGTCCGTCTCTTCCGGTACTTCAAACAAAAACAAGAAAAAAAAAAAGAGAGAGAAAGAGAGAAACATGCCTAAGCAAAAAGGGTGAGTTGAAAACCCGAAAGGGCGACTCGAGTAAAAACAGCGGGCATATAGCGAACTCGGTGAAAACCTGAAAAGGCGCCAAGGGTAAAAACCGCACAGCTGGTAAGGGGCAAGCAAGATCAAAAAACTGGGACGTAGTGAAAATCTGAAAGGACGCTACGGGAAAAAATGACAGGAAACGCCAGTCATAGTGAAAACCCGAAAGGGCGCTACGAGTAAAAATGTCTAGCAAATAAAAACAATATATATATATATAAAGTGCAGGTACCGAAGAAGCCGAGGCAACAATCGCAACAACGAGATACAAGGAAAGGACCAACCTCGGATCAGTATTCTATCAGACTTTGGTCAAATCCAAAGGGCATGATCCTGGACACACTCTCAGGGAACCAAGATCTCTAATATGCAACCCAGACTACTGATCACAATGTGGGCTGAGCCTAATATTCTGATCCCAATCATCCAAAAGCACAAATCCAAACCTGAGCTAGTACAAGTTTTGACACACACAAAAATATTCTTTCTTGTCAAAAGTCTTTTACATCACTGTCTTTTTACTAGCAAAAACAAAAACAAAAAAAACAATATATATATATATATATATATATATATATATATATATATATATATATCCATCCAAACATGACAAGCAGCTAGTCAAAATCAGGGATCCCAGGTATGCTCCTATCCCTTATACATCGACAATCTCTACTTGAGTCGCTCCACCTCCATGCGCAGGTAAAAGACCTCGTCTCTCTCCAGGCGATGTGCAGCAAGCATACCCTCATCATACCGCCTCCCCACTGCCAATCGGCAGGCCATATCCTCACAGGAATGGTGAAGGACTGCAATCTAATATATAAGATGGCCATGTGTCGCAAGCAGAAACGACGAATCAATGGACGGCGGCTCCTGAACGCCTCCAACTAATCATCAACACATGTGGAGGATGAAATAGTGTCGCCAACCATGTCTCGATCATCAGCCTCATCTGCCAAGTGTCAATCGGGGACCTAACGATAAAGCAATTGCACAGCCACTCATTGCTGGTATGGTACTTTCGCCAAGGGTGGAGCCCAAGTGTAAGACCCGTATCCTAGCCGTACCGTTCCATAGGCCTCCGCGGTCCTCCCGGTCGAATTCCGTCGACCCACGATCTGTTATCATCGTTTACGCGTGATCCTGAGTCGTGTTCAGTATATCAGAGTTGGCTCGACTCAAAATTTGTACCCCTGCAACCGCGTCGTCGCCGCGGTTTCGACGCCACGTATTACGTACTGAGGCGATACCCAGGCCAGGAGATGTGGGCCTACGTTCAATTCGAGGAAAACGCCGGCGTTATAAATCTCAATAAAAATATCAAATCAATCACATCAAATATCAAGTACCACATCCCATCCCCAAGTACAAACACCCATCCCTAAAGTCAACTCTCTCCCTTACATGTCAAGTACACACCCATCACTCCCCATCACTCCATCACCTCTCACCCATCCCTCTCTCTCCTTACAACCTCTCTCTCATCTCTCTCTCCCTCATTTCCCAAGCAACCCACATCTAAGCTCCATGAGAGAGCTAGGTGTGGCTCACCTTCCCACCATCCTAAGTCCATCTCAACCATTGAAATTGTTCCTTTGGAGCTCTAGCAAGCATTGACGGAAGAAGGAAGAAGAGATCTAAGGTGGGTGATTTTTGTTTAGATTTGATGAATTGAGGGCCCACATATATGGGACCCATCTTGATGTATGCATTGTATAGGGAGGGCCCATAGTGGCAGGGTCCCTCCCCTTCTCACGTCCCTCTATCTCTCTCTCTCTTTCTCTTTTTTTTTTGCAGCCCACCTATGATGAATCCATGTTGTCCACCAACGCGGGACCCACCTGATTTATGTGTTACATCCCACACCGTGCATCTGTAGGACATCAGCAAGATCCGCGGACCCCACCATATATGTGTTGTATGTACACCATCCAGCAGCAGACGTTGCTGGACGTAGGCATAACACAAATATCAGCTTTATTAAAAGTTGGTGGGTCCCACACGTGTGGACCCACCTTTGGTGTATGCATTTCATCCCTGCAGTCCACCGTCCACACGTGGACAGTGGGACCCATGTGATGTAGGTGGTTTATATCCAGGCCATCCGTCCATTATTGGGATGTGAGGCCACTTGGTACATGTGTTGTATATCCACGCCATTCGTCTAGATCATGGGACCCACCTTGTGTGCATCTGATTGGCCGGTGCTTCACCAGCTAAATAGCTGCTAGTAGCATCAACAGCTCTGAGGATCCCACATAGAATTGTATCTGGACCATCCATCAATGGCGTCTCGAGAATGGATGTTTGATAAAAAAAGAAGTAAAATAATAATAATAATAATAATAATAATAATAATATTATTATTATTATTATTATTATATATGCGTGGTGGGCACCACGTGGGACCCACCTAGCTGGGAGCAAATTGGTCGGTCTACCCCACACCAGCTATATAGTTGTGTGGACGTCAGCATCCCACCATCCGTTCAGTTGGTGGGCCACGCATGTGGACCCCACCATGATGCCTGCGTTGCATCCCACCGTCCATCATCTGGACGTGGGCCAGTAACCGCCACGAGTAGCTCAGCTGTTGTATCGTCGCCAGCAAGTTTTGTGGGGCTGATGATGTATGTACTACATCCAACCGTCCATCCAATTGGCGAGCTCATCTTAAGGCCTGAGATAAATAAATAAATAAATGAGGCAAATCTATCAGGTGGACCACACTATAGAAAACAATGGTGAGTTGAACGTCTGCCATTGAAATCCTTTTTGGGTTATAGAAGTTTGGATCAATATGATATTTGTTTTCCCTCTTAATCCAGGTCTTTGTGACCTTATGATCAGACTAGATGGAGATTAAACTTTATGGTGGACCCTGTGATTTTTTTAACAGTGGAAATCATTATCACCGTTGTTAATTGTGATGTGGTCTAGATGATCTTTTAATCATTATCTCCACTGTTATTTGTGATATGGTCCAGATGATTTTCCGATGTATCTTTGGGTAATGTTCTAAAATGATCTCTAAAAATAGATGTATGGTGTACATAGTTCACCTGGAACAGTGGGCTCACCATGATGTATTTGTGGACCTTGTTTGAGACCCAATATGATGTATACCCAGCCCATGAGTGAGGCCCGATGTGATGTATTTATGTCCCATGTGCAGGGCCCACTTGTGGTGTATATTAGGCCCATGTGTAGGGCCCACCTATTGTGTATTTGAGGACCATGGGTCGTGGCCCATGGTGATGTAAATTAAGCCCGTGTATTCGGCCCATCGTGATGTGCATTAGGCCCTTAAGTGAGGCCCATCGTGATGTACATTAGGCCATTGTGTGAGGTCATGGGACCACTATACGTTTGGCTCTATGTGGGCCACTCCTTGGGAGCAATGTTGGTTAAATGGCCACATTGATGGGTAATGATGGTTTAATGTCAACATTGTGACCTTCCCTTAGGCCTCGTTCAGCCGATCATCGAGGCCGATTCTGATTATCGAGGCCGATTCCGATTGTCGAGGTCGATTCTGATCGTCGAGGCCGATTCTGATCGTCGAGGCCGAATCCGATTAATGAGGCCGATTCCGATTATCGAGACCGATTCTGATTGTCGATTTTGATTATCGAGGCCAATTTGATTTGTCGAGGCCGATTCTAATTGTCAAGGTCGATTCTGATTGTTAAGGCCGATTCCGGTTGTCGAGGTCGATTCCGATTATCGAGGCCAATTGTCGAGGTCGATTCTGATTATCGAGGCCAATTGTCGAGGCCGATTCCGATTGTCAAGGGCGATTCTGATTGTCGAGGTTGATTCTGATTGTCGAGGCTGATTTCGATTGTCGAAGCCAATTTTGATTATCGAGGCTGATTGTTGAGGTCGATTCCAATTATCGAGGCCGATTCCAAATGTCGAGGCCGATTCCGATTGTCGAGGCCGATTCTGATTATCAATGCCGATTCCGATTGTCGAGGTCGATTGTATAAGCCGATTCTGATTATCAAGGCCGATTCTGATTATCGAGTCTGATTGTCGAGGCCTAATGTGATGTATAGGCGACCCGTATTTGAGGTCATTGTGACGTGTATTCAGGCCGTGTTTAAGGCCCAATGTGATGTATATGAGGCCTAGGAGATTAGGCCCATTGTGATGCATTTGAGGGCCAGGCGATGGAGCCCATTGTGATGTATATTAGGCCCATGTGAGAGGCCCATCGTGATGTGTATTAAGCTCTTGAGTGAGGCCCATGGTGTTGTATATTAGGCCCTTGTGTGAGACCATGGGTCCACTATATGTTAGGCTCTATGTGGGTCATTCCTTGGGGGCAATGTTGATTAAATGTCCACATTGTCGAGGCCGATTGTTGATGCCAGTTATTGATACCGATTATGAGTATGTGACAGCATAGCATCATGATACATGCCCATACGCATCATCTGCATGTTTATTGTGAGATGTGATTGACCGTTGCATATGTCATAATACAGATGGTTTATAGGACACCCTAATAGGTGGAGTTATCCCACATGAGCACACGGTACGCGCAAGATTGATGCATAATTGGACTACATGACTCATGCATCTTACATTGTGTGATTGTGATTACTATACGCCCTAGCAACATCAGGGTTGTGACCTCCACAAGCATGTCGTGGATGACCAGATGGGACACCAGAAATGTTTGAGTTCGATCATCTGGGCACTTTGGACGTCCGTGGGTGAAAGTCCCTAAACCTCTGAGGCCAAGAGATGTCCCAACGTCTAAACCGAGTGGATACATGACCGCCCGAGTGTCGAATACCAGGAGGTCGTGTCTTCCATTGTGTCGTAGTCGGTTGGGAGGGGGTATAGCCTTATCCGCCTGAGGGTAGTAGAATTGCATATTACATTGCATTCTCAGTATCTGATATTTTGTTCATTATGTTTTCGCATTTTATAGCCAACTTACATTACTTTCTCAGTGTATAACATTGGCTTGCTATATCTTTTTATTACATATCCTGGATGAGTTGATGATATTTTATGGACTTGTCAGTATTTCTGCTTACTTTGGTATTGTATGGTTCATGGACTTACCAGTATTTCCGCTTACTCTGATATTACATCCTGAGCACACATATACTGCTCACACACTTACACCACCCTCTAAGCTTTTTATAAGCTTATACATGATAGATGCGTGCAAGTGACGTTAGGATATGCAGCCGAGCTGAGGCAGGAGCATGTGGTTGAGCTTCTGAAGTTTTCTTTGATATCTATATATTGTATTTTCCTTTCAGCATTGTACTCAAATGATTATATTAGTGGATATGTGGTGATGATTTTGTTCTTGTGATTTGGGTATACTTGTGGTTATGCTTCTTACGAGACAAATTCATGTTGAAAATCCTCCTTATAGGATCTCAGGATCAGAATCTGGTGTATGGGCGCTGGGAGCCGAGAATAGGTACTACGGAGGCTGTCGACACCGGATTCGGCGATCGGAAATTTTGTGAACCCGGTTTCCAAGTTTGGGGTGTGATACCAAGACTTGAACTCCAGAGCTACCACATCCAAAGAGCCCTGCCAAGAAATCCAGACTCGTCGATACAGAGCAATCAAGTAAGAAGGAAGATGAGCATGTCCAAATTCAGAAAAGGTAAAGTCAGTAACATCCTGCCAAAAGCCAAACTGCTGGAGAAAATGAGTAAGGTGATAAGAGCAGTATCCTCGGAGGCCCAGCAACAACAAAGGAATGCGAGTTGCACTGCAGATCAAAGAAGTACGACAGAGCCATGGAGCCTCCCAACTAATTTCCCATCCTCGGAGTTGAGAAAGCATACGGCGGTAAAGTGACTCAGTGGCCTCCACACCAAGGGGAAGGCCATCAAGTAATGAGGACAACACGTCGTTGCGACAGGAATCAAGTCACAAAAGTAGAGGGGTCATATAAAGGTGCTCCCATAACCATACCCGGAAAAAGGCACAAATCGAACTCAAGTCGCAAGCAGAAAACAAAAGCAGAGAAAAGGAAAGAAGACCAAAGCAAGAAGTACCTGGAGGAAGGAGCAGCAGCCCTGGAGGATACGAGTGTGACCAAGAGAGCACTCGGTCAAGCCCAGAAAGAGCTCCGCCATCACCACAAAAACAATACTCCTATGGCCCAGAACACAGCGGAACACATCCAGTAGAACTGCCAATGAGGACCGCCGCCAACCTGAGAAGAGCAGCTCAGCCAGGACATAAAATATCAGTGCGTTCAAGCACTGAAGCTGGCGATCAGACCCTGGACCCCCTCAAGTAGTAGAACAATGATCGTACAAAAGCTCGAGCGAAAGCTCATCAGCTCTGCTCTCCGTAATGGGGAATGCGGCCAAAAATCCAAACCATGGGATAAGATCGGCAGGACAAACAGGCTCAAATAAAGGGACGTAAGGCTCCCGAGCGAGAGGAAGACCAAATAAGTGCGCAAACTCCTCTAAAGATGGACCCAACTCTAAGTCGATCAAGGAAAACAGGTTCAATGCTAAAACCCAATCATATGACGCCGCGCTCAACAATCGCTAGTCTAAGCGAACCCTATGGAAATGAAGAACCTCTCGGAAGCCCAAGGAACCCAGCTCAAAGACCTCAGACTCGGTCAGACTCTCAATCCAGTATGCAACTGCTCAAAATAGGTGGCGCGTGGCTGCAGCCGACAAGTCCGAATGGGCACACTCTCTACAATTTGAAACCCTTGATCCACAGGCGAATCATCAAAAATGGGCATACCCTCATCCAGCAGATCTATCTCATGGTGCCGGAAAAAGTCTGACTCGCCCAACACAACTCGAAGCGTATCCTAAAAAGCTGCGACAGGTGGGCCCAAGCCTCCAACGACTGCCACATCAGGAGCAGTCTGAAAAGTACATGCCCCAGGAGCCGCAACGCCTGAAGTACCCCAATAGCCAACTGGACTGATACCCTGATCCCTGACAACAACAGCCTGTCCCATCACTGCCTCAAAATCCACACCAAATATCTGACCTAAACCAGCTGCAAAAGGTCCATCACCCGCCAAATCCAAACCATCAAAAGGTGACCCACCATCCATCCGAGCCCGATCCATCACATCCACACCATCCGTCATCACCACCCCATCATCCATGCCATACATACCCATCACTCTCATGTGCCCATCGATCGGAACATCCATCACCATCATCACACCATCCGATGGTCCAACCATCCCAACATCCATAATACCCAATGGCCTACTGTAACGCCCTGAAAATCGGGGGTCGAGCATAAACTCAACTCCCGAGTTCCAGAACATCACTTATGCAACAAAATGAATGATGATTGGATGTTGACAGTATTCGTGCGTTGAACATGAGTGAGACTAAGCCAAAACAGCATATCATACTCCAGAGACAGTTAAATTTGCAAGCGGAAGACTGTGATAGATAGATAAAATAGATAACCTATGATGAGTCTCCAGAGTGTGATAACATTACCAGGTTAAATAAATATAAGTGCAGTTCTAGAATATACCAAATGTGAGGAAGTGTAATGCCTCCTATCCCATGTACCATAGCCCCGTCAATACAATATCAGGTCTTCATTGACCTGCCAGAGAGATACAGATAGGAGAACTCCTCCTATCATCACAGAAGTAGTCCGGCTCTGCTTCACAAGCATCGCCATCACCTGAAATTCAACAAATCTGGTGGGTGTTCGGAACACCGTCCCGTAACGTGGGAGTGAGTGATCAACTCAGTGGAACAATAAGGCATAGGTTAACATGTTATCAATTCAGTCAAGCAGTAATGATAAAGCGGTACAAATCAAACAATTCTAACTACTCTTATTAAATGCAAGAATGAAATGACATGATGCTGTATGCCCTTGCCAAACCACCCTCAAGCGACATCATCTTACGTTCGCGAATGCTTACTCCCTCAGTGCGCCACATCTACAAAGCACATGCGGTGCGATGATGCTCATGATTACCAAGTTTTTATTAGTCCATTTCAAACAGCAGTATTAGGAAACTAAGGTACCTCCCTTGTATCATTCCCAAACATGATCCATTCTAGGGTCGTCAATCCTAGTTATTCTCATACGATGTTATGGTTTGAGAAACGTAGTGAAGGCATCGCAAAGGGCTCATCACCCGTCAGCGCGGATACAGATCTCACCGTATGCGGCTCAATTGCTGGCCGTCAGCTCGAGTACAGGTCTCACCGTACTCGGCTGAATCACTAGCCGTCAGCTCGAGTACAGGTCTCACCGTACTCGGCTCCACTCATACTCTAGTTGCTGTGAAAGACTCGTCACCAATCACAGACCCTTGGAGTATACTCGAAGATACTACGGAGGACTCGTCGCCCGTCAGCACGAGCACAGATCTCACCGTACTCGGCTCTCGCCGAAGTATCGACAGCTCGAATACAGTGTCCCATACCACCATATTCGGCTCACGAGTTGATTGCGCAATGGTCACTACGGGGAGGCACATGGCCCCAGCGTAGGCCGACAGCTCAACCACGGTGTCCCATACCACCATGCCCGGCTCATGCGACTTAGTGGATCTAGGTACCATGGTTAAACGGGGATCGCCACTGGTAAGTTTGGTACCCTAGGTTCAAGCAGTAGCGACCAAACAGGGTGAACATGCATAAGGCAGATCGGGTTACTTGACGAGCTCGACTAGCACGATCGCCCGTTGAGCTGCACGACATGAAGTGCATAAACAACTTCGTGTGGCCTAGCCACTGCCGACAGGCAACGCACGACTCGAGTTCGTCGAACACATCCCACGTGGCAAATGAATCTCAGCCACGAGTTCAATCTCGTTACCGATTGCCTGGACTATAATCATAGCCCCAAACACAATCAATTACAGAGATATAAAGCAGTAATAGATCAGGATTCAAATCATACAATCAGTCGAGTATTATCCGTTTAGGGCTGCCAGGGCTGTTGCACGCACTCGTTGCTCCGCTCCCCCATCACCCATGACGGATCATACAACATAAATATAAATTAAACATATGCATCACATAGTTAAAATCATAAAGCAGTTGAGCATGTTATGAATCACAACACAAGCATGAGTTTGTACATGTTCAATTCCTAATCACACAACTATCAAAGGAGATCATACACATAGTTTATAGAGGTTGAGAATCATGTCTCCACACCCTTATACATTACAATTTGCTAACTACTACTCACTCAGACATTTCAAGTTATACTTGAACTTACATACATCACATACATGACATATGTCGATCACATAGGCATTAGGCCAAATCCTTTCACTAGGGAGTTGCCCCAATCATAATACGCGTACACCCACGACGGATAGTCATGGCAAGTAGGGATCCAAGTTCCATATCCATTCAGTCATTTCCACAAACACTTGGGCCACACATTTTAGCATATAGAGGGTATAATGGCCGTGGCGTGATTTAGGGCAAATCCTTTCGTCAAAGGGGGTATCGCCAATATAACAATCATGAATCCATGACAATTAGTCATGGCGAGCATGAATGAGAATTCCATACTCATTCAGCCATTTCCACAAACACTTAGAATACACTATTACAACATACATGGTGCATGTTAGTAAAACATGTATTAGGGTTATCCTTTAGCCAAGCTAGTATTTTATCCATGTATAATATATTACTACAGCAAATAATCATGATACATACATCTCCAAAATTTATACGTATACAGTATTTCTAGAATACACAATTTCAACATACGTAGCATTTACAAGTGAACATGTATTACGGCGATTCCTTTCGCCAAACAAGTATTTTATCCATATATAGTATAATATACATTAAATAAACATGTCAAACACTTCTCCAAAAAAAATACGTATACGGTATTTCTACGTATATCTAGAGTATGTGAAATTCCATATTCTACAATGTTAATCGAAACAGGAAACGGAAAGCACTTTGTACATGTGCAATTGCATGCAGATCATGAATCTATCATTATCTGACATTGAAAGCGTTGAAAAACGTAACCTATACACCTAAAGTCCGCACCTTTTGTCGTAGAATCGTAACGGAGTTGATAGGTTTGCTAAGCTTCCGTATACGGCAACTAGGCGACCTATAGAACGAAATAGGTTAGCTACTTCACAACCTACAACAGTCTAAACCCCAAAACAGATTAGGGTTAGGGTTTCTTACCTAGAAACGACGCCGGAAACGCCGGAAAAGCGTCAAGAAGGATGCGGTGGAGCATGGATAGCAGCAGGGAAGGACGGCAGGGAGATTCTCCCACATCTCCCACACTTTCTCTCTCTTTTCCCTCTCTCAAATCCAAATTCGTATGGCCGGAATGGGAGAGGGTTTAAGGTCCTTATATAGCCTCAAAACTCACCGAAATAGACTCCTGTTCAAAGGTTACTGCTAATATAGGTATTTCGTCACTTTTCCAGCTCAAAAGAGAGGTTCTGGTGGCCCTCCTTGAGCCAAACGTCAGACTTAAGCTCACCACACATGGATCTATGAGGGATTACGTTTTCGACTCGAACGGATTCCCAGATCGCACGTGGCGGGCCACTTTCAGTTCAACGGTCAGTGGGCCACGATCCGAAATTCCAAGTACATGTAAATGTTCCTGAAATTTTTCCTGATCCGAGGGTGTAATTTGGTCTGATTCTGACGGTCTGGTTGCTTAATACTGATGCGCAAGCGAAAGGTGCCAGATCACTATTCCAGATATTTTATTTTCAAAAGGAATAGTGTTTTTCACACACCCTCGCTCCGGATCGAAATAAATGGCCGTGGGACATCGGAATCGCCTGATTTTTGAGATGATTGTCAAGCCCAGTGGGGCGGTCCTGGTTCCTTAGCTTCGTGTTAATCGGACTCCCGATGTGCGATCTAGACCTCATACGAAGTTTCGTTTCAGTCCCGAGAGCAGACGGGTAATGAGTTTGGCTCTAGACTTTAGGGTAACCTAGAGTCACATGTTTTACAAGTTTTGGGTCTTGCAGATCGTATTTAAAGCGATCCCAACGGATTTCATGGCTAATCGAGTTTGCACTTAGTTAACTTTGTTAAATTTCTAAAGGATTTAATCCTAATTGTTTTCTGGTTGAGATGGTACTTAGGCCTTTGTAGTTTGTATATAAAGTGATCCAAGTTTTACTACTTAGCTAGTTTAAGTTAGTGTCTAGGGCGAAAGTGCTTTGAAAAATTGAAGGCACAAGGTAGTGAAGGGTGGGATTTGTGAAGGAAATGGGTTCAGAAGCGATTTTAGACTGTGGGGTTCAGTTCTGACGAAATAATAAGGTATTAAGAGCAACCCATCGCCTAAGGACATCTAATCCCAAATTGGCAAAAATCCGGGATGTTACAATCTACCCCCCTTAAAACAAAATTTCGCCCCGAAATTGGCTAAGGGTAATAAGGGAAAATTTCTATTATTTCATTTGCCTAAGACTTATTGATTTCAAGTTTCTACGCGTGGTAGGGTAAATACCAGCAGGTTCATTTTAGTCTACCCCCTTAAAACTTAATTCTTTATCCATTTCTCTTACCCTGATGGTTTGCTACCATTTATTTATTTACCTATTAGGAGTCTTGACGACAAATCCCAACAATTTAGAGTAAGATAACTGTTTTGATTGTTTGACCAACACGGAGAAACGTTTATGGTGGGCTTAATCCTGATACATCGATCATCTACCGGGCCAGGGTAGAAAGCTCAGCGTATCCCTTCCGAATCCTGGTGGATCCTGGTCTTCTGCTCGGCCAAGCAGTGAGTCCATTGGTAGTCACCCAGGATTGAGAATTGGGTCAAGCCGCGAATGTTTCGCAGTTGTATATTTCAGTAACTCCGTAGTCCGATCAATCTCTAAGAGTAGGGAATGTCCATCATTGAAAGGCTCAAATTGTTTATTCTAAGGCTGCCCTTTAAGTCTTAGTCTAAGAGAGTCCTCGTTATCATCTATGTCCAAGGAAATGGTAAATCAAATCTTACTAGATCATCCTAAAACGGTTTCTCATAGTAGGGCAGGCTAGGGCTTCTATAATGTTCGTATTCAACGAGCACCGTTTCGATCCTGGGCCAGTGGGGTAGGGTCCACCGCGTTTCCGCTGCGCCACCCAGATCAAAGAGGTGTATTAGGTGACTTAACTAGATTGGGCTCATAATGTTCTACCCCCTTAAAATTTTATTTTCGCCCTTAAGGCTCAAGATTTATGTCTTGCTCCGTATGTCGGAACAAGGTGTAATTTAAGTCTTATCCTTGACATGAAATGAAATGCGGTCTCCCACTACATCAGCCTTGGTACCTAGGATTATAGAAAGGGGCTATCACGGATGGGTGTGAGTTTGAGGCAAGATGCCAAATTCTACCAAGGAGTTTTGTCGCGGTCCAGACTTATCCTATTTAATTATGTCTAGCTTAATAGGCAGGCTATCTTCTTACGTTCATAAACACAATATGTATGCCAATATGACATGCGAGTTGAGACCTAATCCCTAACTGTCTGTTACGCATTTGGGCAATTCCTTAGGCCTAAAAGACAAAGTCTCTATCAGCAATATACTCCTAACACTTTTCAAGGGCAAAATCACAAACTCTTAGTTGTAAATGGTCGGTCCAACACGGAAAGAAAATTGTGTAGTGGGTCTGAGTCGGTTAGGTCGAATAACTAAGTCTATTATTCAATTGGCTTAGCATAAATAATTAGTCTTTTACTTTCCTTAGCCTAACCAGTAATCTAGTCTTAGTTTAGGAGTAGCGGAAATCCATAGGTGAGTCCAAAGTCTATGCTTATACGCTAGATGATTTCACTTCATTTCTAATACAAGGAAGGGTTTTATTACTTAGAGTCAAAGTTGTCTAATTGGAATTGAGTTGCCGGAACTCGAATTTAACTACGCACGAGTATTTCACACATGTTCATACTAGCTAAGAAAATCCTGGGGTTTACATTATTAATTTGTTGGATTTCCTATACGGTCAGGTCTGTCGAAAACTAGGAGTATCGCCCTAGGTCCAAAACTCTAAGGGTCATATTTGTCAAACAACCATTTACTCTAAAAGCTTAAGCTATCAGAGTGTGGTGGGCTAATGTATATCAAGGGACTTTATCACTTCAACACTATTAGGTCAGTGGTCTTAAGTTGTATTGAATGGGACCGCATTACTAGTCCTACCTCGGGATTGGGAGTGACATGGTTGGTAGGAGGGTGGGTGGAATAAAAATTAATTTTATAGGCTTTGGGAAATGAGCCATGTGTTGGAAAGGGTGAGATGGGATTTCCAATTCCAGGAATCGGAACTCCTAACTGTAAGAGGAACAACCTAGGGTATACTCTTTATTGCATACATTCCAAACATGGTATTAAAAAACATGGGATATAACCAACCTAGGGCCATACCTTACACATACATTTATTGTTACCTTCTATCCACCCTAAACTCTCCTAATGCAATTGGCCGGACGGGCCCTAAACGTCCTCAAATAACTAAAACATTCTACCAACAACTACGACCATCAACATGAAATCATAAGCACCCTAAGACAGTAGCCCATGCGAACTACGAGGCAGCAGTATGGATGATTAGACATCCAAGAGAATGGTCGTACATGTTCGGGTAGAGCCATGGAAAAGCGAATGAAAAGTGATGGAGAGAGAGAAAAGGGCTGGAGGTTTGGTTCTCCACAGATGTGAGCCTCAACAGATGTTGTAAAGGCCCCAAAGACAGCGAATGGAGAAGGAAATTGGAAAAGTAGGAAGGCTTAGGGAGCTTACACGATTTTAGAGCTTCAAGGGGGCGTGTAGGCGTCCAAATGAGAGAAAACGAAGAGGGTAGAAGGTAGGTGCGGCTGTAAACGATGGAGTGATGTAAGGTTGGACAGGAAATAACGAAATGGGCGATTGGAGTGGAGGTTTGAGAGAGAAAATAGCAAGAATAGGAGGAAAAGAGAGATGGGAGGGGCGTTTGAGAGAGAGGGGGCTTCCAGACCTAAAAATCTCAAACAAATGCCAAAATGGCACGTGCCAGGGGGTAGGGGGGTCAGGCCGACCAACCCCACACTTGAAATCCCGCCGGAAAGCTGACCGGACGGCGGCGCGCCGCCCGACCCGCGGCGCCGCCGCGGCCAGACTTGGCCGGAGCCGCGCCGCCTCCGGTGGGGTGTATTCACCAAGGTCCCAAGGTGCCAAATGTACCCTGGTTCGACCCGGGGGCTTAGTGTATTAACGTGGAGGGGCCCCCGACTCCGATTTGCTCCATTTTGAGTATTTTCGGGATAACTAGACATATCTTGCAATCCGGGATGAGTTATCTGACGTAAAATATATGAATTTGGGGTAGAACGAGCTAATGAAGCCAACCAACCTCGCTACGCCAGGTTGCGCAGCCTGGAATTGCGAGAAAACCCTCCTATTGACGGTCATTTCCCCGTTTCAATTTTGTTTTGCTAAAAATGGTAGTTTTAGTTTAATTACTCTTCATCGTTGGGCTTTAGGAGTTGCGCGCCTCGTGTAAAGAGCTTAGAATAATTAGGAGAACGGTTTAGTGAAATCAAATAGGACACTTACTATTTTTGGCTGAAAGTCTTGCGCACTTAGTAGACATCACGACCCTATAGTAAGTCGCGAAATCTAGAAGCTTTAGTTGTAGTTTGTTCCTGATTTCTTTCCCATTACCTGGTATCCTTGTTTAAAGGGTTATGAACTTGTTTTTTTTTTTTTTTTTAGTCATTCATTAATCAGTTTCGAATTTATTAGAATTTATTTCTATTTCTGCTTTCTCCTCTTGTAGATTCGAGAAGTCTCTGGGAGGAGTCCAGAGAAGCTCCAAGGATTCGAAGTAGTTATCCTCATCACGTTTATCACACATTTTCCTGATTCTCCATGATTGGGATGAGGTGGATTGTGATCTAGACCCTTCACTAGACAACCTAGAAACATTTTAAGGTCGACCCGTGCGACCATGGTTGAATACAGACTCGATTTCGGCGTTCGTTTTCAGTGAATTAGCCGTTGGACTGAACAGGGATGCCTAAGACTGTTTCTACATTCCGTCGCTCCCTCCTAAGTCAGAGTGCGTCAGAGTGCGTAGTGTGACCATAACCCAGGTCCGGTTTAATCAAAATCATGCTCTGATACCATCTTGTAACGCCCTGAAAATCGGGGGTCGAGCATAAACTCAACTCCCGAGTTCCAGAACATCACTTATGCAACAAAATGAATGATGATTGGATGTTGACAGTATTCGTGCGTTGAACATGAGTGAGACTAAGCCAAAACAGCATATCATACTCCAGAGACAGTTAAATTTGCAAGCGGAAGACTGTGATAGATAGATAAAATAGATAACCTATGATGAGTCTCCAGAGTGTGATAACATTACCAGGTTAAATAAATATAAGTGCAGTTCTAGAATATACCAAATGTGAGGAAGTGTAATGCCTCCTATCCCATGTACCATAGCCCCGTCAATACAATATCAGGTCTTCATTGACCTGCCAGAGAGATACAGATAGGAGAACTCCTCCTATCATCACAGAAGTAGTCCGGCTCTGCTTCACAAGCATCGCCATCACCTGAAATTCAACAAATCTGGTGGGTGTTCGGAACACCGTCCCGTAACGTGGGAGTGAGTGATCAACTCAGTGGAACAATAAGGCATAGGTTAACATGTTATCAATTCATCAAGCAGTAATGATAAAGCGGTACAAATCAAACAATTCTAACTACTCTTATTAAATGCAAGAATGAAATGACATGATGCTGTATGCCCTTGCCAAACCACCCTCAAGCGACATCATCTTACGTTCGCGAATGCTTACTCCCTCAGTGCGCCACATCTACAAAGCACATGCGGTGCGATGATGCTCATGATTACCAAGTTTTTATTAGTCCATTTCAAACAGCAGTATTAGGAAACTAAGGTACCTCCCTTGTATCATTCCCAAACATGATCCATTCTAGGGTCGTCAATCCTAGTTATTCTCATACGATGTTATGGTTTGAGAAACGTAGTGAAGGCATCGCAAAGGGCTCATCACCCGTCAGCGCGGATACAGATCTCACCGTATGCGGCTCAATTGCTGGCCGTCAGCTCGAGTACAGGTCTCACCGTACTCGGCTCAATCACTAGCCGTCAGCTCGAGTACAGGTCTCACCGTACTCGGCTCCACTCATACTCTAGTTGCTGTGAAAGACTCGTCGCCAATCACAGAACCTTGGAGTATACTCGAAGATACTACGGAGGACTCGTCGCCCGTCAGCACGAGCACAGATCTCACCGTACTCGGCTCTCGCCGAAGTATCGACAGCTCGAATACAGTGTCCCATACTACCATATTCGGCTCACGAGTTGATTGCGCAATGGTCACTACGGGGAGGCACATGGCCCCAGCGTAGGCCGACAGCTCAACCACGGTGTCCCATACCACCATGCCCGGCTCATGCGACTTAGCGGATCTAGGTACCATGGTTAAACGGGGATCGCCACTGGTAAGTTTGGTACCCTAGGTTCAAGCAGTAGCGACCAAACAGGGTGAACATGCATAAGGCAGATCGGGTTACTTGACGAGCTCGACTAGCACGATCGCCCGTTGAGCTGCACGACATGAAGTGCATAAACAACTTCGTGTGGCCTAGCCACTGCCGACAGGCAACGCACGACTCGAGTTCGTCGAACACATCCCACGTGGCAAATGAATCTCAGCCACGAGTTCAATCTCGTTACCGATTGCCTGGACTATAATCATAGCCCCAAACACAATCAATTACAGAGATATAAAGCAGTAATAGATCAGGATTCAAATCATACAATCAGTCGAGTATTATCCGTTTAGGGCTGCCAGGGCTGTTGCACGCACTCGTTGCTCCGCTCCCCCATCACCCATGACGGATCATACAACATAAATATAAATTAAACATATGCATCACATAGTTAAAATCATAAAGCAGTTGAGCATGTTATGAATCACAACACAAGCATGAGTTTGTACATGTTCAATTCCTAATCACACAACTATCAAAGGAGATCATACACATAGTTTATAGAGGTTGAGAATCATGTCTCCACACCCTTATACATTACAATTTGCTAACTACTACTCACTCAGACATTTCAAGTTATACTTGAACTTACATACATCACATACATGACATATGTCGATCACATAGGCATTAGGCCAAATCCTTTCACTAGGGAGTTGCCCCAATCATAATACGCGTACACCCACGACGGATAGTCATGGCAAGTAGGGATCCAAGTTCCATATCCATTCAGTCATTTCCACAAACACTTGGGCCACACATTTTAGCATATAGAGGGTATAATGGCCGTGGCGTG
Organism: Magnolia officinalis; assembly: GCA_021015155.1. Lineage (NCBI taxonomy): Eukaryota > Viridiplantae > Streptophyta > Magnoliopsida > Magnoliales > Magnoliaceae > Magnolia > Magnolia officinalis. Next base: position 70,368,603 of record JAJHSJ010000006.1, on the reverse strand, counting down.
ATTTAGGGCAAATCCTTTCGTCAAAGGGGGTATCGCCAATATAACAATCATGAATCCATGACCATTAGTCATGGCGAGCATGAATGAGAATTCCATACTCATTCAGCCATTTCCACAAACACTTAGAATACACTATTACAACATACATGGTGCATGTTAGTAAAACATGTATTAGGGTTATCCTTTAGCCAAGCTAGTATTTTATCCATGTATAATATATTACTACAGCAAATAATCATGATACATACATCTCCAAAATTTATACGTATACAGTATTTCTAGAATACACAATTTCAACATACGTAGCATTTACAAGTGAACATGTATTACGGCGATTCCTTTCGCCAAACAAGTATTTTATCCATATATAGTATAATATACATTAAATAAACATGTCAAACACTTCTCCAAAAAAAATACGTATACGGTATTTCTACGTATATCTAGAGTATGTGAAATTCCATATTCTACAATGTTAATCGAAACAGGAAACGGAAAGCACTTTGTACATGTGCAATTGCATGCAGATCATGAATCTATCATTATCTGACATTGAAAGCGTTGAAAAACGTAACCTATACACCTAAAGTCCGCACCTTTTGTCGTAGAATCGTAACGGAGTTGATAGGTTTGCTAAGCTTCCGTATACGGCAACTAGGCGACCTATAGAACGAAATAGGTTAGCTACTTCACAACCTACAACAGTCTAAACCCCAAAACAGATTAGGGTTAGGGTTTCTTACCTAGAAACGACGCCGGAAACGCCGAAAAAGCGTCAAGAAGGATGCGGTGGAGCATGGATAGCAGCAGGGAAGGACGGCAGGGAGATTCTCCCACATCTCCCACACTTTCTCTCTCTTTTCCCTCTCTCAAATCCAAATTCGTATGGCCGGAATGGGAGAGGGTTTAAGGTCCTTATATAGCCTCAAAACTCACCGAAATAGACTCCTGTTCAAAGGTTACTGCTAATATAGGTATTTCGTCACTTTTCCAGCTCAAAAGAGAGGTTCTGGTGGCCCTCCTTGAGCCAAACGTCAGACTTAAGCTCACCACACATGGATCTATGAGGGATTACGTTTTCGACTCGAACGGATTCCCAGATCGCACGTGGCGGGCCACTTTCAGTTCAACGGTCAGTGGGCCACAATCCGAAATTCCAAGTACATGTAAATGTTCCTGAAATTTTTCCTGATCCGAGGGTGTAATTTGGTCTGATTCTGACGGTCTGGTTGCTTAATACTGATGCGCAAGCGAAAGGTGCCAGATCACTATTCCAGATATTTTATTTTCAAAAGGAATAGTGTTTTTCACACACCCTCGCTCCGGATCGAAATAAATGGCCGTGGGACATCGGAATCGCCTGATTTTTGAGATGATTGTCAAGCCCAGTGGGGCGGTCCTGGTTCCTTAGCTTCGTGTTAATCGGACTCCCGATGTGCGATCTAGACCTCATACGAAGTTTCGTTTCAGTCCCGAGAGCAGACGGGTAATGAGTTTGGCTCTAGACTTTAGGGTAACCTAGAGTCACATGTTTTACAAGTTTTGGGTCTTGCAGATCGTATTTAAAGTGATCCCAACGGATTTCATGGCTAATCGAGTTTACACTTAGTTAACTTTGTTAAATTTCTAAAGGATTTAATCCTAATTGTTTTCTGGTTGAGATGGTACTTAGGCCTTTGTAGTTTGTATATAAAGTGATCCAAGTTTTACTACTTAGCTAGTTTAAGTTAGTGTCTAGGGCGAAAGTGCTTTGAAAAATTGAAGGCACAAGGTAGTGAAGGGTGGGATTTGTGAAGGAAATGGGTTCAGAAGCGATTTTAGACTGTGGGGTTCAGTTCTGACGAAATAATAAGGTATTAAGAGCAACCCATCGCCTAAGGACATCTAATCCCAAATTGGCAAAAATCCGGGATGTTACACCTACCAAGCATGGAACCATCAAATTCATCCAAGCCACCAAATCCATCAAATCCATCCAAGCCACCAAACCCATCAAATCCATCAAACCCATCCAACCCATCCAATCCCACCTTATGGCTACCATCAATGGTGGTAGGAACTATGCCATAAATGACATTAACCTCTCCAAAAGAGCCCATCACACCACCACCAACCTCCATCAACCCACCCATAAATGAGCTCTCACCATCCATAAATGAACTCCTACCACCTACCCCTCCATCATTTATGTTAGACCCACCAACATTCTCATCATGGCTAGCCATAATAAGGACAAGAGGAGAAAAAGACAAGGGAAAGAAGAGACAAAGGAGGAGGACAAAAGGAAGAAGGAAGGAGACAAAAGAGAATGATCAGAGGTCTGGACGGAGAAAGAATAACCAAAAAGGGGCTGGAGAAACGGACAGAGAAGAGGGGCTTTTGCTGGAAGAAAAGACAGGCGGGGGCGGTAATCAGATTACCGCTAGCGGTAGTCTGAGTACTACCGCAAGTTCTGACATCTCTGCATCGCTGCCGCACCTGACGGGACAGAACGGGCGGTAGTCGGACTATCGCCCGGGCCCACAATCCCACGAGATCAAAGGTGGGACCCACATCTGGTACCCTAGAACATTGGCCACCCCCAAAAGGCTCAATTGGGATCCCAAAAATGCTCAAAGGACAATACAAAAAATGACATCAGGCAGCTAAAAGCTTCATATATATAGAAGATTATACAGCTAGTGATACATGGTCACATGATACAGCAGAGCTAATCATCATCAGGTACATATTCATCCATATCCTTCTGACGAACATGCGGCCCTAGAAGTCCCCCTCCGGTAAAACGAGCACCGACACCTAGAGCGTAAGCAGATTGCAAAATAGGGATGATACCGTACAGCTGACACCATGAGTTGTACTCTCACACTAGATCAACAAAGGCACTGGCACCAAAACCTTCAAGTGCGGTAGTCAACTCCCACTCGGGAACCGACCTCCAATCAGATGGACCAAACGGTGGACTAAGCGGAACTAGCGGGGTGGCCGGTCAACTGCCAGAAGAGCCTCTCTCCGAGATACCACTTCATTACACGAGGATCTTCCAAGATGCAGCTCCGTCGCGAAGCTTGAAAAGCCTCCTGAACCACAATAGTAAGCGCCGTGTTCGACAGCAAATACGATCTAGTATGGAACTGTAAAGAGCAAAGAAATCAGGGACAAAAGATGAGCAAGAAGCAGATAACACAAGGCAACACAGGGCAATTACTCACATCATCAGGGATGAGGGCATCAACATTTGACCTCCACGCGAGATCAGAAAACATGCGCGTACGGCTGCGGTTGTCTTATACCACAGCATTATGCGTGAAAAAGGAGGTAAATGGTCGATCAAAGTGGGCGTCAAGTGGGGAAAATGGTCAAAAAAGCAAACTTGCGTGAGGCTGGAATCAGAAATTGTAATCAATTATCCCAAGGAGAAGAATGCAAGATTTGAAGGATACCTCAACCACCGAATAGAAACCAGTCAAACACCTGCTGATGTAGTGACTAGCTTTGTCTAGCCCTTCATACAAGTGGACAAGGAGGGCCGCATTCCAATTAAATGGTGTGGGGAAAGTGATGTCCGCCACAAGCATCAATAGATGGAAACTCACTAGCTCATTCCCGTGACAGAAAATCATCGCCCCCATAGTATACAATATCAAGGCGCGAGCCTTCACAATGGTCGCAGCCTCAGTCTCAGGAATGCGCCGGGCAAAGTTCAAGGACAACCAGCCTGAACCGATGGCCAAAAAAGTCTGAAGGATCAGACATCATCCCGAGCAGACTCATCCAATCGTCATCAGAAGGTACTGAAAGATCCTCCTCAAATAAAACAGATTCCCCATTATATCTAAGGCCCAACTTCATATAGATGTCATATGGAGTGATCCCCCACTCTCCGAAGGGCAAATCGAAAGTATGAGTCTCAGCGTGCCACCGCTCTACCAAAGCAGACAAAAGAGACATGTTCATCTTGCTCAAATGAACCCGGAACAGGCTAGCAAAGGGAGTACGCTCCAATACATCAAAGAAAAAGGCTGAGGATTATGAAACCAATCTGGCCAGGGGGTCCTAACTCCATGCCCCCTCAAGATCGTAGGAGCAACACCTTCCCGAGCCACATCAGACAAGTGTCGACCCTTTCGGGGTGCGTAACAGGGATCGACCAATTGGCGAGAAGGGCCAGCCTCATTCCTACCGCGGCGAGGCATGCTGCACAAGCAAGATTCACATGTAAGTATCCTTCTCACCATAAAGTCAAAAGCCCAAGTCAATGGTCAAAGCCCAAGTCAAAAAGCCTAAGTCAACAGTCAAAGTCAAAGGTCAAAAGTCCAAGTCAATGGTCAAAGTCCAAAGATAAAAAGGCCAAGTCAACAGTCAAGGCCCAAATGTTCAAAGCCCATCCAGGCCCATTTTCAAAAGTCCATGTCTCTAAGGCTCAAGCCTACTCTCAAGAGCCCACTTCTTCGGGGCCCATTAAAGCCCAAGTGCTCAAAGCCCATCATAGTCCAAATGCCCAAAGCCCATCAAGGTCCATTTTCAAAAGCCCGTGTTTCTAAGGCTCAAGCCTACTTCTCCAAGGCCCATTGTAACATCTCAGAAAAATTTGTACAAAGACCTGAGTACCACCTTAGGTAGATATCACTCAGGACCAAATCCCTTAGGAATTAGACGAAAATTAATTAAGTGTTAAACTAAATCACTGGTGAAATTAGCTTAAACCACTTTAAATACGAACTACAAGACCCAAAACGAGTAAAACCACTAACACTGCATTATCTAGAAACCTAGGATCAATCTCTAAACCCAGTTGCTCTCGGGATCACTTTGAAACTCTGTATCGGACCTGGACTGCTCGTCGAAAGTCCGATTACCGCAAAACTATATGCTTATGACCGAGCTTGACAACCATCTCAGAAATCAAATCCAGATAGTGTCCAAAAATGCACAACTTGAACCCAGAGCTAAGTATGTGAGAAACGCGAATATCTTTAGAAAATGAACTAAAACTTAAGTGATTTGGGTCGTTCGTTTGCAGGCCAAATTCAAGGTCCCAGACCATCAGAATCTGACCCAACTACACCTCGGATCAAGGAAATTTCCCAATACAGGTCGGTGTACTTGTGACCCTGATCGAGTGGCGGTGACCGTTGAACTAAAACTAGTCCTCCGCGGTCGATCCGTAAATTCGATCGGACCGAAAACTTAGCTTGACCTAGATCCAATTTCAGGGAACTTTTTCTGGACCATATGTAGAAAAGGGGCCTCCAGATGTGCTCCGTTGGACCGAAACGACCACCGTTTAGCTATAACCTAAGTATACCATGGCCCTGGGGCCATTTCCATTAGTTCTAGGCCTATATAAGGGCCTTAACCCACCCCTCTCATTCCATACGAATTTCAAACCCTAGGAGAGAGAGGAGAGAAGAAAGAGAAGGAAAGAAAGAGAAAGTGAGAGAGAGAGTGAGGGATCGTTCCTGGGATTCGATCCCACCACTCCACGTGCTTAACCACCGCTTCCGTGTCGTTATACCGGCGATTCCGATTCCGTTTTCGGGTAAGAAATTCTAACCCTAATCTGTTTTAGGGATTCAAATAGAGTACCTGGTGAAATAGCTAACCTATTTCATGCTATAGGTTGTCGTTGTGCCGTAGGCGAGGACTTAGTGTTCAAACTGAGCTTGGTACGGGTTTACCGGTGAAAGGTGCGGACTATAAATGTTTAGGTTATGGTTTTCAAAGCTTTCAATGTCAGTTAATAATTTACGACTGACTTGATTGCTATCACGTATGCTTAGATACGATGTTTTCCCTATATTACACATATATGTAACTATGTTAATTTTAATGCATTCCAAGTGTTTGTTGAAATGTTTGAATGAATATAGAATTATGATTTGTGCTTGCCATGATTGTTTGGTTGAGAATACATTATCGTTGTACGTGTGGCAACTCCCTTATGAAAGGATTTGTTGTAATATACGTTATAACTAATATATTATATGAATGTTGGTACGTGTAGTCTAAGTGTTTGATAAAACGCCTGAATGAGAAAATGTTGGCTGAAATGTGTTTAAGGAGGGTATTGAGATAGGATTCTCAATTACCTTATCTTTAGTTACAGTTTCCTTCATGTAACCTATCTTACTACTACGTGCTTTACGGACGAAATGTTATGTATGATAACATGTGTGCTAAGTGTTTGTCAAAATGATTAAATGAGATTTATATTTGAATTATTTGTCACATGTTGTTTTGACTATCACATATGAATGCCTAAAGTGTTTGAGTATGATTGGGACTACTATGTAGTCCAGGCAATCGGCACTGATTCTCGAATAAGTGGTCGAACTAGTCTCGCCACATTAAATAAGTTCGATGAATCCGAGTCGTACGATGATTGTCGACAGTGGTACCATATCGACTAATTCAACGTATGCTCGTACCAATCGAACTTGTCAAGTAACCCGATTGGCCTATTATATGTTTACCATGTATGGATACTACTGCTTGAATCTAAGGTACCAACTTACCAGTGCAAAGCCCGTTTAACTTTGGTACCACGATCCGCTAAAACTCATGAGCCGGACATGGTGGTATGGGACACTGTGCTCGAGCTGTCGGCCTACGCTGGGGCGACGAGCCTCCTCGTAGTGACCAGTGAGCAACCCAAACTCGTGAGCCAAATACGGTGGTATGAGACACTGTATTCGAGCTATCGGCCTACACTGGCACAGCCTAGCTGTGGTCCCCAGTCGGGTTGGTGATGAGCCTTCGAAAATAGACTGCTAGTTAGTAGGGCGTTGGTGGAGTGACTTCAAGTGTAAATTAAGCCTATGTTAAGGTGACGAACCTCCCGTAGCAACCTATAGTGTAAACTTGCGAACTTGCCTATCGTATGTGATAAACTAGGATTGACGACCCTAGATGGATCATTGTTTAGGTTAATGATATAAAGGGAGGTACCTTAGCTTCCCAAACCTGTTGTATGAATGAGTCTAATTAAGAACTTGGCTAATCACGCACATGCACTGCATTTACATGTGCCTTTGGCGTTAGAGTTGAGCACAGAGGAAGGGGTGCATGCCGCGATCGTGAGATGATGTCGCAGAGGGAGTGTAGGTGAGGGCATGCATCATTAACTCATATCATCCTTGCATTAACCAGAGTACCTAGGAATGCTTGTTGTATTGCTTTATCATTACTGTTTGACTGAATTGATAACATGTTAACCTTTGCCTTCTAGCTCCACTGAGTTGATCACTTACTCCCACTCTGGGACAGTGTTTTAAAACACCAACCAGACTCTGTTGTAGTTGCAGGTGATGACAAGGCTTACGAGATGAAGCCTGTCTTCTATGATGACAAGGAGGAATTCTCCTACATGCAGCTATCAGGCGGATCTATGTAGACCATGTTCTGATCGACGGGGTTACAGGGATGCTAACTAGATGTCACTACACTTGTTATTTTACATTTTAGAACACATGTATATTCATTTTGTCCATTTTGAGAGTATACATGTATATATTTAACCTGGTAACATGTTCACACTCTAGAGACTTACGACAGTTTATCTATTTTATATATCTATTACAATCTTCCGCTTGCGTAATTTAACTGTCTCTGGAGTATGATATATTATTTTGGTATAATCTCATTCATGTTTAAGGCACTAATACAGACAACATTTAATCATCATTATCTATGTTACATACGTGATGTGTTGGAACTCGGGAGTTGGGCTCCTGCTCGACCCCCGATTTTCAGGGCATTACACCCATTCTCTCGGCCCACATGTCCATAGTTCAGCCCCACTACCACAAGTCCATATTTTCACAAGATCATCTCCTGGGACTATATATCCAAATCAAGGTACATTCCAACCTGACCAAATTAGGACCATGATTTGAGGCCCACTGGAGGAACTTCATGAAATCAAAATTTAAGTTAAAATGGGCGACCCACTTCACAAGTGGCGGCCCACTATCAAGATCTATACCATCAAAGTGCTCAAGTAGGCCTAGAATCATCCATCCTATGGTCCAGATCATCACAAAAAAATAATAATAACAAACAAAAAAAGAAATAAAAGAGTGGGTCTCCCTTTCTTATCACACCCCACTCTAACAAAAATATATATATATATATATACAAAAAAAAAAATCCAGCCAACTCTTTGGCCCAAAACGGAAATATCTAGCAAAATCCAAAGGTAGAGATCAAACAAGAGCTATCAATGGTCTCGATCAGGGTCATTCTAGGACCAAGAAGAAGATCCAAACTCATCAATGGACCCCACAAGTATTTCGTAAATGAAGCAAACACAAAAACATCCATCAAGGCACCCGTAAAAATCAAAGAAGAAATGGAGCAAAGTGGGGCCCACAAAAGAAGCAAGATCACCGCTCAAAACCTTCCAAAGAGCTACAATGGAGTCCCTAGATCGGTTAAGATGAAGATGATATAGGAAAAGGGGGTACAACGTCCAGACCAGCGTCCACCCCAAACCAGCGGGCAAAGCTAGTGACCAGTGGTAATCGGATGCCCCTGACGGCAGTCCGACTGCCACCCCTAGCCAGATTCTCATGGGACAGCAGGCTTGTCCCATTTGAGTTGATGGGACGTCCGGACCATCCTTGGATCCATTGGACAGAGACCAAAAAAAAATGAAAAAAGGAGATTCTTCTCATGCAAACTCTAAAATCTAGCGAGAAATTCAAAATCTCACAAGAAATTAGGAATCTTGAGAAGATAAATTGCTGGAAAATACCAAAAATAATAATAATAATAATAATAAAGCATACAAAAAAAGGGGGAAAAAGGAAAAATTCCAAAAATACAATAAATTATGGTTAAGGCCCCATTAATTTAGTGAAGGCCATCTAAACCATATCATTATTAATGGCCCATTAATTTATTAGTGGAGGTCATCTGACTAGTTGATTTAAATCACAAATAAAAACCGAATGATGACGCCCACCCGCGAGATCGAACGGATATTTTCCAAATCCAAAAATATATTTTAAATAAAATCCCCAAGGAGTCTAGCTCCGAAGAGGATAGTTTTCAAACAAAAAGTTTTCAAAAACGCACACGGCGCGCAGTACACTGAGCAATCTTTCATATTCTCCAGTTGCAGTTAGTGCAAACAGCTAAATAAGATTCGATCTCTTCCAATTTTCCCAGAGGGTGATCGAATCCGTACATGAAACATGTACAATTGGCCCGATCTCTATATCGGGACAGTTGTACGAATGCTAGTAGAAATGAGTGGATCCATCTCTGGGAAGAATAATCAAACTCAAAGTGACAACAACCCATTGTAACCAAAGTATCAGAATCAGAAGATTGTATGGCAAAAGATTACATGCACATACCTAGTCTGGGATGTTCGTAAATTTTAATCGAGTCCAAGTCGACGTAGTGAGTTCCCCGTAAGACGGCACCAATGCGCAGGGCAGCTAACCACTTTAACGATCAAATGGATCGAATACTCCTAGGGTGATTATGTAGTAAAGGAACGACAGACTAAACAGTATGGGAATCCTCGTAAAGCCGTACCAATACGCAGAGGCTCTACTTTTCAGACTTACCCTCCAATGCTTTTAACAATCTGACGCGAAAGGATTATGGTTGGTGACCCGTAATGTCGCACTAATGAGCAGGGACAATCACAACGTTTTCCTCAGCCCTCATAATATGTGCGAGTCATCTCTTTTTCAAACAATCAGCTAACAATGATATAATGGAAACCAACAGATTCGAATCACTATCCTTTCTGACTAGAAGGGTGGGGTGTCCACTTGCTTTGACCTTCGGTTGCTCGCAACCTCAGCCAAAGAGGGGCATCTGTAGACACCCCACCCAGGCTAACATCTTGGAGAGGCAAGGACAAACCGGCCCATGAACCCTAATCCAAACCCAAAACCCAAATCCGAACCCTTAGGACCTCACAATCCAACTCGAAATTCCAAACCTAAAGCCCATCAGAGCCAAGTCAGCACGGGAATGCACCCATCTGAGCCAAAAACATGAAAAAAGGACCATCAGATGAACTGGCATGCCACACGAGGCCCACGCGCTCGAGCTCGGCCCGGGCAGTAGTTTGACTACCGTCTGCAGTACTCCAATTACCGCCGTTCACGAGGCGTGTGTGTCCTCTGAGCAACAGCTGGCCTAACGTCCGAAAATCAGCTTTAACCCCCTATCCGACCTTATTTACTGTTTTACCAACCCCAAGAGCTAATGAGAGTGCACTACGTGGCGTCTCTCTCTCCTCAGCCACTCATAACTTGCCACATCAGCTTTTACCCCTCCTAAACCCCACAATTATCATAAGTCCATTGAAGAATGCTATAAATAGCCCTCTCCTCTTCTCATTTTCACACAACACCTTCTCATCCAAGAGAGAGAAAGAGGAAGAAAGAGAAGGAGAGAAGAAGAGAGTGAGAGTGAGGGTGAAAGAGAGCTCCCAAGCCTCCAAGATCAGATTTTTCTAACCATCTCTTAGCCTCCTCCTAACCTTCTCAATCCCAAGTCTAGCCTGGATTGGTCATAGTTCGATCCATGTTTTAGTTTATTCAAGTTCAAGCCAAAGATCCATTCATCTTATACTCAAACATTCATCATAACATTTATTCCCTTCTCAACCCCCCTGCTCCTCTAGATTGTTAGTGAGCGTATGTTGTGTGACTTGCCGTGCATCGGATCCTATCACATCAGAAACTCCTAGTAGTCTAGTCCACTTTTCTAATCTCTTTGCATAAGCATTATCACATCCACCTTCTAGACACACCGTTGGACGTATGCTCCATGGCTTGCCGAAATCTCGGATCTTACCTCATCAAAAATCCGCGTGTATGCCTAGTCCCATCTCGACCACAGCATCCATCATCCCTTGAGATTATTTTTTCCTACTAAGTAAGACCTACTTTTGTAGGGGAAGAGAGGGTGCCTAACAACTTCCCTTTCTGTAACCGAGGTCCCTTACCCAGAATCCCGAATCGCAGACCAGGAGTCAATCTAAGGTAGGAAAATCTTCGGATTTCTCTAAACCTTACATATTTCGCAGGTTCTAGCCGACTGTGGGATTCTGAGATTAATTGGATAATGGCGACTCCAACATCCACAAATCAATCTACCAATTTCCACCAGTCACACGCCGAAAACATTTAAATTCGTGCGGGCACCGATTTCTAGTGTCCACAACGGTAGTGTTGCAAGGGTTAGATTGAGTGGCTGGGGTTAGGGCTTTGGTTGCTCAGGTGGCTAGGTTGTGGACTAGGCTGAGCTGATCTGGGTTAGACTCACTCCTACGACTCTCTCCTCTCCTTAGTGGAGGCCTGGAAAGGCTAAGCTAAAAGATGGAAGGCTTAAGGGTATAATGGGTTTTGCTTGTGTTTTCTTCTGATCTTTTCCTGGTGATTGTATGATGATTTGAATGTGAATGGGAGGAGGATATTTATAGCCTCCTTGCCTGGTTTTGCCTACAATCTTGTTAAGTCCAGGGGTAAATAGGGTTTGGGTGGCATGGATTTGAGATCGCCATATGGCGAGATCTCAAGAGTTGGATTGGATGGGGCATAATTTTCGGTTTCAGGGAGGGTCATAGGAGTCCATTCACCAAGGCAAACAAATGAGGTGACAAGGAGAGAAATCCCACTTGTGTGGGGCTCTCCTAGACAAGGGACCTACCATGTGGCCAGCAGCAGCCTAGGGACCACCGGAGCCACACATGGCCTCCCGTTTTGATAGGGTGGCTTCTTTAAGTGTGTGGGAGTCTCAGACTCCCTGGGCACCATTTTGCTATCTCACTGAATTTTTCATGGGCTTTTAAGTTTGGGCTTGGACTAACTTTAGCATTGGGCCTAACTGGATGGGTTGACTGCGTGAACTAACTGGGTAGGCCAACTCGATGAGTTGACTAGGCAAGCTGACTCGACGGGTTGACTCAGTCACTTGGGTGCCGAGGTTCCAAGGCTTTGGTCTTTGCAGGGTTAGGGTTTGAATTAGGGTTTGGGTTTCCATCCAACTTGATCAGCTTGTCAACTTGAGGTGGGTTGTCTACCTACCTATGTGTACTTTCACTAACACCAGGGATTTCAAGGAAAAAGTATTATACACAAGTTGTGGAATTCAGGGCATTACATGGATAATTTATTTTAATGGTGGGCCCCACATGATAGATGGCCCACATTAATATTGGCCTCGTATAATGGATGGTCCACATCCAAGGTGCCAATGATGAAAGGCCCACATCCAAGGTGGACCCTGCATGATGGATGACCCACATCAAAGGTGGGCCCACATGATGGATGGTCCACATCAAAGGTGGGCTCCACATGATGGCCGGTGGAAATTAAAGGTGGTCCTCATATGATGGACAATGAGATTGACTATGGGTCATGCATCATAGATAACCCATATCAAGGTGGACCTACATGAGGACAGTTTGCATTGAAGGTCGATCCCTAATAACGAATGACCCATATATAAAAGGTGAGCCCCACTTGACGGACAACTCACTTCGAAGTTGAGCCTTGCATGATGGATGGTTCACATTAAAGCTAGGCCAGCATGATGGATGGTTTGTATCTAAGATGGGCCCAACATAATGATCAATCCACATCAAAGGTGGGGCCCACATGATGGATGGTGGATATTAAGGGTGTACAAAACAAACTTAAGGGTTAAGTACATATGTTAGTTGAAAACTAAGTGGTCGGTTGGCACCATGGATTTGAGGGAATTTTAAATCCCCTTATATGTTTGGCACCATAAAAGTAATTGTTGGGTTTCAAATCCAGGGGATTTCAAATTCCCTCAAAGAGAGAGTTTGAAATCCAAGGTGGAAGCTTAGATTACATCTAAAATGCTTCCAAGAGGTACATGTGTAACATGTGTGTCACTAGGTTACTAATCTATTGGGCACATATCCCACTGATGATATTCCGAAACAATCAAATTATCAATTGCATCACTATAATTACTTTAATAGGATAATTTGCACCATCCAAACATTGTCCATGTAAATCAATGCTTAAAAATCATTGGTTAGTCACTAGTATGTGATCTTGTGCTGGTGACCCATTCGAGACATAGAATTTAATCATTTTCGAGCAAAATATATATTTTAACAGGCTTATTTTAATCATTGTGTCAAATATTACATATGTACATTAATTAGAGATATTAAAATTGATTTAGTAATTAAATTCAAACTTTGGTAAATATATTAGAGAATTTCACACTGTAAACTTCACTTTTAACCCACCAGCTTTTTTAAATCTCCAAAACTTTACTTTCTAATTCTAAAACATAAAGCTTTTTTTAGATGAGAATACCCTTGCTACCAAAAACCCATCTTCCTGAAATCTTCTCCTCTCTTCCTATTTCTTCATGAAATTTTATCATCTCTTCCATTTTTAAACTTTTTCTTCCTACTATGCTACAAACCCTTTTTTCATTTTCTTTTATCAATCTCCACTTCAAACTTTCTTCATGTTATACCACAAACCCTTACTTTGTTTTCTTCATTTTCTTTTGTCAATCTCCACTTCAAACCCATTAGGTTGAAGAGGGATTTGAGAGATAGAAAATGAAGAAAATGGTGCCTCCATCTAAAAAGTCATGCATTATAGGTATAATTGAAGAAATTCCCCTAAACCCTATGATTACAAGTACTCTGTCAATTTTCACGAGTACACTGTCCATTTGTACCCCTCTTTAAACCCTAAACCCTAAAATTTACACTTGCATGAGTTCTCAGTCATTTGCACGAGTTCACGGTCATTTTCACCGAGTTCTCGGTGAATTTTAGCGAGTTCTCGATCAATTTCACTAAGTTCTCGATCAATTTTTGGGAGTTCTCGATCAATTTCACCAAGTTCTCGGTGAATTTTAGGGAGTTCTTATTCAATTTTAACGAGTTCTGGGTCAATTTTTATCGAGTTCTTGATTAATTTCAGCAAGTTCTCAGTTCTCAGTCAATTTCAGCAAGTTCTCGGTCAATTTTCAGTGAGTTCTCAAATCCCTTTTCAGCGAGCTCTCAGTCAATTTACCCGAGTTCTCAGTCAATTTCAACGACTTCTCGATCAATTTTCACCGAGTTATCGGTCGTTTGCACAAGTTCTCGGTCAATTTCACCGCATTCTCGGTCATTTGCACGAGTTCTCAGTCAATTTCATTGAGTTCTCGGTCAATTTCAGCAAGATCTCGATTAATTTACCTGAGTTCTCGGTCAATTTCAGCAAGATCTCGATCCATTTACCCGAGTTCTCGGTTAATTTCAGCGAGTTCTCGATCCATTTGCACGAGTTCTCGGTCAATTTTAGCGAGTTCTCGATCAATTTTCAGCAAGTTCTCAGTTAATTTTCAGCGAGTTCTCGGTCACTTTCAGCGAGTTCTCGGTTAATTTTCAGCGACTTCTCAACCAATTTCACCAAGTTCTCGGTCCATTTGCCCGAGTTCTTGATCCATGTTCTCGAGTTCTTAGTCAATTTCAACGAGTGCTCGGTCAATTTCAACAAACTTGGTGAATTTTCACCGAGGACTTAGTCAATTTCACTCAATACGCGGTGAATTTTCACCCTATATTTAATGAGTCAATTTAAACTTTTGAACTATTTGTGAATTTACAACTGTAATTGTTAAACTATTGAACGACACGTACCCACACAAGCTAGGTTAGTGGTGTGTGGTACACTAGTCAATCTACTTCCGCTAACAGTGGCGTGTACCAAGAAAAAGTAAAGTGTGGTACACTCGGTCAATTTTTAAGTACTTGGTGAATTTATGGCTGTTGAAAACCATCGCAAGACTCGTACTTGGTGAATTTGACCGAGTACTCGGTGAATTTACAATGGTACTCGATGAATTCTAATGGTTTAGATTGAGTTACATGTGCATGAATACTCTTTCAAAGTAGTGAGTTTTTCGTTACTATTCTCTTTTTCATTTCATTAAACGAAAACTCGGGCAAATTAACCAAGAACTCGAGCAAATTGACTGAGAACTTAGTGAAATTGACCAAGAACTCTTTGAAATTGACCGAGAACTCATGCAAATGACCGAGAACTCGTGCAAAGTGTAAATTTTCAGGGTTTAGGGTATAATGAGCAGGATCACTGTTATAATAACATGCTAAATTCAATAATAATTTTCTCCAAACAAATACATGATCACATACACTTTTGACTACATAATTACTATAAACTCGATCTGTTGCAAGGGTATTAACTTAGGTTGTTACTCTACATTTAGTCGTGACATAACGGTCCAAAAGCCACATCTTTGGAAAAGACCAGATACAGACAATTAACTTAAGTTATTGACAAATCCTAATGGTATTCGCACATCTCATGCACTGGCCTTGTAAGTTCAAGTTGAGCGATTTGAGATGCGATCTTGGTTCGATGTCTCGCGATGGATGTCAAGCTTGCTAAGACAAACGTCTTTCTATAGTTTTGAGTTTAGTGGCCCACTAACGAGTGATTTAAAGCTTGTTTGGATAATCAAGGCGTTTTTGGAATGAATTTGGTAGTAAAATTTTTTATGCACAATGATTAAAGCTTGGGTTAGCTTATTTCATAGCCTGACCTATTCGTAATTAGCAAAAACAATGATTCGACTCTAATCACCCTAATCAAGAACCATAATTTAACTATATATACTTGAAACTACCTAAATTAGTAAAATATACTAAAATTAGAAATTTTAATTAATTATATAAGATGATTCATAGTATTATTAGAATTAATTCCTAAGAAGATACTGAATATAAAAACTCTAAGATGAAAGAGATATGTGTGGTCCATCGGTAACTTGCAGTTGCAGAAATTTTTAGTTTCAATAGGTCTATTGATTGTAATTTTTTTTAAAACTTTTAATAACTAGATTATTTTAAAATTTTCACAGTGGTTTATCATTAATTATAATTTATCCCCACCAAATTTCACACAATTTTGAGTTTTCTAAAAATTCTAAAAATTCAGGAAGTACCAGCTGCCTAAAACCAAAAAATTTGGTACAATTTCCAAAACGTCATAATATTAACCTACTTTGAATTTTGTTTTTATTTATTATTTATTTTTATATAAAATTAGACTAATTAATCTTCAATCTTGCTTTTGAATAACCTTAATCGGAGTTGTTAAACAAAAGATATAAATTTTTGAAGTCAGTATAAAAAACTGCCAATTGTTAAACATGCATTGCTATGGCACAGCCGATTTGGCGGTGGAATCGCCGCCTAATGTCAATTTTTTGCGGTGGCACCTTCAAAGACTGTCCAAAAACCTATTTTTTGTGGTGGTAACGTCGATTCAGGGGTAAAACTACCGAGGTTGATCCATGCTCTATAAAATTCAAACTTTCACTCTTTTGGGCGATTTTGGTGGACCCCACGTCACTAATTTTGGTCCCAAACATATGTAAAAGAATGCACAGACATTCACTCAAATTGATGAATCGAAAATAACGTCCATGGATGTCTAACTCTTAAGTTGGCAAAAATTCGAGAGTCACAGACCAAGAACTGGGTGAATTGACCGAGAACTAGGTGAAAATTGACTGAGAACTTGTTGAAATTATCCGAGAACTCGGGTAAATTTATCGAGAACTCGGTGAAATTGACCGAGAAAACTTAGGCAAATTGACTGAGAACTAAGTGAATTGATCGACAACTCGAGCAAATGACCAAGAACTCGGTGAAATTAACCAAGAACTCACTGAAATTCACCGAGAACTCGGGCAAATTGGCCGAGAACTCGCTGAAATTGACCGAGAACTCGAGCAAATTGACCGAGAATTCACTGAAATTGACTAAGAACTCGTTGAAATTGACCAAGATCTCGTTGAAATTGACTGAGAAGTCAGGCAAATTAACTGAGAACTAGGTAAATTGACTTGTAACTGGGTGAAAATTGACTGAGAACTCGATGAAATTACCGAGAACTCGAGCAAATTGACCGAGAACTTGTTGAAATTAACTGAGAACTCGCTGAAATTAACTGAGAACTCGCTGAAAATGATCTAAAACTCGGGCAAATTGACCGAGAACTCGTTAAAATTGACCGAGAACTCATTGAAATTGATCGAGAACTCGGAAAAATTGACCGAGAACTGGGTGAATTGATCAAGAACTTGGTGAAAATTGACCGAGAACTCATTGAAATTGACCGAGACTCGTTGAAATTGACTGAGAAATCGGGCAAATTGATTGAGAACTGAGTGAATTGACCGAGAACTTAGTGAAGACCGAGAACTCATTGAAATTGACCAAGAACTTGAGCAAATTGATCAAGAAATTGTTGAAATTGATTGAGAACTCGATGAAATTAACCGAGAACTCACTGAAATTGACCGAGAACTCGGGCAAATTGACCGAGAATTGGGTGAAAATTGACCGAGAACTGAGTAAAAATTGACCGAGAACTTGGGCAAATTGATTAAGAACTCCGAAAATTGACCGACAACTTAAGCAAATTGATTGAGAACTGAGTGGAAATTGACCGAGAACTCGCTGAAATTGATCGAGAACTCGGACAAATTAACTGAAAACTCGTTAAAATTGACTAAGAACTCATTAAAATTGATCGAGAACTCTGGCAAATTGACCCAAAATTTGGTGAAATTTGACCGAGAACTCAAACAAATTGGCCGAGAACTCGTTGAAATTGACCGAGAACTCGAACAAATTGACTGAGAACTCGTTAAAATTAATCGAGAACTAACCGACAAATTTCACTACGAAAATGGATCGTGTCCTGCCCGCCAGGCTCCTCCTAGGAAGGAGTTCGGGCCCACGGTGATGTATGGGTTTATCCACGTGGTCGATCCATTTTTTCCAGACGGGTATGAGACCACAAAACGAGACGGATGGAAGGCTCAAGTGGACCATTCGGTGGGGATCGAACGCTCACCGTTAAAAACTTCATGGGCCCACAAAAGTTTTGATCAAACTGATATTTGTGTCTTCCCTTCATCCGGTTCTACATGACCTTATGGATAGATTCGTATGGCAAATAAATATCACGGTGGGCCCTAAGAATGTCTCAACAGTGGGTTTCATTATCACCGCTACTTCCTATGGTGTGGTCTATTTAACCCTTGGATCTACCTCATTAGTGGGTCTGTTACCTAAAATGATCTTGAAAAATGGCTGAATGGCATGGATGAAACCCATACATAATGGTGGGCCCCACGGATCTCCTGCTTGACCGGTTCCGTTCAGGTGGTGGCTGAACGCAATCCGCTTCAACGCGTTTGCACCTCTCATTTTTGTGTTCATGCCTTAAAATAACCTGTGAAAAGGGACTGACGGTTTGGATGTACGGATACATCACGGTGGGCCCGCCCACAGAACTGCCCGTTCGGAGCTAGAGACGGGCGGGGTAGTACGCAATCCGCGGAACCCCCTGACACCAGCCAATGGCTGGTGGTCGGTGGTCTGTAGGCCCTACCATGATGTATGTGTTTCATCCATGCCGTCCATCTAAATTTTCAGATCATTTTATGTTATGAAACAATAAACGAGGTATATCAAAATTTCAAGTGGACCACATTACAGGGAAAAGTGTTGAATGAGCGTCGACCATTAAAAACTTTTTGGTGGCCATAAAAGTTTTGGATTGTTCTTTATTTTTTGACCTTCATCTGGGCCTGTAGGACCTAATCAACAGATTGGATGTCAAATAAACAGTAGGAATATTTTAATGGTGGATATCCAATCACTATTGTTTTCCTGTGGTGTGGTCCACCTGAGATTTATATCCCTCTCATTTTTGGTATGAATCCCTAAAATGATCTGTAAAAATGGATGAACAGAATGGATGAAACACATACATCATGGTGGGGCCCACAGATCACCGACCATCAGCCACGGGGCTGGTGGCAGGGGGAGTAGCCAATCCGTTTCCGCAATCCGCGTCCTTGATTAATAGCAAATCGCGCGCCCGCGAGTCAGGCCACGTCACCATGTACGAAATCTACCACGTCGCTACGCTAGAGATTCGCCACGTCAGCTCAGCACAGGATAGAACAGCCCACCATAAATGAAGGGAAAACATTAGAAGATGTATAGGAAGGAGCTGATTCGACGATGTTGCCTTCTTCTTCTCTTCATCTTAACCGTTCGATCTTCGCATGCTTGAATAATGGCGGGCGCGACGGGCTCGATCATAGCCTGCGAAAGGGGCCCGAAAACTGTAGGGTATTGATATTGGGAGGAACGGGAAGAGTTGGAGGATCGACAGCCAGGTCGCTATCCAAGCTCTGCCCTGATCTCCGAATCCTCATTGGTGGTAGAAACAGGTGATTTCTCAAAACTATAGCTAGGGTTTCAACTTCCGACTCGATATGAGTTTGATTTCTCTCCGTTGTAATTGTACTAGTTTTTATCTGAAATTAATTTGCTCGAGTCTTCGAATGTTGAATGCTGCTTGTTTAAAAAGAATGGAAAATTACCTGAAGTGTTGTAGACGATTTGGTGGCAACGGAATCGTCTACAACACCTGTTTTACTCAGCTAAGCTCTGTGGGGCCCGCCTGTTTTATATGTAAATCTAATCCGTCCATTAGGTGAGAACAGTTATTTGAACCGTACATGGAAAAATCATCCAGATTTTAAATATTAAAAAAAATCTGATTGGCTGCACAAAATCGGAAGAATGTAAAACTACTCCTAAAACCTCTTTAAGTTCACACTGTGTTTTTCACTTCATTCTGGTGAGTTATAGCTGATTAATGGGTTCGATGAAAGACATACCCCATAGTGTCCTTCACACATAAACCTATGGTTGGCATCCCATCCCCATTCTTCCCTGGGTTGTGGCCCACCTGCATTGTGCATCTCTGTGATTTTTTTGCCCAGGTCCTAGAATTGGTGATAGAACCTGATAGACGGAGTGGATTTTACATGTATAATGTGGTTTTACTCACAAGCATGGGTGTTTTACACTATGCCTAAAGCATGTGTGGTTAGGGGTGTACAGGAACCGAGCTAGCTCAGTTAGCTCGCTCGACTTGACTCGAAAAAGCTCGATTTGACTCGGTTCGAAGCGAAGTTCGAGCTGATTTTTTTAGCTCGAAAATGAGTTCGAGCCGAGTTCGAGCTGGCCCCAACTCGACTCAACTCGGATCAAACCCAGCTCCAATCGAACTCGGATTGAACCAGTTCGGTGACTCGGTTACTTTGATATCGATGTTGCTCACCAAGTGTTTGATGAAATGACTCAAAGAAGTGTGGCTGGTGGCAAGGAAGGTATGTATATGAAACCAACACCCTCTTTTTCTTGATTTTTATGTTGCTTAGAAGGTGTTTGATAAAATATCTGTAAAACCATTGCTGCTATCTCAAATACAGTGAGATTTTGAAGGTGCAGTCTAGGTGTTTGTGAAAATACCTCAATGATGAACTCAGCTCGATCTTGGCTCGAACTTGGCCCGAGCTAGCCCGAGCTGCTGACCAAACCGAGCCGAGCTGGCCAGTCAGGACTGAGCCGAGCTGAGGTCAGCTAGTGGCCGAGCCGAGTCGAGCTGAGGCCAGCTCGACTCGATGTACACCCCTATGTGTGGTAGAGGATTCCAATGCTAGAAAAAACACCTATCTCATTTTAGTTAACAATGATTATGTACTGGAGATTATAGTTTATATAAATTGTTGGCTATCAAGAGATTTTGTAATCCTCACTGCCAAACAGGCTCTTAAGAATGGATGCTTCCAAAGACCCTGAATTGCTGAAAGCATTTGCCATTGTGTGCTTGTTCTTTCTTTGACATTTTTTACCCTTTAACTGCTAGTTGATTAGCAACTATACCTGGTTTCGTTAACAGCAGTTAATGTTAGCAGCCACTTTTACTGGTTTCAAAAGGCTGAGAGTTAAAAGGAAAAGAAGTGTTTGCATGGGTGCTTTCGCGAATTAAAATTTATTAACAATGCTTTTAGCAAATAAAGTTTGAGTTTGGGGCTTTTGCTAATTATGCCCAAAAAAAAAAATCATTAAAATTTTACCATGTCCAAGTTCTTTTCCTTTTGTTTTGTTTTTTTTTTTTTTTTTCCGGCTTTGTATCCACCAAAAGAAAAGGAAAAAAATTTAAGTGCCCTGAATGAAGTATTTGATGCAGGAGAAACTCATAATTGCAAGAGTTTTGACCGAAAATTAAATTTAGTTAAAAAAATTGTTTGTTGCATCAGATTACAATTGATTGTATTTGTATCCAATTGGAGGAAAAATTGCATTACATTGGAACCCTCAAAAATTGAGTTGTTAGTGGAAAAATAATTAGTGAGGACTCGGAATGCCATCATATACGTTATTAGTAAGAAGAACATGAGTACCCTTCATTGGCACAAGATTTGCATAGCTGTTAAGGTACACATGATACATACCAAACCATCCAATATATAGTTTGTCTTTCGGGTAAAATTTATGCAAATTTCACTCTTTTTGGAGAAGAAGAGATGAGAGAGTTAATCGTCTCTCACCATCTTTTATTCACAATAAACCTAATTACAGAAAAGGTACGGTGTCCCAAGTGAGCACCAAATATGCAATACACTTCCCCTCGAGCTGGAGCATGGATGTCACACCAAGGTTGGCAAACACGGGACATGGACTCAACTTGGTTAGCCTACAAAGCTTGACTTGGGCAAGTCATCATGGCGACTCGTTTTCTATTTAAATATTTTATAATTATAAAGATTATATAAATATATTTTTTTTTTTAAAAAAAAAAACTTAATTAAAGAGAAACATGAGAATTGGGGAGAGATGGAACTTTGGGGGATTGGTCAGGTGGGCCACAACTTGCAAAGATGTGTTTGGCTCTAAAAAAGAATGGCTGACATTTTCTAACCTATCCACTTGTTTCCAATATTGGGGTTCACATGCTAAGAGGTCCAGATTTATTTTTGGGAAAACATTTACAAGGTTGGACCAACCTAATGGATGTGTGGGATCTCGCACCTATGCCCATGATGGCACCTGTGTGACATGTACATGAGCTTTATTGTGCACGCGTGTGCACCTATGGAAGCTCATATTGACAAACGGGAATTCTACAAGTTGTTTGTCTCTTTATTAAAGGATTATTTTATACTTGGCTATGAGTGACGCTTGATACACAACTATAGAAAAATGGCACACATGGCATACAATTACTCAATCTAAACCAGCTAAAATGTGCAATCAATCGTCATTAAGGCACAATCCAAAAATAAAATTTTAAAAATAGTCCTAACTTCAGATTCATAAAAACTTGTTGGTTGAAACAGGACCATTAGTTGGTTTTAACTCTCAATTTATAACAGTCCAATAAAAACCCACCAATCTTATAGATGGATAACCAAATAGGGATAAATTTTGGTTCTTGTTATGTCTAAATTGGTACCTTATCAGTTAGACAGTTGAAATTGAACAAATTAGACTGCATGTGTGTTTTTCTTGTCATATTCTGCCATGGTATCAAAATTTTTGCTAGAGAAAGAGGCTCCTCTATGGTTAACACAAAAAAAAAAAAAAGGTAAAAATGAACTACCTCTGTTGTGAGTTTGCAACTATGTTAGTGGTTCAACTCGCTTGAGTCCTACGTTGGCTCATTCAACTTGTTGATTCCTATTTCAAAAGAATGCCATGTAAACCATTACGACTCACTCGAGTTTGCCACTCGGACAAGTCACCAAGCCAATTCCAAACTCGGGAAAACTCACCCTAGTCTTGTCCTATTTGAACTCTCACTAGGTCTACACCAAATTTGACTTGGTAGGAGTTCAAAATCGAGTTGACTAGGGTTAGTATCAAGTTGATTTAGTGAGTCGACCAACCTTGATGTAAACCATTATGACTTATAAGAGTTTTGCCACTTGGACGAGTCACCAAGTCAATCCCAAACTTTGGAAAACTTGGCAAGTCTTTTTCCTATTTTAACCCCTATCGAGTCTACACCAAATTTGACTCAGTAGGGGTTCAAAACCGAGTTGACTCAAGGGAGTCAGCCAACTTTGGTGTAGGGCGGCCTAATCCAACCCTAAATGAATGCGTAATTTAAAAGGAGCAGATCTATGCAAGCATTAACAATAAAAATTCAGCATTATACATTATAAAACAAGAAGAAACTAAGGAAAATTCAGCAATAATCACGGCCATCCATGACAATCACATTGTATTGAACCCTAAAATCTGAATTTAGTCGGATCCGGTGAAAGATGGGACTTTCGTCTCGCAATGGGTCTGTCTGACAATCCAAGTGAATTTTCCAATCCAGGAAATAGGAATTTTCTGTATTAGAAATTTTGAAAATTTCAGAAAAATGGATGGTTCTTTGATTATAGTTCAAATCTAGGCCTTGGGTGATGGAATTTGAAGAAGATCAAAATATGCATATGTGAGTATCAAGATCTTCCAAGATCTAATGATTTGCATTGAAAAAAATAAATAAAAAGAGATCGACTTCTAGATTTAGAAGAAAATGAAGAAAAGAGGTTTAAAGAAAGAATACCTTGAGAAAAGAAATGATGAGAGAGAAGGAGAAGATGGGAAATCACTTCCCTGGGCCTCATTCCCTCTTCCAATCACTGGAAGTCGAAGATAGAATCATTCGGCCTTAAAAAAGCAAAAGTTTTCTTTTTCATAAACATAACATAGCATTACCTTTGAGGTTTAGGGCAGAACACCCTTATAAATTCGGAATTACATTAAATGATATTATTAAATGATCAAAATATCCCTACTTAAAAATTTTAAAAAAGAAATTTGCACAAAAAATTGTGCGCGCAATGTCTCAAAACTCAAACAAATAACATGTGCATAAAATAAACTCAAATACAAGATCCCCAATGGGCCCTGATGATAGCGCAATGAAGGTGGGTCGTGATGATCCAACGGTCTGATCACACCATCCTCATAATCCAACGGTCCAAATATCTCATCCTAGCAACTTACACACGTCACAAACACATGTATAAGGTCTTCAACCTCTAAAGACCCGACCCGTACCCGTCATTTAACCACATTGACATGGGTAACGCACGCCTCCTGCGTTGATACACTTTGAATGCTCTAATGTCCGCATCAAACTTGGTGTCAAACATGCCCATCTTGCTTTTAATGTCAAGCATGTGAGAAGACTAAATAACTTTAGTCAGAATGTCAACTAACTGATCCTTGGAATGAACATGAGGCATAACAACAACGTAGAAATCTTTTCACGAACAAAATGACAATCCATCTCAATGTGCTTGGTTCTTTCATGAAAGACAGGATCAGGTGTAATATTGATAACCGCTTGATTGTAATATAATGGAATATGCATAGAAAATGTCAACTCCAAGATCATGAAGAAGGGATTAGAGCTAAATGACTTCACGCATAGCATGACCCATGGAGCATGTTATTAAAAAATGGTTACGTAACGGTTGTTAAGTAATGATAACGGTAGGAATTGTCGTGCATATGGGACTGCCATGGCTGTTATGAAAAAATGGCCCGTAATGGCTATTACAAGGTCAATACAATTTTTTTTTTTAATTTAAAAATAATAATAAGAGAGAGAGAGAGAGAGAGAGAGAGAGAGAAGAAAACGAGTCCATAACAGTCGTTACAGCTCGTATTGTAATGGTAATAGTGGTCATTACAACCACCGTTACTATTATTAAATACATTGCCATAGAGCGATATTCTACCTCTTGTACGGGAGAGGGCAACAATTGTTTGTTTCTTATTCTCCCATGAAACGAGATTGCCCGCACAAAGGTGCAATACCCAATGGGGGAGCTTCTATCATTAGAAGACCCAACCCAATCGGCATCATAGTAAGCATTGACATTAAGATGGCCATTATTAGTGTATAGGAGGCCCTTGCTCAGAGAAGACAATATATGGCAAAGAATCCAATGAATTACGTCAAAGTGATGTGTGCAAGTAGCTTGCATGAATTGGGTCACAACTCACAACACTAGCAAAATGTCAGGTCAAGTGATGGACAAGTGAATAAGCTTATCCACTAGACAACATTCTATGGTTGGGTCCTTAAGAAGATTTGACTCCTAAAAATGAAGGTGATGATTCACTTCTATGGGAGAATCTGCATGATGAGAACCTGACATTCTAGTCTCACGAAGGAGGTCAATAACATATTTGTGTTACGAAATAAACATGCCCTTCTTGGATCAAGCAACTTCAATTCCAAGCACTTGAAAAATGTCGAATCTTTGATCTGAAAGGTGCTCACAACAAAACTCTTCACATCTGCTATCTCATCTTCACTGTCACCTGAGATAATGATGTTGTCGATGTACACGGCCAATATTGTAGGAAAAA
Organism: Magnolia officinalis; assembly: GCA_021015155.1. Taxonomy (NCBI): domain Eukaryota; kingdom Viridiplantae; phylum Streptophyta; class Magnoliopsida; order Magnoliales; family Magnoliaceae; genus Magnolia; species Magnolia officinalis. The sequence goes on along the minus strand of JAJHSJ010000006.1, from coordinate 70,343,300 downwards.
ACAACCCTTTTTAGAAACACGGAGTGATCAGAAGCATTACGATAAAAGCCAAACTTTCTAAATCTCTCGAACTAAGCACATGGAGGTTGAGTCCATACAATGATTTCTTCAATTTACACATGCCCATGGATCTTGGAGGATGAAAATCTAGAGGTAAGGACATATGTCCTTCTTCCTATAAATTGCCATGAAGAAATGCATTTTTACATCCAAATGGCGAAAGGGCCAATGATGATGAGCTTCTACCGAAAGAAAAACTCAAAACAGATTTAGCTTCGCAACAGGAGGAAATGTCTCATAGTAGTCTACTCCAAGTTGCTGACTAAATAGGCAAGCTTTATACCAAGCAATAGAACCATAAGAGTTATACTTCAGAGAGTGTACCTACTTGCACCCTATAGCATGTTTTTCCCCATAGTGACTTAACTAGATCCCATCTCCTCAATCGTAGCTGCTTTTAACAAGTATCTGCAACTCGAGAATGAATATAGGCAAAGAAAATAGAGGAAAGAAATGCCTTGAAAGAACGAGAAAGATGCTCATACTAAATTACTAAGGGGATTACTGGTACTCAATTAGTACCTTTTTGGAGCAATATGTGGTTGTTTTTCCTTGTGAAGAGTAATGAGAAGCTCAATGGAGAAAACTGCCTCAGAAGGAATCATCTCGGGAGCTGGTTGATGATTGTCCAGTTTTTGGTACTGAAGCGGTGGATAGGTAGTGGTCAATCATCTTTGAAGATTGGTCCATGTTCTTTTTGTGAGTATAGACCTTAAGGGGTTTTTCCATAGACTCAAGAGGAAGTTGGCATAGTCACTATCAATCATGGCAGGAAGAGGTAAAAGGTGTCACCACATCAAAGAGTAATGTTACTTTCTCCTGAATGAAAGTAGGGTCCATTCTCAAACAATGTGACATCCTTTGAGATGTACCTCTTTTTTGTAGGAGAGTAACAATTATATCCCTTTTGTATTGGCGCATATGCTAAAAAGACACATTTAATTGATAGAGGTCCTAACCGGTCACAGGCAGTCCTCAATACATCAACAAAATATACACACCCAAACACTTTAGTACAAATGCTGACCAAAGAAGAATCAGGCTTTAACATTTGAAGGGGGTAACTATTTCCAAGTGAATGTAGGTGGTCATGAGAATTGCATCATCCCAATAGATCTTTAGAACGTTCATTCATATTAACATGGACCTAGTTACAACAACTCTATTTTGTTGAGTGGTGTATAGATAAGAAGTTTGGAATTTAATGCCTTGATTAGAAAGATAACCTTGTATATTATGAAACGTGCATTCCTCAGCATTTCAAATCGAAGAACTTTGATTTGTCTCTCAAACCGAGTACAGATCATTCTTATCAAATGTTTTGTTACAACATATGGTACCTCATTTCTAACAATGTTGTCAAATCCCGTATGTGATTGCATGCGATTCGCACACATATGCAATCGCATATTTATTTATTTTAAATAAAAAAGAAAAAGAAAAAAAAAGGAAAAATTGAGAAAAAAAAATTTGTAAAAACTTCTAAAATATTAGGGAAAACTTGCCTAAGTGATTGGATAACTTATTGTACTTATTTCATTGTAGTTTGAGTGTTTCACTAAGCTATATATTTAATTACTTATATTATATTTACATAAATCTTAACAAGACAATCAACAAGCTATATTAATAATTGATTATTAAAAACTTTGAACATAGAAATTTTATTGATAAATGGATGACTTGAGAACTTGAAACAACTTTCAAGTTACAACTTACAACTTAATGTACAAATACAATTTATAAAAAATAAGCACAACTTGCAAAATATAAAAAATAAACATACTAACATAGGCTACTAATATAATAATACACTAATACTATATACATTAATATGGTTGCCGTTATGGCATCTGATCACCACTATCATTGTCGTCATCAGAGTTGTCTCCTTCTTCGACGTATATTTCATCTTCTTTTGTTTCTTCATCATCAGTTCGCACTAGTACTTCATCCACATCTAATGGTTGGTTCTTTATCATCTTCTTCTTCTATCTCCTCAATCCCGTCCACTGTTTTACTACTACTGCTTGCCCTTCTTCTCCACCTTTGAGTGGAATAACTTTCTCCAAGTGTTGATCCGAATGCGACATCTTCAACTTAGGCCCATGTTAGGTCTTCGCCTGCAAAGACCGGATCCTCTATCTCTACGAGTCACTCACTATTTGCATCTAAATCACCTAGGTAGAGAGGATCATAGAAACCGGGCTTTCTCGCCTAGCTTGGAATTTTTATCAGAGCTTTTGGTTGTATTGAACAAAGACCAAGTCATTGAGCTTTGTTTAAGACGATTCCTCTTTTAGTATGAATCTACATTAAGAAAGTGCATTAGTGTTGTAATGGCCATTACGTTTAACTACCTAACATTTAAGGGTAAAATCAACATTAAAGAGTGAATTGCCAAACTTACGGACTCGAACGTACTCCAATTGTGCTCGTAACCACTGGCAGAACACGTCAGTCCAAGAATCTTCATGGACAGCTTCTTTAGCGCTGGATTCTTCTTGTTCAGATCCACTCCATAGGTAGCTCACCAGTCAGCTGACATAATAGTTTTAAGTGGGTTAGACTTTATACGTTGGAAGAAACTATTTCTAAGTTACTTAGACCAACTCGCCGAGACGTTTATACTTGGCAATTTCATAGTCTTGTGCCCGATGACTATTGCTCTTGAAAAACTACCCGCACTCTTTGTATAGAAATTCAGTAAAGCTGAAATCTTGTCTTGTTCTTCTTTATCTGGAATCATTCTTTCCAAGATATCAAGAAAGCTAACCATATGTGTTGCTTCTATCTTTGTCTGATCAGCGGAAGTAAAGAATACGGCCGAATTAAATATGTAGGCAACTGAATACAACAGAGATGGCATTTAGCTGCCCCATCTCTTATTTATAATATCTAAAATGGGCCTGTAAATCACGCTCTTTATAAATGAAGTGATCCTTTATTTTGTTTTCAGCCCTCTCCATTGCATTATAGATGTAACCCATTGGTGGCTTCTCATCTTCGTCTACCAATCGCGATAAAGTCACTAAGAGTTCTGACAATTTTATTGCCTTTAGCGCTTGTGTCCAAAAAGATTGTGAAATGATGATTTGTTAGACTAACTTCCTTTCGGCCTTGTTTGACCAAGGCTCATTATTCCAATAGATCGACACTACAATGCTTCTAAGCTTGGTTTTCTTTGAATACAACATTTATAATGTTAAGAAAGCTATTACAAAATGGGTGATAGGCTGATAGCTAGACGAAGCAAGTTATATTCAATGTATTTTCTTATTTGATGGAGAATATAGGCATATTTGTACATAAAGATCGTGATTCTTCTAGCTGTAGCAATCACTTTAATGTATAACCTACCTATATCTTCTAGAATAAGATCTATAAAATGTGTCGCACAAGGGGTCCAAAATAAACGACACCTCTTCTCCATAAGAAGGTGGTTGGCAGTTATATATGAGGTTGTGTTGTACGTGATAACTTGAACAACATATTCCTCTCATACTTCCTCAACTATGCTATCTAATAATTTGAACAAATAATCGATTGTGTGGAAATTAGTTGATGCATTCACAGACTTTAAAAACATTGTCCTAGTTGGACAATTCATTAAAAAGTGTATCAAAGTCCAATCGGATTTATCGATCCATCCATCGGACATATGAGTACAATCATAGGTTTTCCATGCTTCTTTATATTCAGCTATGAAGCTTCTAGTAAAATTGACCTTAGTTTTAAGGCATGTTTCCCTTTGTAATATGGAGGCTTAAGCCCAAGCCCAAATTAATTTATTGCTTCCACCATAACCTTGAAGCTTTTCAACTTAACAGTGTTGAAAGTAACGCCTGCTTGGTACAACCACTTGGCAATATATTAAATTGTGATTTTTCTATCTTTTGCTTGTATCGGTTTTCCGAAATAATTAATAAAACAACTAAATTATTTTTTCCAAAATAACTTTTCATCCCTAATACTCTTATTAAAGCCTTTCAATAAAAAAATCCAAAATAATAATTTTTTCTTCCATTTTCTTAATTTTTAAATGATAAAAATACTTTTTTTTTTGGAAAAAGGAAATTTTGTTGCCAATCGACAGATCAGCTAACACATGAATATATAAAATTTCCACATTAATCAACACTGAACAACATATGTTTCCAGTTAGACAAATTTTTATATTTTTATATATTAAATACTTTTTTGGAGAAAAAGAAAAAAGTTTTGGCCAATCGATAGGTCGGCCCTCATTGATTAATATATCAAATTTCCATACTTCCATTATCATTTTAAGGGGTTATAAATGGAGGAAATTAGAAATTTCTCAATTTCCTCCATTTCTCACCACTCAAATGTTGATTTTTTTTTGCCATAAATCCATGTCAACGCATGAGAATCATATGCATAAACCTGGATTTCTATTGCAATCCATGCAAACATTTACAAAAAGGGGTTTTCTCAAATTTTTCTCACATTCAAGTTCCTGCATAGTTTCACTGATGAATTGAGATTTCTTCCCCAAATTCAAGTTTTGATTCAAAGAAACTCAAAGAAATACCCTAGACATGATTACCCGAACAAACAATTTACAATTTTTTTCAATTTTTCAAAATTCTTTAATTTTTGGCTTGATTTTTAGGGTATTTATGCATGATTTGTCGTATTGACAATAATATTGATATTATTGTCGATACCAACTACTTATACAAAGGAGATTTTCTTTGATATCAAATCATATCTTGTGTATTGTGTGATATCGCGATATTATCAATAACATTCTTGACCCAATGATACCAATGTTATTGATAATATTGCTGATATTAGGAGCATTGTTGTTCCATGTCAATTCACCTTGTTGCATGCTAGTAGTGATCTCCTTATGTAACTGGAAGGTTTGGGCCACATCATCATGTTGGGAGTAAATCTCAGTTACGGTATTCAAAATTTCTTTAGCAGTTGTATGGAACAACAATCCTCCACTGATAACTTGCCGCATAGACTGTAGCAACCTATACATCATGGTAAGGTTCTTGCTTTCCCTATCTTTGTGGGATGGATTATTTTCCTTGGGCTCCACTTTGCTACCAGTTATGTTTCCCAGTTTCTTCCCACCATCAATAAGCATGTTGACCAACTGCGACCAAGTCAAGTAGTCCATTCCATCTAGCTTCACAGTTGTAATCACTAAACCCGGATTATTATCCGAATACCCAGAACTCAGAGGTGCATTAACCTTCTGATCACCCATTCCTCTAGTATCTCCCATGTACATATAGCTTATGAAAGATGCAACATAATGGAAAGGAACGACTAATAATCAACAAACTTCACGTACCATAATTTGATGAAGTGACAGTCTCTCGTACAGCATACGTGCCAATAGCCGCAAGAACAAAAACAGAGAGAGATCACCATGCTTCATTGTACATCACTGAAGGGAGGATAAAAGATAATGGGGCCTCTCGATGGGTCTGATTACACCATTCAGACTCAGTAGAGGGTCAACAGGATGCAGTGGGAGAGGTGCCGCTGGTAGAACTGCAGAAACAACACTGTTTGTTGACTCTGGTCAGCTCTGCTGTGTGATGCGGCTATGCCAGTTGGGCAGCTGCATTGAGTAGTGACACCAACTGGGGCTGGAAATAATAGAAAAGGGACTTGAAAGGGAGAAGGAGAGAGGTAGGAAGGTACGAACTAGAGCCAATAAAACCCTACCTCCGATACCATGTTTTTGGAGAAGAGAGGGGAGAACTTTGGAGAGAAAATAGTACTAGAGAGCCAATCCTCTCTAACCCTCTTTTATTCACAATAACCCTAATTACAAGAAAGGTATAGTGTCCTAAGGGAGTACGAATACACAATTAGTGATTTAAAAATTGATAGTATTGGCCGATATATCGGAGGATACTATTGATAACACATGACTGATCTAATATATAGGGGGAGTTCTTAAATTCCCCTATTGCACAAAATATCACCATGTATCGCCGATGTCACAATATATCAATACATTGCTATAGTTTGACAAAAACCCTTCATTAAATTCCGTCTTATCGTCATTATATGCGATATCTTGAGATATGTATCAGCGATACATTACAATACATTCCCCCACCAGAAATTAAAAAAAAAAAAAAAAAAAAAAAAAATCCATTTTCTCCAAATTGTTTAAGGGAATCTTTTATTATACTTGTATTTTATGATTTATGAATTCTATGAACTCATTTTGGATATAGTTGCATTACTTTCTGTCAGACAACAGATATTTCCGGACCCTATACAAAGGAAACTTGTTGCGCATACTTGTTTTTTTTTTTTTTTTTTTTTTTGTGATCTTTTGAGTTCTAAGTGTGTAATCATGTCTTTTTCAACATCTCCTAAAGTTCTATTGAAAAATTTCATCATTGCCCAATGTTTCCTTCAAACAAGGATACATTCCCCGATACATGCAATCTTTCCCATGCGACACCAATATGTTTCTTTATCTTAAGGATGAGATCAATGTTTTAAATAGCTACGCAATGTAGTGTAGCTTAGCCTTAATGCCATATAGCTCATGAAAATAGCTTAAGTCACATGTAGCCTACACTAGATGATAATTTGCATAAGATACACACTACATAGACAATGGTGCACGCTACATAGCTGACATTACAAGTTATTTTTCACCACAACATTAAAATCAATTAATGTTTTCAATGATTTGTTAGATTTTTCTATTTTCGATAAAAATTAGTTAATCTTTTCAATGCTTTTAGTAAAAAATAATATAAATAATAGTATTAAATCAGTTTCATTGCTCTCTTTACTTTCATACTTAATATTTAACCTTGCCTATTACTTTACGTTGCATTTGGTTGCAACAAATATCATGACATTTTGTTAAATTTCATTATTAATCAATCTAATTTGGTAAATATCATGAAATTAGTACAACCAAGCACAACCTTGATTAAAAATCTATAAGTATCGTGTAGCTTAATGCTACACGCTATTCGTTATTTAAAACACTAGATGAGTTCCGTGCATTGGTACCGATGCAATAAACAAAGGAGCAAAAGGCACTCTCTAACACACACCAATTAGGTGCACTGGATTTTCCAATCAATGGACTTCTCTAGACCCTTTCTGAATATCCAAAAGTAGATGATAGAATAAGAAAGATGAATCTCATGAAAATACCACATATCAGGTAATTCAGTCTTAGGGTTCTTCATTATCTGCATATGGCCTTTTTTTATTGGTGCTCATTTTGACTAAGCTTTCAGTTTAATTTTTTAATTCAATGGCTGTGGTTATTGGCAAGAAATCATTGAATCCATTGTTTGGGCTCATGACGAATTTAAAATTGCTCGTAGTACTCAGCTAAGAGTATGGCTAATAGTTAGGATCATCCAATTGATGAGGCATTGGGCTGTGATCCATTCAAGAGGTGGTCCATAAATTGGATGGTCCAAACTGATATACATTTAACCGTTGAGACATAATAGCATGATGTGTTCCCCGCAGGTATGCCTTGTCACTACCCCATAATTTGTGATGGTACCCATCAATCTGCACCATGCAACCTATGTTGCACCGCTTGGATGGCCCTCACTCAGAAGATGACGTCAATACAATTATCTTTGTTTCGGAATCCATCAAAAATTTTCATGAAGACCTAAAAGAAGGATAATGATTGTGGCATACACAATAGAAGTCTTGTCATAATAGGCCAGTCTGGTTCGTCCCCCCTCCTCTCCCCAACCTCCAAGGCAGATTATCATGCAGAATTTATCATAATACCATGCAACATAGATATCCTAAAACAACCTAGACTTTAGTGCATCAAAGAGTCTGCAAAATGCTCTTTCAAAAGCATGCCCAGCAGCCATACCTAATACAATGACTCAATGGGGATTATACTTTAGTGATTCAGTTCCTTTCACACTCTTTCAACCATTTCGAAGCCAATGCATTCAGTTGTAGATTTCTGTTTACAATAGCCAGACTCAAGCCGCATATTAAGGAGTCATGCTACGGAAAGTTAAAATGAATTTATTTTTTTTTGTCAATGGACGGTCATGATTGATTTGATCCGTATATGAACTAACCAACTAACCAGCAGTTACTAGAACATAGTCATGCATATAGACTTTTCTTTTCTTATTTTCTTAAAATTCCTTTCTCTTCTATTATTCAGTTAGATGCTAAACGTATGACTTGCATTTTCTGGCAGAGAGAAGGGTGCTGCTCTAGTGTCTACGCTTGGCGAAAATTCGGAGTTTGTTGAAGTCAACATTGATAATGTAAACACATTGGAAGCAGCTTTAAATGGTGCATGGAATTTTCTAAAAATTTTGACCTTTTCAATAAAGATCCTTTTGTGGCTTCAAAAGTGAATGGTCGAAATGCTTAAAACTGCCGTCTTATATTCTTCTGGTTTGTTACAACTCTGTGGAGTAGGCATGATTTTATTCAGTGGTAATATGTATGCATGCTACCACGAATCATCTATTTACAACATAAGACAACAAGACTGCAGTAGATTTTAACCTAGAATTTCTTCATTTGTTATCTTCTTTGTTTTCTCGATTCCCAATCCAACAACAATCAAACAGTAAGCCATTTGTGCTCGCATGAGGCTTCTAGTTTTTCCAAATTACAGTGTAGATCTATTACATACTGTTCTCTAGAGCCACAAACATTTTAAGTTGTTTTGTTCTTCTTCCAATCTAGAGTCTTGATTATTGAAAAAACTCAAACCTATCCTACTTAACTGTTTACGGGGTCATGCTCAAGTTTCTAAAACTTTTAAACCATTCTCACTTGGGTTTGTTATTCTTCGTACCAGATTGCAAAACGGATGCAAGAAACAAACTTACAAAGAGACGCATGAATAGTATCATTTCATGACAGTTGTTGTAGAATTTACCAAAAGCATGAAACAGAAGATGAGTTTCTCCTTTAAATGTGGTTATTTGTAACCCCAACTGTTCTGCATATATAGAGGAGTATGGGCTGACTATAGGTAATTCTTAGTTGTCAGAAGCAGCATGAAACAGGCCCATTGAAGAACTGGTAATGGTAATGGAAAATAAAACAAGCTGTTTTAATATCCAATCAGTCTAGGGAGTACGAGATTTCTAAGTGTGAACAGTGCCCTTGCTGGAAGGTTTGTACCATTATAGGTTAGTTTAATCTATTTACTTTATTTGATTGATGAGTTTCCAATTATTACTAACCGTGCTCCGGATCGGGACGTTTCTGTAGCCCGGTGCTTCTCTGCCTTCAGCAGCATGGTTGTCAGGTTCCCTCCTGGTAGGAGGAACTTGATGGACGAGAAATCGGAGGAGTTCATTCAGCTCTAAGAGTGGCTCCATTGTGTCAAGCCGTCTTTGCGCATGGGTGATTTGATGGTGTGGTCCAAGGTCAAGTCCGGCTGGTTCTCAATTTGTTAACCGATAGCTCTTCGGATGTGACATGTGATCATATATCTCATGTCTAGTCCTATGGGGCCCCTCCCAAGGTGGCATCCTTTTCTTGGTTAGTGGGAAGGAATGGGGTACTCACAATAGACAACTTGCAAAAGAGATCGTTGGTGATTCCCAATTGTTGCGTCATGTATATAAATGATGTGGAGTCGGTGAACCACTTGTTCATCCATTGTGTGTTTGCTCGGAAGGTGTGGGAGAGGTTCCTCATGTGGCATGGGGGAGGAATCAGGTGTAAAGGAATGGTGGCGTGGACATTAGTCTTCTTGGTGGTTATCTGGGCTTTGTGGGGGAAAGGAGTAATCATCCTTTCCGAGATAAGAGTGGGTTGGAAGCGGATGCATTTGAGAGGTCAAAGTTAGATGCTATATCTTAGGTCCGTTGTATTAATGTCTCCTACCATAGCGAGTGGTCCATGATGGCAGGGTTGAAGCTATTGTTTTTTGTTTCCGGAACAAGAGCGGTTTGGAAATGGAAGCATTTGAGAGGTCAAAGTTAGATGTCATATCTTGGGTTAGTTGTATTAATGTCTCAACTCTCAAACCATAGCGAGTGGTCCATGATGGTAGGGCTGAAACAATTGTTTTTCGCCCATCCCACTAATGCATATCCCTAAGCATTTGTCATCACTCCTCCCAAGTAATTATAAGAAAATAAAATAAAATTCGGATGAAAAATGTAGCTGATTTGGTGGGCCACTCAAATGCCCCCAAATCGGCCCCAATTTCATGCAAACTGTGGCCCCCATCCCACTGATGCATATCCCTAACAATTTGGCATCATTTCCCCCAATAAATTTTAAGAAAAAAATTAGATTAATAGTGTCCCCAATTTGGGATACCACTCGATGCCCCAATTTGGCCTCAAATTCATGCAATCCATTGGCACTCATCCCACTAATGTAATTGGCCCCAAATCAGTGAACATTTATTGGACGGTGAAGAATGAAAAATATCCAATGGTCCTATTTCAGAAAACAAGTGTTTACAAACCAATGGTTAATTTTTTCAAACAATTTGATTTTGGGATTGTAACTTAGTAATAATGGGTCTCATAATTTAATTGGTTAATTTTTTTAGTTAATATATGCCACGTGTACAATTTTCTAAGTGCAAGTGTATCAAGTGTAGTGCTCCACCGGAGTAGCATGAAAGGAAAAAAAGTGTCTCATGTCAAATCTGTTGGACCACAAGGCATGGTCCACCTGGCAAATAACTTCCAACTAGTTAAGTGCATGTGAAATCCAACCTTTCCTATAGATTGGCCCCAAAATGAGGGCTGTTTAGTGCAAATTTCATCCGTATTCTACTCATCAGGTAGGCCACACCATAGACAAAAATTCTAGGCATTGATAAATAACATAATACAACTGTGGTCCACTCGATGTGTGGATATACCTAGGTTTTGCAACAGGTGATCCTCGTGATCAAGCCAACCTATTGGATGGATTGGATGTCACACACACATAAAGGTTGGAACTTAACCGTTGATGGACCATAAGTTATAGTCCAACTGGTTGGACCTTTTAGTTATTGAAAAAAAAAGGCTTGGACACAATGAAGCCACGTCACATGCATTTGAAATGAGAGAGAGAGAGAGAGACAGACAGACAGACGCAGTTGCATTCTGGTGCACAGTGAGAGAGACACTTGAATACAGATGGAAGAGGAAGGGGAAGGAGGAGGAGGAGAGGAAGAAGGACGAGAAATAGAAGAAGAGAGAGAGAGAGAGAGAGAGAGAGAGACTTGTTTCAGCGAAGAAAGGAGAAGAGGAAGAAGCAGAAGAAGCAAAAGTAGAAAAGAAGAAGAAGAAGAAGAAGAAATCCAGCCATCCAAATATGTCACGTCCCAAACTCGGAAAACGGACTCACAGAATTCTCAATCGCCGAATTCAGTGCCGACAGCCTCCGTAGTACCCCATTCTCGGCTCCCAATGCCCATACGCCAGATTCCGATCCTGAGATCCTACAAGGAGGATTTTCAGTGTGATTTTTTTTTTTTGTAAATAAATGAGCATAACAACAAGTGTACCCAAATCACAAAGGCAACATCATCATCACATATCCACTAATATCAAAAACTTGAGTACAATACATGAAGGGGAAATACAAGATAAATGTCAAAAGCTCCAGAAGCTCTGCCGCACGCTCCTGCCTCAGCTCGACTACGTCCTATTGTCACCTACACACATCTATCATGCATAAGCTTATAAAAAGCTTAAAGGGTGGTGTACGTGTGTGCGCAAGATAAATGTCAAGCACACAAATATCAATGTAAGCGGAATACTGGCAAGGCTATAACCATTCAATATCAAAGTATGCAATGCAGATCGGCTATGCAATGCGGAGTCATAATGAGCCAAATATCAGATACCATCAGCCTAACTTAGGCCATATAAATGCAGAAACATAGCAACCCAAATGCTATATGCCTCGGATGTAATGTAATATGCAGATCTTGGTGAGTCCATAATACCATCAACCTCATTCAGGCTATGCAATACAGAAGTATAGTAAACCAAATGCTATGTGTTGAGGATGCAATGCAATATGCGATGCGAAAGAAATGACCAAACTGGAGTGTGAAGTCGGGATGATAGTACGTAGTATCGCAAGCTGTGGGGTTCCATCACAAGGGACTTCTATCCAAACCAATCTCATACCTAAATTTGGATAGCTAGGCTCAATGTGGTAGACTCCTGATCTCAGGTTGATCGTGCGCCCAACCGAAATCCTGGCCATTACGAAGGTACACAATGATTTAGTTACGCACCACCAACCCGAGTGGATAGTGCATGAATGAATGAGTCAAATGATGAATATGCAACTCCACATCTCAGTACAGTACGTATCTGGGATCATCACCGGGATCTAGTACACTCTACGCCAGCTTGTCACCCCATCAAGCGCACAACTGGGTAAGTGGAAGAGACTTCACTATCCGCCTGCCAATATCGGCCCGGCTCGTCGATAGTGAACCCATTCAACTGGTCAAACTCGGCCTAACATTGCCTACTCCCTTAGGCGGGTAAGGCCACACCCCCTCCCAACCAACCATGACACAGTGGGAGACGCAGCCTAACTGGTATACGGCCCTCATGCGCTCATGTATATCCACTCGGTTGAGACGTTGGAGCATCCCTTGGCCTCAAGGGTTTAGGGATTTTCACCAAGGAAAATCTATCGCTCCCGTATGCTAGAACCAAACATTTCCGGTGTCCCATCTGGCCATCCCCGACATGCCTGTGGAGGCCACGGCCTTGATGTCTCTAGGGCGTACGGTGGTCATATCACAAAATGCGAAATGCATGAGTCATATCATCCAATCATGCATCAAACTTGCGCGTACCGCACTCATGTGGGGCAACTCCGTCTCTCAAGGAGTCCCATAAACAATTAGCCCAATGGCACACGTCATGCTCAATCACTCCTCATAACAAGCATGCAGATGATGCGTATGGGCATGTATCATGAAGTATACCGAGCATGATTATAATCACATACATCATAGTGGGCCGGTATAAGATGGCCCATGGCCCGTATAGGTGAATGGGTGGTGTACAATAATCACCTACACATGGTGGGCCTCACACATACAATGGGCCTCACGCATATGATGGGCCTCTTACATCACAATTGGGTCTCATACAATCATAATGAGCCTTATACGATCACAATGGGCCTCATACAATCACAACGGGTCTCATACCACCACAATGGATCTCATACAATCATAATGAGTCTCATACAATCACAATGGACCTCATACAATCACACAACAGGCCTCATGCAATCACACAATGGGCCTCATATAATCACAATGGGCCTCATACAATCACAATTAACCTTACAATGACCTTATACAATCATAATGCTATACTAACACATACTCAGTACGTATACTAACATAGTCGTAATCAATAATCGGCTTATATATGGCGGGGTCCATAGAAGGATAGCAGATCTAATCCATAACATGAGAATCGGTCTCAACAGTGGATATACCAAATCTAATACCACAGATTCTTCTACCTATGGCCAGAGGTGATGCTGCATCCTACTTATAACAAGGATGGGTCTAAATGGTCTACTCATGGGCCTAAGAGTGGGCTTCCAAGTTTGGGTACTTCTACTCGCATCAATGGGGACCCAAAGAATTGGGATAGCCCAATAAGGCGAGATGGATAATACTAATAATAATAGGGGCCCATCAATTTGGGTTAGCCCACTAAGGGGAAATGAGAATGAGCCTAATACAATTACAATGGGCCTCATACCATCACAATGGCTTATATCATGATGTTATTCTAGCACGTGCTCAAAGTCGGCATCGATAATCGGCCCATACACAAGGCGGGATCCATAGATGAACAGCAGATCCATAACATGAGGTTAGTTCTCAACAGTGGATATACCAAACCTAACAGCACAGGTCCTCCTGTCAACGGTGATGATGAACTCTCCTCATATCAAGGTTGGGCCTAGGTGTCCTACCTATATTCCTAAGGATCCGGAAAGGGTTCCTTATCCATACTATCATATAGCCCGCTAGATGCCCTAGGGGGGCCAAATAAGTCCTAGATGGACTCCAAGATAAAAGAAATAATCCTACTAACAACCAATAGAGGCCCAACATCTTGGGTTATCCCAATGCGAATAGATGGACCATGCAAATATCAATGGGGCCCAATGATTTGGGTTGACCTAGAATGATGGGAATGGGCCTAACAAAGACTTAAGGGAAGGTCAAATGTGGACATTTAACCATCATTGCCCATCAACGTGGACATTTAACCAACATTACTCCCAAGGAGTGGCCCACATAGAGCCTAATATATAGTGGGCCCATGGCCTCACACAAGGGCCTCATATACATCACGATGGGCCTCACTCATGAGCCACGTATGCATCACATTGGGCCTCACTCACGGGCCACATATACATCACATTGGGCCTCGTCATATGGGCCACAAATACATCACATTCGGCCTCATCGTATGGGCCTCATATACATCACATCGGGCCTCACACACGGGCCACATGTACATCACATCGGGCCTCACACATGAGCCACATATACATCACATCAGCCTTACACATGGGCCGCATGTACATCACATCGGGCCTCACACATCGGCCACATATACATCACATCGGGCCTCATTATATGGGCCTCTTATACATCACATCGGGGTAGGCACTACACATTCCAAATGGGCCCCACCAGATAGACAGCTAGGATCAAACACGTACATCACGTGGGGGCCACGTGAATGGACGGTGTGAATATACAACACATCACAAGGTGGGCCCCACCCGTCCAGAAATCAGATGGGCGGTGTGGCTGAATATAAAACACATGTCACGTGGGGTCCACACGTCCCAGGGATGGACGGTGTGGATAAAACAGATCCATCATGTGGGTCCCACAGATGGATGGCTGGATGAAACAATACATCATGGTGGGCTCCACACAGCATCGTCTAGATCTGGACGGTGCGGATACAGAATACATACATCAAGGTGAGCCCCACCCGCCCACACGTGCAGCACGTGTGGGGTGGGCCCCACCCATTGCCAGAATAGATGGACGGCGCGGATTACAAATACATCACAGTGCGCCCCACATAGCACCGTCCAGCTATGGACGGTGTGATGTACAACACATCATCAAGGTAGGGGCCCACCCCACACGTGCATCACGTGTGGGTGGGTCCCACGTCCTGCCAAATGGACGGACGGTTGGGACATAACTCATACCTCATGATCAGCCACAGAACTTGCTAACGTCAAATGCAGATGGACGGTTTGGATATAACACATACCCATGATCAGGTCCACAAACTTGCTGACGTCCATACAGATGGACAGTTTAGATATAACATAGGCCTCACGTGGTCCCACCGTCCCATCTGTCTGGACGGTGTGGATTACCACATACATCGGTGGGTCCCACGTACGTGGCCCACCAGCTGGAATATACAGCTGATATTTGTGCTTTCACTTCGTCCAGAGTCTGCTCAAGGACGGGTAGCAAGGTGTTGCTGCTGGATGGCCAGCAGGGTGGCCCAACTTGACGGACGACGTGGATGCATCATGCATCGAGGTGGGGTCCACATTAGCGTGGCCTGCCTGTTTGGATAAATCTGATATTCATGTATTTCCTGCATCCAAGGCCTGTTCCAAAAACAGGCAGCAGCAAGGTGGGCCTCATGATCGGATGGTGTGGATCTAATCCATTCATCAAGGTGGGTCGCAACAGGAAAAGGAGAGAAAGATAAAGAGAGACGGCGGTGATGGAGGGAGCTCCGCCACTATGAGCTCCCTTCTATGATACAATGCATACATCAAGATGGGTCCCACCACATGTGAGCCCTCAAATCATAAAAATCAATGTGGAAATCCTAAGATCACCCACCGATTGTCTTCTTCTTTAGCTCCTTGGAATCCTTGGCTCCTAAGCTTCAACTTTGATGGAGGATGATGAAGATTGAAGGGCTAGGATGAGAGATGAGGGGGTATGAAGTGGGCCTTGATCTTGGGTTCTCTTTTCTCTCCTTAATCCTTTTCTCTCTTGGTTGCTTGGAAATGGTGGAGAATGAGATGGGATGGAGTGATGGATGGGAGAGAGGGATGGTGTTGTAAGAAAGATGGGATGAGAGGGATGGGTGTTGTAAGAAAGAGTTGACTTTGGAGATGGCTTATGTAAGAGAGGGATGGGTGTGATGGGTGGAGTGATGGGTTGTGTACTTGATTGATTGATGTGATGTTTAGGTAGAGATTCTATTGGAATTCACAAATGTGCGGCGTTTCTTCGAAATATACGCGGACCCACAACTCCTAGCTTGGGTATCGCATCGGTGCACAAGACGCGGCGTTGGAACTGCGGCGACGGCACGATCGCAATGGTACAAGTCTCGGGTTGAGTTGACAGGATGCGACTCAGGGTAGTGCGCAATTGCTATCTACGTGTCGTGGGTTGCCGGAATTCGACCGAGAGAATCGAGAAATCCTAAGGAACGGTATGGACTAGGTTACGGGCCTTACAAAATATGTGTTTTTTATTTTTATTTTTTCATTTTTTCCTTTTACGGTTATGGGTTGTCGTGTAAGGTTGTAACGGACCGTTACGAGTTTATAACAGCCATCTGTTACGGCTCTTTTTTTCTCAGCGGGGCCGTTTTGATATCGTAACGCTTAATGGGTCAAGTCGTTACCATTGCGTAATGGCTATTACGCCACCAATTTGTCACACCTTGGTCATAAGAAGCAACCAAAGCTAGAGATCTAGGATCCATGCAACTTTGTTTTGTGCTAAAATGGTTCCTAGTGAGCCTTCTATATATACACGTTCGAATGATTTAGTAGTTGTTTCAATGGGAAAATTATTGGTTTGATGTGGTATGATGCTTTTTTTTTTCGAAGAAAAGTCCTCTATTTCTGCCAAAGTACATTTGGTTTGGCTTACTCAAGTTAAGTTACCATTGCATCTCTAGATCATTAACTCTAGTACTGTCGAGCACATGTTGGGTATGCCTCACTATTTCTATAGTGATTCTTTATGTTATAATTCAAGTGACTTGTAGTTTATGTGTTAGCTATCCCACCCCTGGTAAAAGAGGATTTTGATGTCATGTGGGCAGCTGTTCATCAAACTTCTGCCAAGCAATTATGAGAATTCCTATTCAAATAGGATTGGTAAAACCAACCCCAAATGGTTTGGACAAGGCTAGGATAGTGTTGGTGGTGTTGATTCTCTTTGCTCTAATAGTGGGAAAGAATTGTTTGTTTTTAAAAATATATATATATATTTTACGCACACACCACAATGGATACTCGAACCCATGACCTTGGTGTTGAAACTCTTGTGAGTCTACCACTAAGCCATGAGTAAGGACCCGAATTGTTAATCACTCTCATGTGCCTGTAAAAGGCAAGGTGATGCAGGGACATGTGATGGCCTAACCTTAGATGCATGCATAATCAGGTTGAAGAGATTCAAATAATAAAATTAATCGACTAATTGTATTCAATCAAGGGGATTAAGCAAATCTCAACACAGAGATGAAATCATTCCGTCAGGATCATGCCCCTTAACATAAAATCACGTAAACAGTAAAAAAGAGAGGACCTAGGGATATGATGATATCCCAAATCTAGCATAAGCCAGTCTACAATCAAGTTGGATCCAATTCTCCAGACTAGCCATCCCTCTTTTCAGTTCAAACCAAAGGGATTATCCAGAGAGGAACGAAAGAGATGAAGAAGAGATGGGTTTGAGATGAAAGAAAGTATGGATTCTCTGGCATCAAAGAAAAAAAGACAGTTGATTCTTACCTTTTTCTACACGTCGAAGATCTAGAAAGAAGGAAAATATGAAACCGGGGTGGAATCCTCAACACCCAAGGGTCAATCCTGAAACCCTAATCTCTTTGGTAAAAGAGGAAGAAAGCATACGAATTTTCATTCATTCCATCATAAAATAGGGTTTCCCACAGTGTATATATAAGCTAATGAAAAAAATAAAAAGTGCACTAAAGCCCCTGAAAACAAGGAAATGAACAAAAAGACGCCTAAAACTAAAACACCCGCTCGACAGGGTGTAAAATCCGCCCCACGGGCCTGCGGTCAGGGTGCGATCATGTCGCTCTTGCACTCATAGCGCATCAGAAAATGGGTCTGATGGACCCGGCGTCCATCCACATCAACTCCTCCGCTCTGGTACTCTGTCGGCAACGCCTCCTCCTCTGGTACACTCTAAAGGGTGCACCACTGATGTCCGCATCACAAGGGTAGGTTGTTGCTACGTTGTTGTTATTGTCCTTCATATTTCATGTTCCTAACCTTTCTAATAATCTTTCTTTTGTGAGTAATCTCAAAAAACTCTCAATTCATGG
The DNA here is from genome assembly GCA_021015155.1 of Magnolia officinalis. Classification (NCBI taxonomy): domain Eukaryota; kingdom Viridiplantae; phylum Streptophyta; class Magnoliopsida; order Magnoliales; family Magnoliaceae; genus Magnolia; species Magnolia officinalis. The sequence goes on along the minus strand of JAJHSJ010000006.1, from coordinate 70,324,875 downwards.
TTTTAGTTTTGTTTCTTCATATTGTATCTTTTAGGATTTGGTAACATGGAGGACATTTGGTCATGGTTGTGAAGCTATTAGAAAAGGGGTTTGTTGTTCCTCAATCGAGATCTGATAGGAGACCTATACTGCTACGCAACACTCATTATTGTATCGCTTTTTGGCCGGGCCGATGCACCCGTGGTTACCAATATTTAGTACCATGGGTTCTAGTATCAAAGTAATTCATTTTGATAACGGGGGGAGTACACCACATCAATTTCAGGATTATCTTCAAGACCAAGTGGGGTTGTCAGCGCGTTGGGTTTAGGACATATATGACAATACTTTTAAGTATCAATATCTTGCATGATATCACACCTTCGAGAATTGGAAATATCATTGGCTATATCAAAAAATATCTCAAGTATCTCTTAAAGTTCCTCAATCTGAGGGAAACTTTGGGAAAATGGTGGAGTTTTTCAGTTAAACTTTAGGAGATGTTAAAGGCACATGATCTAGCTCTTTCCCTCTAGTTATTCAGAGCTCTTTCCCTTAGTTTGATTTTGTTATACACCTCGGGATATCTTCCTATATTTCTGTTAACTTTTCTTAGTTCTTCCACGATCTCATCCTCATTCATAAATAAAATTATTAAATAATCAAAGTTATGTGGTCTTTCTATGGGGGGGGGGGGGGAATATACTACCTCTTCTTTGGGACCCTTTTTATCAGACAGTGGGGTTCTACATCAATACTCATGGACTTATACACCCCAAGAGCTTGGCATTTTTGAAATCAAATATCAAAGTCTTATGCTCCTTTTTTTGCATTCGTACTTGTTTCCTCAATCAATCTCATTGTCGCCCTTGTGCTGTAGCAAAGAGAGGGATCAAACTTAAATTGAAGGAGAAATAGTACATACCAATTGTAGATACACCACTCCTGCTTAATTTCCACAAATAGAGAAGAAGATACCCAATGGGATTTTCCAGCAGTTTTCTAGTTTATTCAATTAGAAACAAAAGGAAGAAAACCCCTCCTATAGAATGAAGGATTGAACTCTAGGTCCTTGGTGGTATGGTCATGGGAAATGCAACATATATCGTGAGAAATATCGGGAATAACACGGGTGCAGCGATGTATTTTTCCAATACCAATGATATTATCGTTGATTTCTAAAAAGTGTATTCTAGGAGAATATTGTATTTCACATGTGGGAAAACTGAGATATCAACCAATATTCCTGCCGGTATCGTCTAAATTTGGATGTTGGTTTGCCAATATCCCAACCTAACGTAGGGAATCAAATTCCAGTCCTGTTGGGTCAGGATATGTGTACTGTATATGAGGTACTATATCCAAATCGCATCATATTTGGCTATCATATGGGGTCTTGTTTGGTGCAGTGTTGAGCATGATTGATGATTTAGAATGGCATTTGATCTGGAATCGTGTCTTAAATCAGGTTCAGGTTCAAGTTTGGATTTAGCTTCAAATTCGATCATTACCTGAAACATGCCCTTTGTAAGGTTCTTAGCAAATGTTATCGTAAAGAATCTTATCCAACTAGTTGTGTCATGGACATACCATACAGCTAGTTGTTTTGTAAATGTGGGACCATCCAAACATTGATTGGGACTGTTCATTCATTCTAGGCAATACCATTGCAGGAACCACCAATCACTTTATGCTAGCCATTTAATCAATAGCCTTCAAAAATGGAAGATCAAGATTGACCACAAAAAAGTAGGTAAAATCATCAATCTGTTCAGTGGAACCTGCCTTGGATTGTGATGAGAACATCATGTCACGTACACCCTTACATACGTATCAGAGGAGGAGGCGGGCCGCGCCGATTTCCCTATGGCTAGGCGAGTACCCGTGATCATGCTGAAGACCCCATGTGCATGTGTGAGCATCTGGAAGACCCCACACTAGGAAGATGCACATGGGCTGCTTTATGGAGTGATCCAGACCATTGGATTGGAGGGACACGACGATTAGGCCATTAGATTGCATGGATCACATGATCACGCCATTGATCGTTGATCGTCCACATCAGCTTTACTTTATCATATTTTAGGATTTAGTTTTTGATTATTTTATATTTGGACACATTATGAGTGTTTTAGTTATTTTATTTAGACTACGGCTATTTCATTAAAGTTCACAAGATAAGGATTTTTGTAATTTTTGAAACTTCTTAGATGAATCTATAAAAAGAGGGGGGCGTGTGACCTCTCTCCCATTCAATTTTGTGATAAAATAAAAATAAAATAAAAAAACTCTTGCTTTCTTCTCACATCTTCATGCGATTTGAAGATACTTTCATGCGATTTAGAAGGAAGATTGGTGCGAGGCTAATCTTCATCAACGGAGGTGCGAGGTCTCCATCATCCCCACACCATCTTCTCTTTTCTTCTCTATCCAGATATTTTCTTTAGATTTTCCATTCTCCCCATCACAAATCTTCGTCTTCTCCCAAACCCAACATTCTCATACTCATCCACAATCCAAACCCTAACTGACCTAAACTCATCCTCCCACGCCACACGTGTGATCGTATGGCCACACGTGTAAAACTCACCTGCGCCTTTTGGTTTCCCACCATCATTATATCAAAACCCCTTTCTTCCATCCCCGAAACCCTAACCATAAACCTAAAATTCCTAATTTTCCTACTTTCCCAAATTACCCAAACCCTTATTTTCACCCTAAGTTGTATTAAGTTTCCTATTTTAAAATAGACTATATCCTATGCTAATTGGATGTCCCTACATCCATTAGATCCTGGTTTCTTTTTATTTAATGACCTTGAGTTACGATGTCGGTAGCTTAGGTTAGGATTATGCATGTTTTTTTTTTAATTTTCATAATATTTATGATGATTATAGCGATGTTTGTGTTTTTTTGTTAAATATCTTAATTCGGCTATTTGGTCTCACATGTTACTTAGTTCATGCATCGGTCGTGCATTAGATTGCTTATAGTTCTAAAGAAACACTTTCATCAAATGATGCTAACCACTTGATCTATGGCTTGCAACATGGATATTTACACTAAAAATGACCAACATTCAATGGGGTAGGATGATACGATTAGTGTGTTTTTTGCATGGCAGACTGCCAACTATGGACTGGAATAAATGGAGGGTCCATATCGATGTCTGGATGATCTACGTATACAAAGCAATTAGTTTTATTGTAATCCTTAAAAAAGAAACAGCTTGCCTCGATTTCTAATCGGATTGGAATCAAGGAACCCAAATCTTACCTGATTGTTAATCCATCTGAAATCTAGACCCAGATGTGATTAAGACGAAATGGATAGCTTGATGACTTGTGGATATGGGTACCCATTGACAACCCTAAGACCAAGGAATTGCATTGCTAACTACTTGGTCTTACACTGACTCTACAGCTAAATTGGGTGGCCAAAAGGAAGAAAACGCGTTCATTGGAAGTTACTATGTCTCTCGCTCTATGATGCAGGTTCCAAATTCTTGTCTCGACTCTTGACAACATCCTGTCTTATGCATTGTGTGCCTTTTTAGCTACTTTAAGGCCCTTTTCAAACTCTTAACTCTTACTCCTACTTTACAGTGCCTCCATTGGTGTTCCGTTGTTTTGCTTCCGTTCATGTTTTAGGTCACAACAGAGATAATGGTTGCTAACTTCAACAAATTTGCCTTATTAGGACACCCAGCTGGTCAGAAAGGATAGAAGTGTTATCCATATTTTGTTATATGTCCATGGACGTTAGTCTTTAAGTAATTTTCTGGGAATTATTGTCACTTCTGTGGAAATGTGCAAGAAGTGAGGAGTAAAGAGGTCTATCTTCATCAAATCTTGGACGTTATTTCCATGCGTTCCTCACTGGACAAAGGAGTTGATGGCCCTGTAACCAATCTAAGTGATGGACTTGAAGACTTAGGATCACCTGAGTAAAAGAATATTGCCTGAAATCACTAGTGATCAACAATCAAATGACTCCTTGTTGCCATATGCCAGTAACGTTTCTGACTTTGTTTCTGATCCTCCCATGGGTCTCTCTGATGATGATTGGAGGGGTAAATGGGCTCATACTGTACATAAAATAGGTAATTTTGTACAACTATCTTCTTTATATTGTATATTTTTGTTCCCACTGCCTTCTGGCAGCATTCCTTCCAGTGTTGCAGAGGCTTTGTCTTAACCTCAACCGAATGAAACCATGTGTGAAATGTGAATTGATGAGTGCTCTCGAGCACAAAACCTTAGAACTAACTGAGCTGCATGAAGGTGAAAGCTAGTATTATTTTCATGGGTCTACACTGTCAAACACAAACATGATGGGTATGTGGAAAGATGTGCTCACACAGTTTATCCATGTGTGGAGTAGTTCAGTCCCTTTTTTTTTCGTACTTGTCTTCTTGTCCTTAATTAAGGGCATTTATCCATCTCAATAATACAGTTAGATTAATCAACCCAAACAGGAATCCAAAAAAAAAAAAAATTATCTTCCCAAACAGGAGATTGTCCTGATTTTTGCTTTAATCCTACTTACTCTTCTTTTGTTCTTATCCTTCATCCTCTTGATTTCTCTTATTTCTGAATAACTGTATAATGACAATCCTATTTTTGTCAAACTTCTGAATTGTTATGGATGTCAATCCTTTTTTAGGGATAGTATCCATATGATATTGCTAAAATTATAGTGATAGCTAGTATTTTCAGTGACACGTTTTCTTCTGCAGATGTGGATCTTGTAGTTCATGCAGCGGGGCCTTTTCAGCGCACAGATAAGTGCACTGTACTGGAAGCTGCAATTTCTACCAAGGCAAGGACCTCATCAACTTTTCACTGTCTTGTCTACCTGAACATTAAATTTCTTCATTGATGCTCTCTTATGTTCGACTGCTTGGTTCCATCTTTTAGTACATCTTGGTAATAATCATTCTTTATGTAGATAACATTTCTTAGGTCTAAAGATCTCTCATAAGCGTTCTCTCTTTGCTTCTTTTTTCTTTTTCTTTTTCTTTTTTTGACACAGTTTTTTTTGACAGACAGCCTATGTGGATGTGTGTGATGATACAATCTATGCATGCCGTGCAAAATCTTTTCATGAGAAGGCAGTAGCTGCTGATGTTCCGGCTATAACAACTGGTGGAATTTACCCTGGAGTCAGCAATGGTGTGACTATACGTTTGTTCTACTTTAAGAAAAAGCTTTTGAAAATATTATCTGTCTTATTAAACAAATTCCGAAATATCTATAGTTTCCATAATTCTGTTATTGAATATGAAAGTGATGCTGAATCCCTTGGAATCAGCCATCTTTTTTATCCATTTTGTTGACCCCAACTTCCTTGCAATATGTGATGATCCAGTTCCTCTTTGAAATCTAAGGTGCTTAGTATTTCTAGTGTATCTCTACTGAGTGACCTAATCTTTTTCTCGCTCTCGTAAGGCATGCCAATAGATGGCAAAATGGTAATAAGAGAACTGACGGTCTGTGGATGCTAATTCTTGCACCATTAAGAATCAAATGATTCGTATCGTGAATCACAAGATACTGATAACACTGGTTGCTAGAGGCATATCTTACCCTACTCAGGCTAGGTGTTGCTGCTCACCATCCAGATTAGATAAGCCTTTTGCCCTATTGTCCAAGCAATCATACCCAGTGTTCAATTTCTCGATGGTATTGACCAATATATCAACTGTTGCAATCAGAGTATTGCAGGCCAGGATAAGAAATTTGGGGGAGGGAAGTATCACAAAAATTACCTTGTATTGATGTTATCATCATGTGTATATGCGTCACAAGTAGGGTTAGAGGATATGATCAAGTGACAATTCTAGGAGGATATGGATGGACAAATGCAAGGAATTCCAAATGGAGGAAGGATATTTGTTGGAGAGTTGCATGGTCATGTAGGAAAAGAAAGCAGAGGATATGAGACTGTACATGGAGGATATGATTTGGGGAGAAATGAGATGAAATGAGATGGGGGATGCTATCCTTGATTTCACTATGGCATACAATCTAACTCTAACAAATGCATACTTTAAAAAGAGAGATGATAATTTAATGACTTTCAAAAGTGGATCATTTACAAGCCAAATAGATTTCTTTCTACTTAGGATAATAGAACGATTAGTAAGGATTGTAAGGTTATACTAGTCGGAGAGAGTCTAATTGCGCAACATAGGTTAATAGTTATGGATGTACACTAAGAGATGGAAGACAGGGAATAAAATTAATAGGCGGCCAAAAACTAGGTGGTGGAATCTAAAAGGAGGGAAAACAATGTCATTCCGAAATAAATTGATGGAAGAAGGATAGTGGATGTCAAAGTAGTAAATGTTATGTCGAATGAGATGGTTGAGTGCATTAGGAAAGTGACAAAAGATGTTTTAGGAGTATTTAAAGGAAAACCCCAATCATATGAGAAAACTTGGTGGCGAAATGCCAATTTAGAAAAACACTATTCACGAGAAATGTTTGTATTTTAAAGCCTGGCAAGGGTTAGAACAGATGAAAATTGTGAACAATATAAAAATGCCAAAAAAAAAAAAAAAAAAATGTTAAGAAGGAGTGAAGTGAAACTTAAAGCTTATGATGATCTTTGGAATAGATTGGGGACAAGATGGCGAGAAAGATGTCTTCAAACTTGAAAAAATGAGAGAGGAATGGTAGAGACTTGGATCATGTTAGATGCATTAAGAGTGATAACTAGAGGGTACTAATAAAGGACAAGGTGGAGAAGCTATTTTTAGCACTTATTAAATGACAACCACTTCAGAGCATAGGGATAGAAGGAACCGTAAACTTAAATGATGTTAGAGACCATGGATACTTTCATTGGATTAGGATTCTGAAGTGAAAGAAGCTTTGAGAAATATGAAAACAAGAAAGGCCCTCAGACCAGATGGTATACCAATAGAGTTTTGGAAGTGTATGGGAAATACTAGGTTATTTAGTTGAAAAAGTTGTTTACGAAGATTGTAAGATCGATGAAAATGCCAAACGAATGGAGGAAAAGTACTGTTGTACCTATTTATAAGAACAAAGGAGACAATAGAGCTGCACTAACTATCGTGGGATTAAACTTTTGAGCCATACTATGAGACTTTGAGAGAGTGATTAAGCAAAGACAAAGGCATGAGACAAGTGTATTAGAAAATTAGTTTAATTTGATGCCTAGGAGGTCTACCACTAAAATCTGGGGATTGGAATTCCTAGGGAATGTAAAAGCCAACAAAAAGTGTCAAGCAAACATGTTTTTTTGTGAAAAATCAGGGAATTACTAAGCTGAGAGATAAAAACCAGCAACCAAACATCACCATAGGAAAGCTCGTTTTGAGAGAGAAAAACCAACAACCAAACATCACCATAGGAAAGCTTGTTTTTTTAAAGGGGGCTCAAATCATCTTTTGGTTTAGAGCAGTGTTTCAAATAGCGCCCGTAGCGTAGCGGTAGCATACGCTACGTAGCGTAGCATGGCCGTAGCGCTACGTAGCGTCCCAAATAGCGTAAATGTGCGCTACAGGGGTCGTAGCGTACGCTACAGCTACGTAGCACGTAGCGTCCGTAGCATAAGCTACAATCTATTTTTTTACTATTTCAGTTTTTTTATTATTTTTTCACGTTTTCTTTGTTTCTAATGTTGAGGAATATGACACTTGTATTGTACTTGATACTTTTAACCTATGGGATTTTTATTTCTTTTCATAATTGTGACTTGTGGTTTCAATTAGACATTATTAATTGAAGTGGTTTGCTTAGGAAGTTGTTGATGTGATAATTATTTGATTTGGCTTATGTATGTGGATTGGCTTTTGATAAATGATAACTAATAACTTTTTTGAACATGCTTATAATTGATCAAATGAATCATCTTTTAGGCATTTTTATATTTTTTCCCTTTTTTTTCACTATTTATTATATGTCCTATTTTTAAATTAAAAAATAGAAATATCGTGTAGCTTACGCTACACGCTACGTATTTACGCTACACGCTATAGAGGGTTGAGCGCTACGCATCACGCTACCTCTATTTAAAACACTGGTTTAGAGTGTCTACGCAATGATGTACGCTGTGCAACTAGGAGCTCTAATGTAGTAAAAATGCCCTAACCCTTTTCTTAATATACATCTCTTGTATTTTCTCTGTTTATTTTGTTTAACAAGTATAAACATGTTAGGGGCATATGTCTGACTCAAAGAATTGGAGGAACCTTCTTCAATTAGGATTTTTTATTTTTTATTTTATATGCTTTCTGATAATGAGTTGAAAAGTTCCTTAAATTGCAATATCTTAAAGCTCCCAAAAATTATAATACTCTCATTCATTGATTTCTCAAATCTGTCCTTGAATTATTTTCAATCTTTATTAGGAAGTGAAGATAAACTGTATTTTTCCTTTCAGCTTTTGTTATCATAACCTTGTCATGTCTATCACTGATGCTGTTGGCCCCCTTTTTTTTTGGGGTGGAGTCTGATTCTCTATGATTGGACAGTGATGGCAGCTGAGTTGGTTCGCTCTGCAAAAAATGAAAGCATGGGTGAGCCAGAGAGGTTAAGGTAAAGTTCAAATCAATCTCTGCTTTATCTTGGATTCATAGACTTTCTTTCTCAAAGTAGCATTGTCCTCCCTATTTTTGACAAAGAAGAATCCAATTTTGGGTGAGAGATTTTTCAGTGATTCGGCTTTATTAGTGTATTGCACATTATCTTGGTTGACTACTTTCACTGATATGCTTTATGGCTTCTATTGGATATCGAAATGCCCTATAATGGTGTATTTTCAGGCAGAAACAACTAACTTCCTAATATGGGCTCTTCAGATTCTTTTATTATACAGCAGGTTCTGGTGGTGTTGGTCCAACTATATTAGCGACTAGTTTCCTGCTGCTTGGAGAAGATGTTATTGCTTACAATAAAGGTTAATGTTTCTCAAGATTATATACATTATGTCTCATTTCCAATGCTGGTCAATTTGCACAACCTTAGATCGGTATTAATTGTAGCAGTTTACTCTTTAATCAGGAGAAAAAATCAAATTAAAGCCTTACAGTGGAATGCTCAACATTGATTTTGGAAAAGGGATTGGAAAGAGAGATGTTTATTTGTTGTAAGTTCTATTACAAAAAGATTCTCGAAAGCATAGTCTATCTGCTAATACACCATGAGCAAGTTTGTCACCACTTAGTAGATGACTGCTCTAACATTTTGCGACATTTACACCTTTGGATAGGCGTAAAATATGCAATCTTGAACCTTTGCATGGTATGTGTTTTGGATCATCAGCGATTCAATACTATTATCCAAAGATTCCACACTACATGTTAGTGAAAAATCAAAAGACCATGGGTACACGCATGTATTGAATTCATCTGCTCAATGCAGTTCCAAATATCTTAGCTCTCGGCTGCAGGTAGTAAGATGTGAAATTTTATCTTAATCACTTGGCTAGATGGCAATCGTCCATAAAGCATGTAATCAACCAGTCTATTAGAAAAATCATACATTACCACCCATCATGAATTTTTGAAAATTTACAATTTGAGAAGTTCAGTCTATCCCTGGTCACCTCCATATTAGCATAAGTTTTGCAAAAGAGCACAAGTGATTGTCCAAAGACTATCTCATTCCCAATCGCAGTTCTGAATCAGAAGTGCCTCCATAATTTTTCCACCTTTTTTTGTGGTTCATTCATGTTGGCTGTTGGCCATGCAACACAGTAATGTTCCATACACTGTTCTTCTTTGCCTTTTTATTTCATCCTCATTTAACAACCTCAAACATGGAGACCTACGAAATTTTGAAATGGTGCCCCACACATCAAATGAGTGCACAAACATAACCAGATACAAGCATGACTATATGCAGAGTATAGAAACAGGGAATGCTAATATCCCCAACTCCACAGGGGCATTAGCAATGTCCCCAAAGCTTTTAAATGACACATGAGATGGACAATCATAGATCTGGACTGTCCATTCCTTCCATAACACCATTGGAAGGCCATGGTGCAAAATCACTCCAGTCATATGATCCATAAATTTTGAGTGTTGGTCATTTTTTATAACCTTCCATTTTTATTTTTATTTTATGAGCCCATGGATCTGATGGTTAGCAGCATCAAACCAAAGTGCTTCATAGGATTCATAAGCAACCCATGGCGGGGCCTACTGAATGGTTGTTTCAAGATGATGATTGGAGTTGTTTCTTCTTTTCTTTTTTTGCTTGATCTTGTTTGTCCATTTTTCATGCTACTGATCAAATGGTTAGGACCACTCGATCAGTGTGGTTTTACATCATGGCTTGCCAATAGTGGTATGAAGCAGATGGACAATCCCGATCAATGATCAACCATCCCACATGTCATTTAAAAGCTTTTGGTATGGTGGGAATGTAGAAATTCATGAAATAATTTTAATATTTTCTGCTATATGGAAGAACACAAGAGATGTAAAAGGAGGCAACTCTTTTTTTTTTTAATTCCTTGGCTGATAGTTTCAGTGTGAAGGTATTATAGGATCCGCGATCCGAGGATTTTCATAGCATACTTGGGACCCATGGTTTGGTTTGGTTATCTAGACCATTGGTCTGTTGTGTCATTGTCTGCCACAGTGGATGGACCATGCCGCAGAGATCTTCCAAATTTGAAGATCCTAGCCACCAATCTTGGGCTTTCTTTCAGCTGAATGTGGCCTGCAGTTGTATTTGCTTCCTAAACATCTATTTGTAGGCCACAAATTGGATGTTTTGGATTGTCCTATCCTGGAGGTCTTTACAGTACTATCCATCCATGGTTGTGGCTATATAACAGTTTTCTGATTTTCCAAAATATGTGATGTTAGAACAGAAAATCTTTACTATAATGTTAAAAGCCTCAGCTCGAGGATCATATAACTCCTCTTTGTTGTGACCTTAGCCAACTTTCAAGACATTCAATTTTGCTTTAGCATTTTGACAATCATGCACTACACTATAAAGCTATATTGAATTAGTTCTTTGCTCGATATTCAGAAACCTACCTGAAGTAAAAAGTGCTCATGAAGTCTTAGGCGTGCCAACTGTCAGTGCTAGATTTGGTACTGCACCTTTCTTCTGGAATTGGGGCATGGAAGCCATTGCAAATCTTGTTCCTGTGGTACGCTTTTGATTGTATGTTCCTTGGTTTTAGTCATTATTGGCCAAGCTATGAAAACACATTCAATGGATCTATTTTTGACAACTGAATTCACTTTTTAGGATTGATTCAGTAATGGAATTTCATTGCAACATTGGGGTCTGACTATTAGATAGAAGCAATTTACCAAATAAACATAACTTTGTTTGCAAACTTTGTTACCAAGCATGCCATATTGGATAATTTTGTTCCCAAATGCACCAGAGTTCGATCTTTTGTATCTTTTGTGTCAATTTGATTTATATGCATAAGAGAACTAGTGGTTAGGAAATTAATTTGGATTTCGTTTAGAATGGATCTCAACAAATATGATGTTTGCAAAAGAAGACTATAGAAAAAAGTGTTGTACATAAGGCAGATTCCTCCATGGCCAAATGATGATCCGTTCTTGGTTCCTCGAAAATCTAGGCCTTTGAATAGTTTGATCACGGATTGTATGAAGATCAACAGTGGAGATTAATCATTCGCAAATGCTCCCTGCATCAATAGATTAACAACTCTTGTTGCATGAAAATTGAAAAACGAGGACAAGTTGATTGTAGGGAATATGAGAGATGAATTCTCAGAATTTGTGGTGATTAATTTTGAAAAGCTTATCTCTTGTCCAATATCTCCTTCGACGCAATGTTTGGTGATCTAAAGCGATGTTCAAGTACTCTCTAGTGGTCATGGATTCTTTCATTCATAGGCTCAAAGGTATCAGCAAGTCTAGGGCTTTGCGTTCACTAGAAGCCCTGACAAGTTGATTGATAAGTCCCAGTGGTCCAAAAAAGTCTGGGTATGGCTGGGGGCACAGGAGGTGCCCAGCTCTAGATCCAAGAAGGGGAATTGATGCCTTTGGCAAGAACAAATGGAAACCAAAACAAAGGCAAAGAAGTTCTAGTTTCTAAGTGGAGCAGTATGAGAGGTCAAAGATTATGAATGCTCCTCTTGATCAACACCAGCAGAAGATGATGACAAGAGATATTTGTTTGTTCCCTATGGATACAATGAGGCAATTACAGAAGATGATCTCGGGAACTGTCTAGGGTTGGGGTTAACAAGGTGATGATGGATTGAATTTGCCAAGGATGGGTGGTCCTTGCTCAATGCTAGCAATGGGCATGACTACTTCTAAAGGAATAAGGCGATGCTAGAGAAACAAGAAAATTGGACCCTTGGGGAAAGCATTGATGCCTTTGTATCTTAAAAGAGGGATGATCTCATGGTGTATGCTTTTGCTTGCTCTTTGGTGGGAATTTTTAAAGAAAGAAGAAATATTTGCATCTCCAACTATGTGGAGGCTCCCTAGAAAATTTTGAAGAAAAGATTACGAATACCTTAATTAAGTGGGATCAAGACACTTCTTCCAAAGACATTGATTCCATAGTTGTTGTGCCATAGTTGATCCCAGTCACCTTGTCTAGGGCCCCCTCCTCCTGAGCAGCTGCATCTCCGACCATTCATTAAAACATCTCAAGGAGGGTTTTATGGCAATTTGTCAACCTGATAGCTGAATTCAATGCAAATATTTCCAAGCCTTTCCTCAGTGATGCTCTGAAGCATTAGTTGATAAGCCTTAGTAGGCTTAGGAGGTGATGCTTAAGTAGTGAGTACCTTAATTAGGTAGTCTTACATTAATCATGAGGTTTGAAGGGCTCTATAATATCATGCTGTTGTGAGCTGTCATCTATGACTAATAGGGAAGTCGAGAATGATAGAGCGATGGCAAGGTGGATGTGCCTCCAATGGGGCTCTAGGAATTACCTCTTGATTGCTGTACTCATGGCAAGCAGAATTCTTGTGGTATATGTGAAGAGTTTGTGCAGAATTTGGTACTCATTGGAAGCAAAAGCCAAGGATCTCAGGGAAGGATTGAGGATCTCTTGGAAGCAGTTCTGCAGATCTTTGATTCCAAAAGGAGATTAAAATAGATGATATCTTAGTCTTGGAATGAGCAATTCTGGCCATTGACATTTTCTCTTTGATAAACGATCCGCTTGAACCTGAGACCTCAAGGTCGAAGTGAAGAAAAGCTTTCATTGATTTATGGGCTTGAACCTTAACCAAATGACTTGCTTGATTTGATGGCAAAAGATGTGCGAGCCAGTGAGTAAAATTCATTTGAATTGGGAATTATTTCCCATTATCTTGTTGTAGCTCTTTGTAACATTTTTTTCTTATCTTGAAAAAGAAAAATGCAAACATGAATACACAAGGAATTAGATGCATATTTATAGATAATCCTTCACATCTCATATATATATATATATATATAACCGTAACTTTCTCTGAGGGAGCATTAGATGAGGGCTAGCACCTTTTAAGTTCTCGAAATACCTTCTCTTTGAGAAGGATCAAAAGTGATATTTATCATCTCGAACATGCGGAGCTATACTTAGAAAGCTACACCAATCACTTTTCCACCTTAGGGGAAGTTATGTTCAAACTCAGTAGTTAAATCTTACTAGATCTAATCAGTTTCTTTATCTAAAGCAAAAATTTCTCTCTCAGGAATTTCTAAGAGACAAAAGCAAAGTCCAGCAGTTGGTTCAAATCTTTGACCCTCTTGTTCGAGCTGTTGATGGGATTGCAGGAGAGCACGTGTCAATGAGAGTGAGTTATTAGAACAAAAGCACACCAAGGAAATTTATATGGCACATCTATATATATATATATATATATATATATATATATATAAGAGAGAGAGAGAGAGAGAGAGAGAGAGAGAGAGAGAGAGAGAGAGCAAATTCTATAATTGTGTTTGTCAGCTGAACTTTCTGTATGAGAAGTTGAGAGAGAGATGGGAGGAGCAAAAACGAATCCCCTCATGTTAAATAGAACCTTGGATAGTAGAGCTAATGCTATTTCGACTTACATTTTGACAGGTCGATTTGGAGTGTTCAAATGGGCGCAGTACTACGGGTATATTCAGTCACAAAAGACTCTCTTTGTAAGTGTTAGGCTTCCATACAATTTCTTCCTTGCATTCAGTTTGGGGGATTTGGAAGGTTTTTGTAGAACAACTCAATTGTGAGTTTAATAATCCTTTTCTTTTTCTTTTTCCTTCATCGTTCTCTTCTTTATTTTCCTTATCTATTCTCTCTTCCAGCTTGTGGATTTTTTTTTTTTCTTAGGGAACATTCATGAATTAGTAGGTTAGTTTGTACAGAGCACCTAGTTTGCACTAGTTATGTATCAGAGCACTGCTTTTCATAAAATTCTCGTTTCACCGAGAAGATGATGCCAAAAGCCACAACTCATGATAGCAATTTTTATTTAGATAGTGTTGGCCGACATATCAGCCGATACTATCGATATCCCATAGTACTGATACAAAAGTAAGCTGTAGTTGGGAAACTAACCAATATCTGTCAATATAGCATGATATATCGCATTGTGTCGACAAGATATCGATACATTGAGATATTTTGAAAATATCATTGTTGTAAGTTCTCCGATGTCATTGATACATTGAGATATTTTGAAAATATCATTGTTGTAAGTTTTCCAATGTCATAATGCTTAATTATTTGTTTGTCTTCCTTCATCATCATAATGCTTAATTATTTGAAATTGGTTTGCAGTTCTTTCAGATAAAGTTAGATAATAACAAACGTCTAATGTGAAAGCATAAGGGCCTGTTTGGATGACAATGAAAACAACTCATTTTCTAGATAAACATAGCACAGGTGTCAGCGCCTGTTAGTGAAGTTGACGTCTGGTTTAGATCAATCCTTCTGTTGTGGCCCACCTGATCAACAGATGGGTGAGATCTTTTAGAGATTGGATGGTCATGTGATGACATGACCAATGGGTGGTTTGAAACCTGCACACAGTCTCAAGTCCATTGTGGCAGAAATGGTGAAAATTAATGAACTAGTGTGATAAACACATAAATCCAATTTTTAAACCAGAATGGTGGAACTGAGTGAAATCCGAGACGTTTTGATGCAGGATGCATGCATGTGGCTAAATATTGAAGTGAGATCATTCAGCAAATTAAATTAATTAATCAAAATCACAAATCACGCCAAAATCATCAAATACCTCAAAATTTCAACATTGAACTAATAATAGTCTAGGCCACAATTAACAACTACACCACGCATGATCATTAAATACTTGAAATTAGGATATAATGGATGTAAGAACATTCAAATAGCATAGGGATGAGCCTACTTCAAAAGGAAAGACCTAATATTACCTGGGGCTTGCTCAATTATGATGTAGGTAAACCTAGGGTTTAAGGAATCTGGGGAAAGGGTGAAATTAGGGTTTAATCGGCTCAATTGGCTAAGGGGTTTTAAGTATTAATTGAAGGGAATTAGAGATTTTGATGGTAGGATGTTAGGGATTTTAGGTTATTTAGGGTATGGGAGATTTGGGGAAAATAGGAAATTAAGGAATCTAGGGTTAGAGTTAGGGTTTAGGTAAGCGGTAAAGGGGTTTTGAGGTGGTAGCAAAAGAGATTCAAAGGGGAAAGAAGTGGGCCATACAGACCAACCTTGGGCTTCACACGTGGCCGTACAGTCACACATGTGGGGCTTGGGGGCTAGGTATGGGGTTCTCGAGGGTGGGGTTTTGATGGAGAAGGGTATGGGGAAGAACGGGAAGGATTTTGGAGGTTTGGAAAAGGAAGGAAGATGAAAGCTCAAAGAGGTACCTTGGACGATGACGATAGTTGGAAGCTTTGCACTCCCATGATTGAAGAAGGGCTTCGCACCGATCTTCGTTCCAAATCGCTTGGAACTTGTTTTCACATCGCATGAAGATTGAAAGAGAAGAAAATAATCCACCATAGAGAACCCCCCCCCCCCCCCCCCCCCCCTTTTATAATCTCAGCAAGTTTTGAAATTTACAAAAACAACCTTATGTAGTGTACTTTTACTAAATCACACCTATTCTAAGAAAAAAAATATAATACATCTCTCAGAAATGTTCCAAAATATAAATCAAACTATAAAATAAATCCTAAGATAATCATATGCCATCGAGCGGCCTATGTATCATCCATTGGGCCCCACGAGTGGTCACGATCCGACGGTGATGGTCCCGATCACAATCCAATAGTCAAAATGATATATCAATGAAGATCAACAACCCAATGCTCCTCAGGAAGATGCTCATGAAGATCCAAGCCCAACAGGCCCCAGGTACGGGTCATCCAACCATAAGGAAACCAGTGCTCGCCTCCTCACATACACTTGAACAGATGGCGCGTGGATGTCCTCATCAACTCCCCTCGGCTGAGAAGAATTCGCCTCTGGCGGACTAAAACTCCTGGAACGCTCAAGGATGTCCAGGTCTAAACTCTTCGGCTCCATCTCGGTGATCCATGTGCTATCTGAAAGTGGCTTATTCCTCCACTTAACAAGGAATTTCTAAAATCCCCCATGACGAGTGGAAACTACTTGCTCATCTAGTGTGTCTTCAATTTGTTCGCTTCGAGCAGGCAAGGAGGGTAAGGATGGCAAGGGTTGGGACAATGGGTCAGGTAGAGGCCATGGGTTAGGGACTAGGTCATGGTCTATGTAAGGGTTTGAAAATGGGTCCTAGAGACAAGGGTGCATCTTCGTCGAGGGGTTTCACCTTCATGCGAATGAGCTCAAGGGACGAACTAATCCGAGCAGTGGAAATGCTACATGGTGGGAGTTTTGGGGGAGTAAAACTTAGGGTCCAGAGGGCGCATTACGGGCCCGAAATGAAGCATAAGGAGGTGAGAAGCCCCAGTGTGTGGCAATTGAACCAAGCGGTAAAAAGCAAGCACCAGTGGCCCACCAGACAAAAGTACACTGTGCAAATCCCCCTGGTTATAGGGGGTGGTGTCCTTCAAGGCAGTTGTTCTTGGTAAAATGGCGACCAAAGGAAGGCAGATAAAAGTTCGAATGAGGAGGAAGCAGGGTCTGGCTCCGGAAAATGGGTTAAGGAGGTAAGCATGAAGGGGAGAAAGTGTTGAGGGTGTCGGAGGAGGTCATTCCTCAATTGTGGAATGATTTTTCAGTCATAGCCACTACTAAAGAAGATGCCACGATTCCGCAAGTGAGGGACTGGTTGGATGATTGTTGCAGCCTGTAGGTTAAAACCAGATATGTGCATCATCGCACCATTCAGTTACAACGAAATCTAGATTCAGTTGAGCCCAAGGGTGAACGCAGACCTTCTAATTATGGTGGGAGCGTTGCACAGGGACGGGCCAATATCCAAGATCCAAACGTGGAAGGAGTTTTCCTCCTTTGGGAGTGAAGACGTGTGGGTGCTCATTTGGGCGATCCCTCGGATGTTTTGGTTCCAAGAATTCTTCATCGCTGCTGCTACATTGTGCCTAGGTGACTTGGTCGAGTTAGATCTGTTGACGAAGTTTGGGGAGGAGGTGGGTGTCATTAGGGTCTATATTCGTAGGAAGAAAGGCACAGTGCTCCCATCCTTCATTTCGGCATTAGTCGAAGGCAGAAGAATTTGCATGCCAATATGGCAGGAAGAGAAAGGTGCGATGATCCCCAGGTGAGGGGATCTATGGAGGGCCAGGGAGGAGGTTTCGACGAGCGGCGGACATGGAAGACGTCTCAGTGTGGCCGAAGGAGCAGGGCCTATATACATGGCGGGAGCATCGGTACTCCAGGACGACATGCGGCAGCGTCCTAGTGATCAAGGCAAAGTCGGTGGAGGATAATTGACTGGGGTATGCACATATGGCGTAGGGTGTTCCTTGAGAGCACTCTTGGAGGGTGATCTGTGTCCGAGCCTAGGCGATATGTTAGGTTCGGAGGCCAAGCCTACTTCTAGAGGGGATCAGGGCGACACATCGTTTGACGGAGTCCCAGAGCAATACAACTGTCTCGTGGAAACGAGGGTCGGTTCTGAGCCTAGGTCAGATGCGACGTATCCCTAGTCACGTGCGGACGCAAGGGGCGTGTCTCAACGATCCCCAATCAACTCAAGTCTCCCGCTCATGAATTGCATGGGGTTACTAATGTTAAGCTAAAACGTGTGCATCTATCTTTACTTGTTGTAACGACCCGTAAATTTTCGTACTTTGGCTCGAGTACCATCTCGACCAGAAAATCAATTAGGATTAAATCCTTTAGAAATTTAACAAAGTTAACTAAGTGCAAAACTCGATTAGCCATGAAATCCGTTGGGATCGCTTTAAATACGATCTGCAAGACCCAAAACTTGCAAAATCAGTGACTCTAGGTTACCCTAAAGTTTAGAACCAAACTCATTACCGGCTGCTCCCGGGAATGAAATGAAGTTTCGTATTAGGTCTAGACCGTGCATCGGAAGTCCGATTAACACGAACTTAAGGATCTAGGACCGCCTCACTGGGCTTGACAATCATCTCGAAAATCAGGTCCAGCCGATGTCCCACGGCCATTCGTTTGGATCCGGAGCGAGGGAGTGTGAAAAACACTATTCCCTTACAAATAAATATCTGGAATAGTGATCTGGCACCATTCGCTTGCGCATCAGTATTAAGCAACCAGACCGTCAGAATCAGACCAAATTACACCCTCGGATCAGGAAAAATTTCAGGAACATTTACATGTACTTGGAATTTCGGATCGTGGCCCATTGACCGTTGAACTGAAAGTGGTCCGCCATTTACGATCTGGGATTCCGACTGGAATGAAAACTCAGGGGATCATGGATCCGATGATGGTGAGCTTAAGTCCGATCGCACGCGGAAAAGGGGCCGCCAGAAACGTCCTTTTGAGACGGAACTGACTCGTTTTGGACATAACCTAAGTATACCTTGACCTAAGGTCTATTTCGGTTATGTTCTAACCTATATAAGGACCTTAAACCCTCTCTCATTCAGCCCATACGAATTTGAGAGAAACCCTAAGGGAGAGAAGAGAGGAAAGAGAGAGAAAGTGAGAGAGAAGTGGGAGATCTTCCCTGCCCTTTTTCCCTACCGCTCTACAAGCAGCACCACTCTATTCTAGGCGATTTCCCGCGTTTTCGACATCAATTTTAGGTAAGAAAACCCTAACCCTAAACTGATCTAAGGTTGGGAACATCTCAAGAGATGAAATAGCTAACCGAATCCCTTCTCTAGGTTGCCTAGTCGCTGTACACGGAGGTTAGAAGAATCTAGCGAGTTTCTTACGCTCCAAAGGCGTAAAGGTGAGGACTTTAGGTGTATAGGTTATAGTTTTCAAGGCTTTCAATGTCAGCGAATGATTTATTCATGACAAGGATGCCATTAACACATGTAGAAAGTATCGTCTGTTTCGTTATACGGGATTACATGAACTATATAGGATTTGCCCTAATCTATGCATATGTTGAAATGTTTGAAATGTTTGGAATTTGAAATTGTGCTTAACATGTTTAATTGTCGTAAATATATGCTTAGTATATGTGTAACAACTCCTTAGCGAAAAGACTTGCCCTAAATCACTCCACGGCAAAATCCATGAATATGTGGTAAGTGTGTAGCCTAAGTGTTTGTGAAAATGTTCCAATGTACATGGAACTTGTGTCCATGCATGCCATGATCATCCATCATGGGTACATGTACACGGTAGGCGAGGCAGCCCTCTAGTGGGAGGATTTGGTCTAACACATGTACGATGTGTCATACATCATGTAATATGATGTATGTAATCTATGTGTTTGTAAAGATGGTTGAATGTGCTAGTGAGCATCTAGCACACTTGTATGTGGATCGAGATACAAATCTCGATCACTTTAATGGTGTGAATAATTTCCTACATGTATGCTTCCTCGTAAATTCGGTTCAATTATGCATTGAGTGTGTTATGAAATCATGTTTGTATGGTAATATGCTTGACTTTATATTTCTGTTTCATAACATGCTTAGGTGCTTGAAACTCTTATATTATGGAATCCATTATAGTGTGATGTCTTATATGATTACATGATTCAATTGCTTGGGATTGGGGCTATGAGTTAGTCCAGGCAGTCGGTAATGGAAGGGAATTCGTGGTTGAGATTGTTTCACCACGTAGGATGTGTTAGGCGAACCCGAGTCGTGCATCGGTTGGCGGCAGTGGTTAGGCCACGCAAAGCGCTTGCGCTTCATGTCGTTTGATTGATCGTGCACTCGAGCTAGCCGAGCTCGTCAAGTAACCCGATCTGTCTTATGTATGTTCACCATGTTTGGTCGCCTCTGTTTGAACCTAGGGTACCGAACTTACCAATGAAATCCCGTTAACCATGGTACCTCGATCCGCTAAGACGCATGAGCCGGGCATGGTGGTATGGGACACCGTGGTCGAGCTGTCGGCTTACGCTGGGGCAGCGTGCCTCCCCGTAGTGACCATTGCGCAACTAAACTCGTGAGCCGATTATGGTGGTATGGGACACTATATTCGAGCTGTCGGCCTACATTGATAAGGTGATGGGGGAGCGGAGCAACGAATGCGAGCAACAGCCCTAGCAGCCCTTTGTAGTGACCGCGAGCATACTCTAGATCTACGGTGAGGTGATGAGTTTTGCCGTAGTAGACAGAGTATGAACTAGGCCTGTATCAGTATAGTGATGAATCGTTAAAAGGGTGATGGGGGAGTGGTGCAACGATTTCGTGTAACAGCCTTAGCAGCCTTTGCAGGGACCTAGAACCACACTATCGTATGAGATTATCTAGGATTGACGACCCTAGAATGGATCATGTTTGGGAATGATACAAGGGAGGTACCTTAGTTTCCCAATCCTGCTATTTGAAATGGACTAATAATAACTCGGAATCATGCTCATCATAGCATTGCATGTGCCAAGTAGATGTGGGGCACTGAGGGATGAATGCATGCGCGAGCGTGAGATGGTGTCGCTGAGGGTGGTTTGGCAAGGGCATACATCATGTCATTTCATACTTGCATTAATAAGAGTACTTAGGATTTGTTGATTGCACTGCTTTATCATTACTGCTTGACTGAATTGATAACATGTTAACCTATGCTTTAGTGTTCCACTGAGTTAGCTACTCACTCCCACGTTACGGGACGGTGTTGTATACACACCAACCAGACTCTGTCGCAGGTTTAGAGGACGCGTCGGTTCAGGAAGCTGAGCCAGATTTTGACGAGGACCAGGACGAGTTCTCGTTTATGCAGTACTCAGACGGCTTCGCCTAGGTTGACTGGATCGCGGGGATTGCAGGGCTACTTTTCTAGTTGTATTTTGACCTTTTGATTCAGAAACAATACATGTATATGGTTACTCAGTTAGTGTTCATACTCTGGTGATCGAGATGGTTTTGTTTCTTAACATACCTGATAAATACAATTTCAGTCTTCCACTTGCCTTAATACAATTGAACTGGAGTATGAATTACTGTTTTGGATTAATCTCATTCGTGTTTATTGCACTAACACAGTCAACATTCAATCATATTCATTTATGTTGCATAAGTGATGTTTTGGAACTCGGGAGTTGAGTTATGCTCGACCCCCGATTTTCAGGGCGTTACAAGTGTAACATCAATCTCTTGTCGAAAGCCCCTTTTATAGACAACTGCAAGTTTCACCCCGAGAGTGCAAGAATTTCTGGGTTGCAGGCCACGGAGGACTCGCGGGAAGGTTTGGGGTCAGGAGGGCTCTCGAAGCTTAATGGTGAAGTCTATTCTCCTGGGGAGGGGGGAGTGTTTCGAAGGGAACTCTCTGATTCCGCCCTCGCACAAGAAAGCTTCTTGGAGGAGTATCCATCACCGAGTGAAGGGGTGTTGATGCTAGCGAAGATAGGAGAAGAATTGTTTGAAGAGGCGTTGCTAATCACCCCCCTCTGCACAGAGAAGATGCAGTTCAACCAAGCCAGATCTACTTCTGCCAAAGAACAGTGGCTTTCATCTAACAATCGGAGTCACACGGAGGAGAGGGCAAAGCATCTGTTGCTTACGTACAAAAATATAGAAACTTTCGGGAGGAGCAGCATTACAAAGCAACAGTTCATCTGGGCTAAAGATGTGCATAAGAGGGTGGGAGTTCAAGATCGGGGATGGGAGGCGACCAATGATAGTGCTTTCCTGGAACGTGAGGGGGTTGGGGTGCAGCGGCAAGAGGGCCCAAGTCAAGAAGGTTTGTAAGGATTCCAAAGCCGATATCATCACGTTACAAGAAACTAACCTCCAATCGATCTCCTTAGGTACATTGTCGTCAATCTGGAATGTTTTACAGTTTGATTGGGTTTCTCTTGATGTTTTAGGGACTGTGGGTGGTATTATTCTTGGTTGTAATTTTGGCAAATGGAGCAAGGTTGACTCATTTGTGGGGACTTTTTATGTTTTTGTTCTTCTCCACGATTTGACTACGGGATTTCAATGGGTGATGACATCTGTTTATGAACCCTGTGCGAAGAATTTGAGAGGTCTATTCCGGGAAGAGTTAAGACTTTGTGAGGCAGAAATGGGGCTCCTCATGGTGTGTGGGCAGTGATTTTAACGTAGTTTGTTTTTCTTATGAGAAGTCCAAATGGGGGCGAATTACTAATAGTATGTTAGGGTTCTCTGACTGGGTGAATCAACAGCAAATGGTGGATCTGCCTATGGAGACAACTAGATTTACCTGGTCTAATGGGCAAGCATATGTGCTCATGTCTCGGCTTGACAGGTTCCTAGTTTTGGCCTATTGAATCGATAAATCCCCTTATGTCGGTTCAGCGCAGACTTCTTAGGGTTGCGCCGGACCATCACCCCGATTGTTCTTCAAGTTGTCAATGTGAACTAGGGGCCTAGGCTCTTCCTTTTCGAAAGAGTGTGATTAGAAGTAGAGGGGTTCGAGCAGTTTGTGGCAGAATGGTGGGATTCGTTTCAAGTAGATGGTTACACTGGTTACAGAGTTTGCAGGAAGCTGAAGATGCTAAAAGAACAACTGAAGTTGTGGAAGAAAGAAGTGTTGGGGGCTAGGGAAGCTATATTCGAGAAAATGGCTGAACATATTCGCATATGGGACTTATTAGAAGAAAATGGTTCTCTAACAAAAGCAGATAAGGAAAGGAGAAATGACTTGTCACTCAAATATGCGCAAAAGGCTCAAGAGGAGGAGATTAAATGGCAGCAGAGATTTAGAGCGTTGTGGCTTAAAGAGGGGGATAAGAACACTTAAGTTCTTCCATAATTTTGCTAGCGCTCGGGCGAGGGGTAATAGAATTGGGAGTCTACTTATCGATGGGGAACAAACATTGGGTAAGGATGTGATATCTGAAGCAATCACATCTTATTACAAGAATCTCCTTTCGATCGATAAATGGGAGAGACCGAAGCTGGATCATATTGGTTTTAACCATATTACGGCTAAAGAAGCTTCGTCTCTAGAAAAGCCTATTGTAGAGGAAGAGATCCGAGAAGTTTTAAAGTCTATGTGTGAGGATAAGACCCCTGGGCCAGATGGCTTCCCCAT
Source organism: Magnolia officinalis (assembly GCA_021015155.1). NCBI lineage: Eukaryota > Viridiplantae > Streptophyta > Magnoliopsida > Magnoliales > Magnoliaceae > Magnolia > Magnolia officinalis. Next base: position 70,301,371 of record JAJHSJ010000006.1, on the reverse strand, counting down.
TTTGTTCTTTCAGAGATTTTGGCATGTGGTTGGGAAGGACATTATGGACTTCTTGGCAGAGTTCGCAGATCGAGGTAGGTTGTCCACCGCGATGGGGGATTCCTTTATTATGTTCGAGGCATTCAAAATCGGTTACATAACGGCCGTTATATAATGGTAACAGTCATAACCATTATGCGTTATGGGGTTGAAACGGCCGTTGCAAACAAAACACGGCCCCATAATGGTCATGTAACAGTTTTTTTTTCAAAAAGTAAAAAAAAAAAAGGCCGTAACAGCCGATACGGGGGTTGTAATAGCCATTATGGCCCGTATCATAACAGTACCGTTTTGGAACACCTTTATTATGTTGCTTCAAGGTTGAAAGAGTCGAACAATTGAAGTACTTCAGACCAATCAACCTTATTGGAGCGCCTTATAAGATTTCGGCAGCTAGGTTCAAGAAATTGTTAGGGAAAGTTATCTCGGTTAATCAAGGAGCCTTCATAGCTGGTCGTCAAATCCTAGACAGTGCATTAATTGCACACGAGTGCACAGATGCAAGATTTAGAGAGAAGGAAAGCAGGATAGCGTGCAAACTAGACTTAGAAAAAGCCTACGATCATGTTGATTAGGATTTCTTGGATTATATGCTTGGGAGATTGGGTTGTGGTCAGAAATGGAGGGGTTAGATGAAGGCCTGTGTCCAATCTCCTGCCTATTCCATTCTCGTTAACGGGTCTCCTAAAGGTTTCTTTAGGTCCTCGAGAGGATTAAGGCAGGGGGACCCTCTATCTCCATACTTGTTTGTGGTCATTGGGGAAGCTCTCAGCTCAATTCTTCCTAGAGGAGTGGAGTTTGGATTGTTTCAAGATTTCTAAGTTGCTAGAAATGGGCCTCATGTCTCTCATCTGCAATACACGGATGACACTCTTCTTTTTTTTTTGTGAGGCAAAGCCAAATGCAGTTGATGATATTTGAAAGTTGATTGTTTGTTTTGAGCCAGTTTTGGTTTTGAAAATTAAGGTGGCAAAGCCGGTGCTTCTAGGCATTCATATAGGAGAGGAAGAGTTGCAAGACTTTGCGGATATTTTTTGGTGCAAAACCAGCTCCTTTCCTACCACCTATCTTGGCTTACCTTTGTGCTTGGAGAAGCCTCCTACTCACCTTTGGGATCGGGTGATTGAAAGAATTGATAGAAAGCTTGCGAGTTGGAAATATAGGACTGTCTTTGGGAAGTCGGTTGATGTTTATCAAGACTTCCTTTTCAAACATGCCCATTTACTTCATGTCACTTTTCCGATGCCCAAAGTAGTCCTTTCAAGATCGGAAAGGTTGAGGAGAGGATTTTTTTTGTTAGGTGCAAATGAGGGGAGGAAGTTCCATCTTCTAAAGTGGGATGAGGTTTACATACCGATTCAGGAAGGTGGTGCAGGCATTAAACCGTTAGGAGATATGAATGTGGCTTTGCTTGGCAAATGGGTGTGGAGATTCGGGGTGGAGGAAGGGAAATTGTGGAGGGATGTGGTGGCTAGTAAGCAAGGAACTCGGGAAAGTAGTTGGTTTGTGAAATCTTCTTCTCTGTTCCGAGCGCCTGCTATTTGGAAGGCAGACGTGGCTACCGAGCATCATGTCCACAGTGGCATGTCATTCTCGGTAAGCAACAGTCATCGTATTCGATTTTGGGTAGATACTTGGTGTGGCGATCAAGCGCTCCAATCCAGGTTTCCTACAATCGCTAACCTTGCTCCCACTCTGTAAATCTCGGTCGCGGAATGCTTCTCGATCTTGGAGGGTTCGGTAGTGTGGGCGCCTCCTTGCCGCAGGAATTTGTTAGATTCTGAGTTTGAGGAATATTCTAAACTCCTTGAGGCCCTAAGGTACATCAAGGTCGAGTTGCAAGAGACAGGATTCCATGGTGTGGGCCAGAAACGCATCTAGGAACGTTTCGGTCAAGTCGTTGTTTGGCATGGTCTCCAATCTTGGGCAGCATTCTCCTCCACATCCATTTCATCATTGGTACTACGGGGTCCCTCCTCAAGTAGCGGTGTTCGTTTGGTTGGTCAGTCGCAAAGAATTCTTACAATAGACAACTTGCGGACGAGCAATAATTCTTCCTTACATTTGCTTCATGTGTATGGCAAATGAAGAGACTATCGATCACCTGATGATCCATTGCCCCCTTGCTGCCAAGGTGTGGAGTCATTTTTTTATCATTATTCGATGTGCTTTGAGTGATGCCGGAAACTGTAGAAGATCTTCTTTGGGCATGGCAAGGGGGAGCAGTTGGGAAAACCGGTAAAGCTAGGTGGAGGCTTCTCATTCTGGCGGTGTTTTAGGCTATCTAGAGAGCGAGGAATGATTGTTGCTTTCAAAATATCCAGCCTAGGCTGAGGAGATTGTTAGAAGAATCTCTGGATTCTTAGAGAGTTGAGCCTAGATGGATGTAGTTGTTGTTGTTTTCTTTGCTCATTTTTTGCGAGCTTTCTAATAAAAATTTTGTCAACTTTCAAAAAAAAAAACAGGCACTATGTAAGACAAATTCAAAGATAAGCAGACCCAGCACAGTGGACTAAATCAATATTAATATGAAATTACCAGGATATGCTTAGGGTGACATTGTTCATATGACAAGGTTTATACCATCTCTGTACTTATACATATGTAATTTCCTCTTTTTAGCTATACTTGAACTTCCACATCACACTGGGTTTCTTTAACAACTGGTACTTGCTTCTAGAACTCCCACCTAGATTTTTTATCTCGATCTCAACCCATCAAGCAACCGACCCCAATTAGTTGGGATCAGGCTTAACTGATGATGATGATGATGATGATGCTCTACCCATCTGGCAATTGGACCAATGGTTTGTTAATTATTTTATTGTTTAATGAGAAGAACTTGTTAAGCCCTCATGTGGGCAAATCCAAACTGGCATGTATATGAACATACTGATGTGGTCTGACCATTGGGAAACCCTGATCGGGCCTCAATTATGGTGCTTCAAAGAGCACTAATGTTCTCAACATGCATACCTAAAAGGGAAGGGAGCACTAGTAGTCTCAACCCTAAAGCTTCAAAGAGAATAATAATAATAATATATATATATAGGCCCCCCTAGATATAAATGTCCAAAACATAACATTCCCTCATAATTATCATGCTCAATACATAAACAGTTACCATGCTTATTACCCCCAAAGCATAACAGTCTTCATGCCAAAAAATAGCAGTCATCACAAATCAAACCATAAATATGCACATCCAAATTCAGGCCATCCATTGGCCAAATCACGATCAAAGCACACCAAAGCACACCAATTTGAAGCGTTTGTCGCCATGAACCCTACTGCACCATTGCTGCTCACTCCAAATCCAATGACCACCAGAATAAACCCATTGTTCATATTAGATGGTATATCTGGATGATCTAACCATTGAACGGACATCCAACAGTTGGATTTCCCTGACAAGGCTCCCTAATGCTATGGATTGCATCACATATTCTATATAAGGTGGATCCAATCTTATAGATGACCTAGCCTGCAAATTAGGCTAGTCAATTCGTCAGATGGACTACACATAAGAAACAATGGACAATGTCAAAACTATAGTCAACATTCGATGAACACGTTGTCCGTTTGATGATTGGGCCGGCCTGATGTTTAGACCAGTTCATCTACAATAGTAGGGCCCAACTGATGCACAGCTTGGCCGTCCCACACATGCAATTGGGATGTTTGACCCCTTAAAGTGGTGATACTCAAATGAAACTATGAAAGCGTCCATAGCTTTGGTACCCACATCAATCCCAGTTTTTTTTTAGATAGAGAGAACAAAATTAATTAGAACGCCGACCCAAAGGCAGGAAAAGAATACAACTTAGAACTAAGACACCACAAAAAGAAACAGAATCAGCTTTAGCTGCCTTTACATGAGGAGCCCAGCCCTAAACAAGATCCTAGGTTTCAGCTCTCTTCTATTAAGCTCCGTACGTGCACATGCTGGTCCATCTTAAGTTCTCCTTAATTGAAGTGATAGAATTACTTGCATAGGTACCAACATTTACATGTGCAATAATCTGTGTTTTCAGATCAGTGGGATCTGCAACAGCGGCATTCGCATTGGCAGTTCTTGAGGGAAGCACAGAGCCTGGTGTTTGGTTCCCGGAAGAGGTAACTCCATCATGAAAAATGCACCCAATACACAACCATGATAGCTCTGGCTTAGTAAGCTCTAATTACATTTTTTACCACAGCCAGAAGGAATTGCAATCGAGGCAAGACAATTACTTCTCGAACGTGCAGCACAAGGAACGATCAATTTTGTCATGAACAAGTAAAAGGCTCTTGACACCTGTCCAGACCTTCCCTTTTAATCTTCCTGCTCTGAATCTGTTCAATTTTCATTCAACAACAGGCCTCCATGGATGGTGGAGACGGATCCAAAAGAGATTGGATTGGGAATATACGTATGAGGGTGGGCCACGATCAGCTAGAGCTGCCCAGGCACAGATGAGGTTCTGCTTTTGCTTCTCCATTTCCACACTCAACTGGCACAGTGCTAATTTTTTGTCGAGAGGAGAATTTACTTGACCCTTCACCAATGGAGAGCACACGCACGCACGGCCTAATGTCCCCACCTTCATGAGTATGTTAGCAACGTCCCCAAAGATTTTAAATGGCACATGGTATGACATATTGTTAATTTAGACCATTTGCAAGCCACGGTACAAAAATCAGACCAATCAAATGATCCTAAACATCCGTTCAATGGCATGAAAAATTGACAATTAAATTGAGCTGAGAAACAGAATAGGTCCAATCATCGTCTTGAAACAATTGTTCGATAGATCTCACTTTGTATTGTTTATGCTTCCAAAGTAGCACTTTGGTTTGATGATTCTAATCATGTGATCTATTGCCTGTAAACAGAAGGTGGTAACAAAGGACCTCATTCGAAAGGTTACAATTGTCCAATTGGTGTGACTCTTGCACCATGGCTTGCTCCCAATAGTACCATTGAATGCACCGTCCCTATTGATGAATGGGCATCCCACATGGCAGCACTAGCAACCCCCCCACACACAAATAAATAAATTGCAGATAGCATTTGCAGGAATAGATCCCATGGTGTATGTTGTCTTCATATGACATAGTTTGATTGACCAGACTAAGCAGGCATAAACACAAAGCTAGATTTATGGAGGGAAGCTTTAGAATCGAAAGATTTAAAATTAGTCGGACTAAAATAGAGTATATGGGGTGTAATTATAATAATAGTAGTAGTGAAAACGAGGATTTAGTTAAGGTTGTTGACTAAGAAGTTTTCCAAAATGATCACTTTGAATGCTTTGGGTCAATAGTTAATGAGAGTGGAGAGATTGAAAAGGATGTTGCCCATAGAATTCAAGCAAGGTGGAAGAAATGGCGACGTCCCTCCGGAGTTTTATGTGATTGTCGTGTTCCACTCAATCTAAAAGCGAATTTTTATAAGATAGCTATAAGACCAGCCATGCTTTATGGGACAAAATGTTAAGTAGTAAAGAACATGTTCATAGGATGAGTGTAGCTGAATTGAGGATGTTGAGATGGATGAGTGACAAGATGAGGAAGGATAGAATTAGAAATGAATGCGTTCGAGAGGAGTATACCAATAGGTAATAAGATGAGGGAAAGTAAACTTGGAGACCAAGAAGCGCATTGGCTAGGAGTGAGTTTGTGCTAGTGAAGGCCCTAAAAGGGCAAGGGGGAGGCCGAAAAGGATGTGGATGAAGGTAGTAAGAAAAGACTTGATGACCTATAGTCTAATTAAAGGTCTGGCCCTTAATTGGGATCAGGCTTAGACAATGACAATGACAATCTTTGCATTCGTGTATGCATGTACCTAATCTTCAGACCCTTTCAGTTGTGGGTCCTGGTCTAGCTCTTGAATAGTTGGACCTAGATCCAATTAGGTCCGGGTACCCGTCGGGTCTTTTTGTCTAGGCTTCAAGTTGGGTTTGGGAAAAATAAGAGCATTTACATGATTCGGCCCACCCAGCCCACCCAATGGATGGATTAGTTCTCGCACACATGTGCCTCTTTGACGTGCATGGTGTGTAAATGAACTCTCTTACAAGTGTGTGGCTTAAGAGACCTCATTTTGTTGCTAAAATCATTAGTATATGTTAAATATATATATATATATATATATATATATATATATATATATATGATAGAGAGAGAGAGAGAGAGAGAGAGAGAGAGAGAGAGAGTAATGCTCACCTAGGAACCGTTTCTCATGAGAACTCGTGACCCGACCTAAACCCAACTAGACCCAATTTTTAACCGGGCCAAAAAGGTGAGACCCAAACCCGATCCAAACTCTTAACGGGTCCAAACACATGGGATCCGATCACATTAAAATCAGGTTGGGTCCATTGGTTACCCACAGGTCTGGGTACCCATCAACAGCCCTACTCTCAAATCATGGCCATTTTTTGTGGGAACCGAAAGATCAAGGGTCTGCTTCACTCAACCATGGGCCCCATTTGTACAAACCCACTCAAGGATGCTATGCATAAGCACTGGTTTAGGTTAATTACACCAGTCAAAATTCCTTGTGAAAGAGTAACAGTGGTAAAGCATTCGAGTGTTCAATTAATGGTCGCAAGTAATCTTTGCGTGTTTTTTTTTCAGGTTTTGAAAGCTCTGCAGCAGTCGAGTAGGCAACTGATGTACATTCTAACAACCTCTCATATGATTTTTCGCTCCCTCGAGGTACTTTTTCTATTCGGGGTTGATATCAAGAGATGGATTAATGGAATTCGAAATACATTGCTGGCGGTTGTACACTATGTTCTCAGTACAATTCAACCATGTAGGATACAAGCAAGAAATCATCATGCTCACTTCTTCATGTGGACAACGATTGTTTGGCGCTAAGTACTTTTCTTTCTTTTTTTGGGTTTTTCTATGAAATGCCCCCTGTTCTTGGCCTAATTAGACAAGACAACCTTACAAATTTCTTTAGATATCACCACCTAAATTTCGAGTCTTTATTTTACCACTTATCAATTCCAATAACAGTCATTAGCCTGTTTCTAAAATGACCCCAAAAAAAAAAAGCCCTAAAAAATGATAACCGTGGCAGTGATCTAGAAAAATACGTGGACAGCAATGTGGACCATTTCAAGAGAACGATTTTAATTGTTCAACACAACTAGCGATTTGGACTGTTCAAGAGTTGGTGAGAAACTATCTGGATTTTTCATAAGTACGTGGATAGATCATTCCAAGATGGTGGACAACAATCCATACAGTTGAAGAATAGGTGGACAATGATCTGGACTATTCCAAGATGGTGAGCAATAATTTAGATCAATCCTTATATCAGTGTATGCAAAAGTATGATCACATGAGGATATTGTCATCATTTTTAGAAATAGGCTAATGGGCTTGTCAGAAAGTGGTAAAATAAAGAGACTGCTGAAAATTTGGGTGATGAGAATCTTTTTCAGTGGGTAGCATTTAATAAAAGGTCCCTTCTTTCTTAGGGCCCGTTTGGATTTTCAACTTTCGAAAGGTAACTTAGAAAGGTAACTTATAAAGGGGTTTTCATATTTTGGCACCTAATGAATGGATGTGCCATGTTGGTAAATACATCCTGTGATGTTTTTTGAGAAATCCACCCAACTCCGTCAACTATTTTATTCATATCATTTTAGGGGGTGGGCCCAAATATGAGATAGGTCTAACACTTAAGTGGGCCACACAACTTATAACAATGGTATTGAACACCCATTGTTTAAACCATACCCAATGTTGTGTGGCTCATTATAATGTTTCTGAGAAATCCACTACATTCACCAGTTTTTCTAGATCAGTTTAATTAGTGTGGTCAGATATAATGAAGATCCAAAACTTAGGTGGGCCACACAACTTGAAAAAATATTATTTAACCCCACCTTAGAACGGAGGAACTCAAAAATTGAAGTGTCCCACCATAATGTTTTTGAAAATCCATCATGTCTACCATTTTCATTGGCTAATTTTAGGCTGTGGGCCCAAATATAAGGTAAATCCAACACTCATGTCGGCCACACTACTTGAAACTGTGGTATTGAACATCTACTATTGAAATAGTTGCGAGGCCCACATTTATTTTTTTGAAATATCCACCAGTTTCTTCGTTTAATCATCACAGTGGACCTCGGAAAGATTTTATTGGTGGTGGTTCAATTCCATTGTTTCCTTCAATTTGGCCCACTTAAGCTTTGGATCTGCCTCATTTTTTGGCCCACCTCCTAGTATGATCTGGTAAAATGGATGGACAGGGTGGATTTCTAAGAAACATCACGGTGGTACCTTTAGACAAATGGAGTTGGGTTCACCCAGCAATCCACGTCCAGTGAGGTAGACCCACTTTGATGTATGTGTTGAATACATTCATTTTGCTAGCGCACTCTACGGCATGAGCCCAAAAATGAAGCAGATGCATTCAGGTGAACCATACCATAGGAAACATAATGATTGAATGCCTATGTGACCTTATCAACTTGGTTGGATGGGAAATAAACATTATGGTGGGCCCTGGGCAGTTTTTAATGGTGGGTGTTCAATGACCACTGTTGCCTATGGTGTGGTCCACTTAAGATTTGGATTTGGCTCATTTTTTAGCCAATACCCTAAAATGAGCTGGGGAAAACGGATAGACAGAGTAGATATATAACACATACATTAAGGCAGGCCCCACTGTCACCACATTACTAGATTGGGTGTTTCACTACCCCAATGTGCTTTTTTGGATACTTACCAGATATGCTCATCTACTGAGATGAGCTAGTTGGGGTACAAGTAACTTATCATTCAAACATGCCTTTATTGTCTCTTTTATCTTAGGGGGGCATTTGGATAGTAAGTTTACCCATGCCTTAAGTAGCGTATCGCGGTTTTTACTTATTAAGCTTTAGTGTTTAACTTCAAGTAAAAAATTTGCTTATAGTTGATCTTAAACCAATCTTATCTCAAATAAGTCACTTATCTACCACTGCAAGTAGAAAAAGTAATTTATTTGGTGGTATCCAAATAGGCCTTAGGGGGCGTTTGGATCTTAAGTTACTTATGACATAAGTAACTTATCTTAGTTTCTACTTGTTAAGTAGATAAGTATGTTTGGTAAACAACATGTATATCGGCCAAAAAGTAGAAAATCATGTTTTGCCTCCAACATCACACGTAATTATTCTTCAAGTCCGTTTAGTCTCCCTCACATACACCAGCCATCATTTGGGGCTAACCTTTGATGTATGTTGTTCATTGTGTGGGCCCCATCTTTAATGAGGGTTGTCCATCATGTGGGGCCCACCGTGGATGTGGGTCATTCATCATTAGGGACCGACCTTTTATGTGCATTGTTCATTAGGTAGGGCCCACCTTTGATGTTGGTCATCAATCTTGTGGGGCCTACCATCAATGTTATTGTCCACCATGTGGGGCCCACCTTCAATATCATCACCCATCATGTGGAGCCCACCTTTGATGTGAACCGTCCATCATGTGGGCCCCACCTTTGATGTGGGTCATCCATCATGCGGAGCCTGCCTTGGATATGGGCCACTCATCATTAGTGTCAACCTTTGATGTGGACCATCCATGGTGTGGGGCCCATGTTGATGTGGATCATCCATCACATGAGGCCACCATTATTAATTGCCCATCATGTGTGCCCCAGCTTCAATGTGGGGCATCATGCAAGGCTCGCCTTGGATGTGGGTCGTTCATCATTAAGGGCCGACCTTTGATGTAGATCATCCATATGTGGGCCCACCTCAATATGGGTCATCCATCATGTGCAGCCCAACTTCAATGTCCACTGCCTATTACTTGGAGCCTACATTTGATGTGGATTGTCCACCATGTAGGTCCCACCTTTAAAATAGGCCGTCCATCATATTAGCCTGCTTTGGATGTTTTCTTTTTATCATTATGGGTCAACCTTTGATATGGACCATCCATACGTGGGCCCACATTAATATGGAGTCGTCCATCATGTGGGGATCACCTTTTCTGTGGAGTACCGTCCACCTTGTGAGCCTCACCTCTAATCTAGGCAGTCCACCATGTGAGGCCTCCTTTGATATGTACAGTGAGAGAGAGCCTCCTTAGACATGGACATTAAGGGTGAGTGGGATAGTAGCTTATTTTAGATAACATACTTGTGTCATAAGTAGCTTTTCTATTTAATCAACAGCTAAGTATGTTTGATAGAAAATATACTTATCATCTAAAAAGGAAAAAAGCATATTTGGTTTCCAACCTTGTAAGTAATTTTTTGAAAGTCCTTTTGGTCCCCCTCACATCCATCACCCATCATGTGGGCCAACCTCTTGTGTGGATCATTCACAATGTGGGCCTCACCTTTGATGTGGCTTGTCCATCATTAGGGCCCACCTTGGTTGTGATTCATTAGGTAGGGCCAACCTTTGATGTTAGTCATGATGGGGGCCACCATCAATGTTATTGTCCATCATGTGGGGCCCATTTCAATATCCCTGCCCATCATGTGGAATCCACCTTTGATGTGGCCATCCTTTAAGTGGGCCCACCTCCGATGTGGGTCGTCCATCTTACGGGACCCACCTTGGACATGGACCACTCATCATTAGGCCAACCTTTGATGTGGATTGTCCATCATGTGGGGCCCACCATTATTAATTGCCCATCATGTGGAGCCCGCCTTCAATGTGGGTTGCCCATCATGCGAGGCTCGCTTTGGATGTGAGCCATTCATCATTAGGAGCTAATCTTTGATGTGGACCGTCCATCATGTGGGGCCACCTCGATATGAGCAATCATGTAGTGCCCACTAGATCATTTACCCATTCATTGGAAGATTTTTCAATCTTATGAACTTAAAAAGGGTTCATGGCAAGGCATATTTTCTTAAATAATTTTCTAAGTTGTTACGTTAATCATGAAAATGAAGAAAATAAGTTACTTTTGAAAGTTGAAAAGCAATAAAAATAAAATAGCTTATTTTTCTTAAAATAAAAAATATTTTTTAAGTACTTATTTAATTTAATAACCAAACTAACTTATTTAAGAAAAGCAACTTATTAACTTACATAAGTTATAAAAATAAATTTTTTAAATAAAAAATTAAAATTTAAAAAAAAAAAAAAAAAAAAAAAAAAAAAAAAAAAAAAGAACTACTTATTTGATTGTATCCAAATGGCGGCTAAGAGATAAAACAGTAGAAAATTCATAAGTGGAAAACAAAGAAAATAACTTATTAAAAGAAGTAGCTTTTCATTAATAAGTTACTTTTTAACTTAACCTAAGTTATAAAATAATTTATTTAGTGGTATCCAAACAAGCACTTAAAGTCTAAACTTGTCCAAATAAATTAATCACCATATTAAGCTGATATACCACCAATGGATCCAGTTCTTTTTAGAATCCGACAATCTCAAAAAAATTGAAAGAGTTAATACGTTGCTATTATTCCCATTCTTCCAACCCCTGTAGTTTTTCAGACCATGCTGTAGAAAACCCAGCACTCTCTTGGCTGTTCAACAAGATTATGGAGTGGTCTATAGAAAGCTTGCTCTTAGCTACCTCAATGCAACCACAATGATTTTTGTTCATGGTTTCTTCTCATAATAAAAACTCCCTATAGATCTGAATCAGATGCATCAAACCATATAGCTGGTAAACCATCTAAAAAAGACCAATGTCTTTCCATCATGAAAAGAAAGGCGTAGGGAGCTAACCAAATTAACGGATTGCAACAGTTCGATCCATCCTAATGAAACATTTGATGCGATGGGCGCAAATTGGTCTGGTCCCGTCGAGGACCCGATTCATTTAATAATCAGATCTGTATTTTAATCACAAACCCAACTCATTAGAATTTAAGTCGGGTCGAATTCAAAATAAGCCAAGCTATTTAGGTCTGGGCTTAGGAGTATCTAGATCCCCATCCATTTGTATTATGAATCGGTTGGGGTGAATAAGACCTTTTTCTAGTATAATCAATATGGATTCACCATTTTTCTAGCCATTTATGGATGGTAATTATCACTCAATCAAAGTGTTATTAGGGAGAGGAATGGCATGATGATGGTCTAGATCAATGATGGGACCTTTTCTCCTATATCCTTAACCATTGATTGATTAGGTCATCCCAGCAAAGTGATTTTTTAGAATAATGGGCAGCCAAAGGTAGAACCTTCTACATGCATACTCCAAATGAATGAATGGAACTTTTCTAGTATTATGAAAATGGATGTATGGTTAGAATCATAAATGGATGTATGGTTAGAATCATGATTTTTTAGAATAATGGGCGGCCAAAGGTGGAACCTGCTATATGCATAGTCCAAATCAATGATTGGAACTTTTCTAGTATTATCAAAATGGATGCATGGTTAGAATCATCCAAATCAATGATTGGAACTTTTCTAGTATTATCAAAATGGATGCATGGTTAGAATCATCCGAGCAATTGATTTTTGAAAGAGATGGGAATCAAAGGTAGGCCCCCACGTCATGGATGGCCCAGATTAATGGTAAAAGCTCTTAATAGGATCATCAAATTTCAGAGGCATCAGAGTGAAATTTGCATGCTTTGTTAGGTAAAAGATCTAACAATGTGGACCCCACCTGTTGGGAAGTTCATATTTCGCAAGGCATGACATACAGGCATGTGTGGATTTCAGGAATTTTATTCTACCAAATACCATAAATCCAAGATTTTTAAAAAATAAAAATAAAAACCTTCAGGATCTCAATACTCTGACTTGGGACAAGCCATAAGGCCCTGTTTGGATCTAAGAAACTCTGGATTCCTGAAATTGGACAAGTTTCACCGTTTGGCATCACTAGAATTCCTGGACGTTCCTGCGCCAATGAATAATTGTCGCTCAAAAAGGGACCAGTTTGTACCAGTTTTGAAAAATGATCTCAACCATTCAGGGTCAGCATTTTGTGGGTCTCTTACGCCCATGTCTGGAAGAGTTTTTCAACCTTGGTACAGTTTTAGATCTCAATATTGGATTATTCTGATGGTCCATTCCAAGCCATAGATTTGGCCCATATGTGCCTAAATCTAATCTTTTTATGTTGTTTAATATGTGCCATTTCTATTGTTAGTCTGTACTTTCATTGTTAATAAGGACCGCTTCATTGAAAAGGATATTTGACCAATGGATGTAGGTCTAGATCCCACCACTTTATTGAAAAGGAAATTTGACCAAAGGATATAAGTCAAAATTGACCACTATTTGGGCCAAATCAAAGGCCTATTTTTTTGATTCCTTGCAGCAAAAGGTACTTGGCACTCCTTTCTATAGGTCTAGAGAGTGGGTTATGGTAGTCACATGCATAAGGTTGTGTTGGGTTGTTCATGGGCAATAATCGGGTGAAAGGTCACTGTTTGTAAGATCCAAGAGGTGTGAAGTGATGGGCATTGGTTGGTGCTCTCAATTCAGCCAGTTAAATCTACTCGTGAGACCAAGGGCCCGGATAGGAAGTATGAATGCGTGTATGATTGTATGGGCATGCCAAAGTCTACTCAACTCAAAGATCTTGACTGAATTAGCCGGTATCGCTGCGCCGAGATGGACAGATTGGAGACTAGACCTAGATCCAGATTCCTCTATTTCGACCATCGACTTATTGATTTGGTGTGCATCAATTGTCATATTCAGGCGATTTGAGCAAGGGAAGGGGTTAGCCTTCACGAATAATTTTTTCTTTTACCTTGTACCAATGATTACAGAATCGGCCGATTTAAAAACTTTCTCTTTCAACCACGCTTTAATGCGATATTCCTCAAACATAGCAAAAGATTCACACATAACAGAATAAAAACTAGCATAAATACGATTGATTTTATTAATGTATTGGCCTTATTACAACCAGCATACTTTACAATCTAATTGATGTGATAAGTAAGATAAATACCTGAAGCACCTATCGGAACAACGATCCATGCAGATGATCAGTATGATATAACAAATGTTTGAACAACTGAATTAGAACTCAAACTGACATGGGGATCTAGCAACTTAAGATTGCAGATATTTAATCTACTCCTAAGATAAACGTACTTCTGCGGGAGCCGCTAGGTAATAGTAAACAAAGCTATGAAAAGTAAAATATGCATGAATGTAAAGTAGACATGTTGATAGATGTATTTAGCGTGGATCCTCGAGCTCTTCTTCATAGGCTCTTTTTATAGCTTTCTCGAGGCAATTAAAGCCCCTCACTGGATTTCTGGATCCTTCGGGATTCTTCGTGTGGGCTTTACAAACACGCAATTCTTTCTCTGTAAATCCGAAAGCTTTTAACCAAGAAGATCTTTGAAACATATAGCGAATGGATCTCACATTTCCACTCCTACACATAGATGCTACCTTATAGGACCCTATTGGTTCAATTAAGAGAGCATCTTTCGCTTAATCACAGTCATTTACTATAGCGATCCGATGTATATCACACGGTCTTCGATAGGAGTAGGATTTAACATCCGATATCGATCTGTTAAAGGACCAAATTTGGATCTAGTTCCCCCATTCTTTTAATTTGATGGGACCATGGTTGCAAATCTAACCTAGATGATGTTTCTATTCCTCTCGATCATGGCCCAATCCTAGGCTGGATTCGTTTAAAGATTGGGCCAGCGTCCAGATCTTCGAATTCCTCTTAATCATTGCTAGCTTTGCAAATGTCTTTGGAGAATTCTCTTATTTTAGAGGGACTATAGGAGACGGCTTCACGGATGAGATCATATCCAGTTGTGAGATGTGATACGATCGTCTAGTGGGTCTTTTTATAGTCGTGCCAGGCATGTCCCTCGTTTAATGGGCACATTAATCATGGCCACATAGCATGCAACAGTTCATCCCTTTAAAGGGCCTGATGAGAATATGTATCATCGCAAAAATGACAGAATGTGTAACGCTGAGGGAAGATCAGACGCAAATCTTCCTCGGGTGCGTGTACGATTCTGATTTTTCCAAACACATAATGTCTCAACGTGGCATCTTCCTATTGTCCACATCGGGGCACCAAAAACGGGTGTAAACAATGCCCCCGTGTCTCTTTATATCGAGAGATGCAATGGGATATTTAATATTTGAGTTTTTGGCAGCCGTTCAGTTTCTCAACATGTGTTAGCACGAGGCTCGCGCTCAGCCATCACGCGAGTTTCTTTGGGCATCAGACCTATAATGGTCTTGAGTCATGACAAATGCTCCAAAAGGGGTGGTGGCCCAAGTGCAGTACTCGACCACTATTTATAAAATGACATGAGTCGGTCGTGGGTAATTTCTTGCTTTTACCATGGTCATTTCATCGATGTTTCTTGACTTTTGATGCGGGTCGGCTTGATCAGCGACCGTTTCTTCTTCGGTTTAAATGGTCTCCCACAGCGTTAGATACTATTTCTTTAGGTATCGAACGTTGATGAGATTTTTGTTTTTCTGGCTGTTCATATCTTGCAGAAGATATGCTCCCCCATGCAAGACCTTTATCTTTAGTAGTCCTTCTGATGTTGTTGACCACTTCCACTTCCCATCCTCTTCATCTTCTGCGCCGATTGGAAGCCTAATCTTCCATACGATTTCTCCTTTTGTAAAGATTTTCTTTTTAACCCTCTTGTTATAAGCCCTAACCACTTTGAGCTTATGAGCTTTTAAGTTGTCAAGGGCCCGGAGATGCATATTGTTTAATTCTTCTAGCTCAACAAACATAGATTCTTTGAACTCCTCTGGTGTTAACTGATGCCGATACACTACCATCAGGGATGACACGTTAACGTCAATTGGCAAGACCACATTATGCCCATAAGCCAGCGCAAAAGGTGTTATCCATGTACTTTCTGTTTGTGATGTTCTGTAAGCTTAAGGTACTTCGAACAACGGTGTGTCATTGGTGTGTATTCTTTTCTATCATCCATTTGGTGATATTCTTCAATATTTTGTTAGTTGATTCGGCCTGACCATTAGCCTTAGCATAATATAGCCTGCAGTGTAGGAATTTGAATTTATATGTGGCCATAAATTCTTGAAATTATTGGCCTGAGAAGGTTGTTCCTCTGTCGACTGTGATTGTCTCAGGTATACCAAACCAATGAATGATGTGCTCCTTGATGTAGTCCATAATTTCACCTTGCTAGTCTCCTTTGTTGGTCGTGCCTTTAGTTGTGAGATGCGATACATTCGCCTAGCGGGTCTTTTATAGTAGTGCCAGGTATTAGGGGTGCACATGAAAACGGTAAAACCGGTAAATCGGACTGGAACCGACCAAACCACACGGTTTGGTCCAGTTCTGAAGTGCACCGGTTCCAGTTTCAAAAACCAAAAAACCGATTAGTTCAGTTTGGTTCTTGATTTGGGGTTATGTACAACCGAACTGAACCGTGGAACCGAACTTAGAACCGAACCATCCCAAGCAATAAATATTTTATAAAATAAAAATAAAATAAAACCCTAATCTCTTTATTCTTTTCACGCCGCCCCTATTGCCCCCATTCCATTCCCATCTCTCTCTCTCTCTTACAAGACAACCATCACCCGATGCCCATCGACCCACATTGGTCGCAGCTCCACCTCACCCAACCCGACAGCCATGGTCTCTCTCTCTCTCTCTCTCTCTCTCTCTCTCTCTCTCTCTCTCTCCTCTCTCTCTCCCTGGTTCTCCACCTCACCTAGAATCGATCCAGAACCGAATCGGTTTTTACAATCTGGTTCTGGTTCGATTCTTGGGTGTAAACGATCCAATTCCGATTATCATGGAACCGTTAATAATGGTTCGATTCCAGTTTCACCCCAGAACTGGACCGAACCGACCCCTACCAGGTATGACTCTCATTTAATGGGCACGTTAATCATAACCACGTGGCATACGACAATTTGTCCCCTTAAAGGGCCTAATAAGAATTTATATCATTGGAATAATGAAAGAATGTAACTTCGAAGGAAGATCATATGCAAATCTTCCCTGGGTGCGAGTACGATTCTAACTGTGCCAAACATGTGATGTTTATTAGTCCACGTCAGGGCGCTGAAAATGGATGTAAACATTGGTGACATTGGTTTAAAGAATCCATCGAACCCAAATGCGTTGAGTGTCTTGAATTTCATGAAATTAGTATGAATCGACTTCGGGGTCATGAAACCACTTGCACGTTATGGTCTTAGACTAAAGGGTTGGTCACAATGATATGTCAGGTTTCTCACTAGCATTGATGAGTAGGCCTATCATTGGTATGGAAGATCCATAATTGGATGATAAAAAGCATAACTGCGTAAACATGATATTTAGTTTTATCTTTATGAATGCTTTTTTTATTTAATCAGTATCTAAAAATGAATTGGAAGTGTATTTAGTGAAAAAATAGAATTATGGTTCTCCCTCCCCTCTTTCCATTTATAAGCATATAAATATATAATAGTCCAAGGGACTAACCATATGATACATTACTACTAGAAACTCTCACTCAAGATGAAGCAGAGATATCAATCATGCTTAGTTGTTCACAACCCTAAGTGTAGGGTCGCGATGTAGTAATAACTTATGAGAACGACGTCGAATCCACAAGGACTAAACTTGTACGTATTCTGAAAAGAACTAGAACAAGAAAAATATCTAAATCTGAATTCTGGAATAAAAGAGAGTAATTATGAGTAATGTTTAAACTATTAATTAAAGGTGGGAACTAGGGTGCCAAGGATCCACTTGTATTTATTAAGATGCTACCTAGCTTGATTCAATAAACACAATTGGAATTGGAGTCATATTCTATCCAATTGGAAGATAAAATAATTTAAATCAAATCTGAACTTTTCATTAAACTAATTCTCAATAGAGGAGAATTGTGAAGATTGGAAGGGATTCCATCACCCTACCATACCCAGGAGACGATGGTGAACAATACGATTTACCAATCTCACCATCTCAAAACAGGAAAAGAATATATCAAAAGCTATCACAATATCTATTATAATTTGAGTCATAATAAATCATAGAAAACTGAAAATATTCTTTTAATATCAAACTAGAAATCAATGAAGTTCAATAAGAACAAGAATTAAAGCAAAATAAACATCTCAACATGCTATAAGCTTCACCTCTTAGCCCTAGCTAAGAGGTTTAGCCAAACATAGACATGATTGAAACTAAATCTCTTAAACAAAACATGAAAAATAAACTAGGGAAGAAGAAAAACTCTTTGGCAGCTGCTCCACCCTTGTGTTATGCTCCTTGAGACCTTTCCAAACCCTAAAATATGCTTTGGAGCATCCTATGGAGTCTTATTTATAGTTGTGGAACTCCAACTTTCACACCGAGTTGGAAAAATGTAGAAACCGCCTTAAATTTATACACTCTACACAGTTTTCTAAAATAGACTCAAGGTTTAAACCGCATCAAATTTAGCACTCTGCACAGTTTTCCAAAATATACTCGAAGTTTCAGAATATGCTTTTCAGGACAATTTCAGGAATATGTTTATTTTCAGGACAATTTCAGGATTCCTTTGCTTTACTTCAAATCTTTGATTCTCTTCATTCCTCACTTGGTTTTCTTGGATCTTTGGCATGTGAATTCTTCATTAATAACTTCCAAATCTCCAAATCTTCATTTAGTAATCTTTTGAACATAAATCTTCTTTTTGACATCAATTCCAACTTAAGCTCTCAAAATTACCTCGCACATGAAAACATGAATAATTAAATCAATTAAGCAATATCATGTTTATAAAACCAAGGTATAAATAGGGAGAAATATGCAATATTTCACACTCAACACTGGCTTGAGCATAATGTTAGATAAGCAAGAATAATGAAGGGCTTTTATAAAAACGTCCACTAACTGATTCTTAGTAGACAAATGACGAGTAGAGATGACACATGACATTAGCTTCTTATGAATAAAGTGGCAATTAACCTCAATATGTTTTATTCGATGGTGAAAAGCAAGGTTGGAGGCAATATGAATGACAGCTTGGTTATTGCAAAACAAGGGTAAGTGATGAGGTCAAAATATCAAGATCAATGAGAAATAAGCACAATCAGAGAATTTCACTTGTTTCGTGCCCCATAGATCGATTCTCGCATCAACAAAGGATGGGACAACAACTGTCTGCTTCTTACCTTTCTACGAAACAAATTTTTCTCCAACAACTGTATAGAACCCTATGATCGAGTAACAATTATAAACAAAGTCTGTCCAATTAGCATCACAGTAGGAACAAATATTCATGTAGTCATGGTTAGTATATAAAATATTATTTCCATTAGCTGAGTTAATGTAACGAAGAATATAAAAGACAGTCAGTCTCAAGATTATGGGAACACAGAGCCTGCATAAACTAGCTTACAATATTGATTGGGTATGTAATACCAAACCTAGTAATAGATAAATAGACCAACGTCCTAATTAATCGTCGATACAATTTAGGGCCTTCGAAGAGATTAAGTAATTTGGTTAACAAACAATGATTAACTTCCATTGGTGACTCAAAGAGGCGAGAGTCAAGCATACATGTGAGGTTAAAAAGATCAGAGAAGATGGTTTTAAAAGAATGAGTAATTTCAATTCTAAAAGAGCGCATAGAGCCTAAATATTTAATTTTAAAGGTGTTGGCCAAAAATCTCTTATCAAATAAATGTTACCATCATTATCATGGTAATAATGTCATCAACATAGACAACTAAAATTGTGGTGTAGGAATCATATTGTTTAACAAAGTCGAATGATCAAATGCACACCACTAAAAGACAACCTAGAGTATTTATAGTATTGAATCGTTCAAACCACACACAAGGAGAATGCTTGAGTTCATAAAGAATCTTCTTCAACCGACAAACTTTTTTAGACATACCTTTCGGATGGAACCAGGATGAAAACACATATATATTTCTTCTTGAAGGTCATGATAATCAACTTACGCTTCTAAGTAAAACATTTAGCAATGAAACAAGCCATACATTGAGTGATAAAAGAGTCTACGTTATGCTTGAGAGTATAAATTCACTTGAAATTGACCTCATGATGGTCATAAAGGAGATCTCCCAACTTCTCAATAATTGTCATCACTTGGATCATAGCTTGTTTCCATCAAGGGTCTTTTAAAGTGATTGTCACTGAGGAATGGACAAAACAAAAGAGATAACAAATATAAATGTGCAAAATGATGGAGACAAATAATGCTAAGACACAAACTAACTAATATAGTGTAGAGAAGTAGAACGATACGTATTTGAGCAACAATGTAGCCTTGAATTCTACAAACAACAGGATGAAAGTCAAGAGATGAACAGGAATCATTAAGTGTTGCCGTAAAAGAGTGAGACTAACAACGATCAGAGATTGTGAAATTATCCGGCTTACTCGGAGTACCATCATCCATTATAGGAATGTTAAGATTTTTGACATGTAATGAAATATAAAAATTTTTAAAAAATTTAAAAAAAAAAAAAAAACAAATATCATTTGATTAAATTAAGGATTCTCGTTTAGATATCATCAATTTTTTAGAAAGTAAAAACACAAATCATATGATTAGAATTACTTTGATCAATGTTGTAAATAACCAAAGTATGTCAACACCGATCCTTCGAATTAGAAGGTCTCTTTCCTGATTTATCCCAAATGAATGAGAAATATGAGAGCCACATGTCAACACCGGAGTATGGCTGAGGCATACGCAAGCTATCCTTAGTGGACCCCAAACGAATGTACGATGTGAGAGAATGAGGAAAGAGAATAGGCTTATGACGTCCGAGGCTCTCTTTCCTCTCCCTCTAGGATAGGATCGATTTATATGGAGAAATTATAGTTGCAAGATGATACACTTGTTATGGTGCTCTACTATCATATAGACTTTGGTAAGCCCACTACATTTAAATTATATGACTATATCTTAAACATGCACCCAAATTAACCAAATCCCTCCATTTATCATACCCACCATCCTTATTCAATAACACGTGAAATCCTAAGGTATGAATGTAACACCCCGACTTTTCAGGACCTGAGTATATGACTCGTTTCCCAAAAATTCGAGTGTTAACCTTAAAGGATGGTCAAATTCGAGTATATATATTTTTTCTTCTTTCATCAGAGTAAGCAAATGAGCGTAGAATGGAAAAGTAAGCATAAAGGGAAATTTCAAATTTCATTTAGAATATACAAGAGGCTGCCCATAATGACTTATACAAACCAATGTCTCCAAAATTAACAAATACAAGAATTACATGATCCAATACATGAGAAATAGTAGAATGCAAGTAAATTTGAGCCGCAAGACCCCTCAGCTTCTCAAGGTAGATACAGCCAAGCAACCCTGGCACTTGAACTCGGCTCCTCATCAGCCCGAACCTGAAAATCACTTAACTCACCTGTGTTACCTATACGGTTGTATTTATTTGATGGATGAGTGGCTAACTCAGTGTGAATTTCCCTCAAGATTACACACCGTCACATTAGGTAAGCATAGTTATAAAGTAGCATACACAACAATACATGATGCAGGTCTTATTAGATGCATGGATGCGTGAATGCAATCATCGCCCCGGGGATGCTCATCCGTGCGGACAGTAGGCTCGTCACCCGTGCAATCATCGAACCTGGGTATATCATCCAGTCAGGATCATCGAACCTGGGTACATCATCCAGTTGAAACAATACGTACATCACGTACGATAGCAATAGATGCTGGTTTGTGCTATGTATGCATGATTAGTCAATCCGTTATTAATCCAATTACAACCAGCCATTTTAAATAAGCTCAAAGGTCACTACGGGGGATCGTCACTAGCGTAGGTCGACAGCTCAGGCATAGGTCCCATATCACCATCCCCGGCTCATGAGACTACCATCTTAAGATGTTTAATGAAAACCTGTCGACTAGTTGCCAATCATATTACAGTATATAGGGCTTACCATCTCATGGTTGCACGGTATAAAAACATCAAACCCATATAGGGAAATTACCAGAACAAAGCCACATAGGGTGATATCAAACAAGTCACCTAGGGCAATTATCAAGATAAGCCACATAGGGCGAGTATCAAAACCATGCGATAAAAGACCATCCTTCAAAACCATTGAACACAACAACCCTTGATGGTAGGCCCACATCAATGATTAATTTAAACCACTACTCAATAACCACCAAGTCAAAGGTCCATTACGGTCACAACCAGTCAAGTTACATCCCAAGTATGAGTGTACATTTATATGTAGAAATTTTCCACTAATGTACCAGTTTAAGTTCGATAAGCAATCCACAAATAGTCCACAGGCATGAAATAAATATGCAGGATAAACATTAAGCATGTAATATAGCAATTCAATTCCAACAATTAACACATGTGACTATGAAATGGAGATATCAATTACAATTTAAAATAAAAATTATAACTTAAGCTAATGGGTAAAATGGAAAGGTCAAGGGGAAGAATCATCACCTTGTTTGTCGATTCGCTTTTTAATGTCATTAGGAAGTGTGCACACCCTTAGACTTAGACCCTACCACAAATTATGAATTTATATGGTTAAATCAAGGTTCTACAAGACTATCTACGGTCTAGAATTATACAACCTAGGGTTTGGATTACTTTTTGAGTTTTAATATAGGATTAGGGCTTCATCCTAGGGTTTAATCCTAACCTTCGATTCTAGGATTTGGATCCTAAATTATCTTTAATATTATTATTACTATTAATATTGTGCAATGGGTCAAATAATATTCCTGATGGGAGTATTAATCCATCAATATGAATAATGGTGGTTCATAAGTCCACCTTTAGATATGCCAGCATTATCTAGACTTCTTATGATGATTGACAATCTATTAAATAATACAAGTAATAGCAACGGAATAATTTCCAATGATAATATAATAAGGGTTACTACTAATAATTACGTATTATACTAATTTCATAAGGAAAATGATAAATGTTTTCTACTGTTATTAGTCTAAGTATCAATCATGGATCTGGCCATGGCGATAGATACTATTACCTATCATGAATTATGAAATTCTATAATTAGCCCGATCCTAACACATTATCTACGTTTAGGGTATTAGCCTAGAGTTTAGATTACTTAGGGTTTAGGCCTAGGCTAGATGTTTAGGGTTTAGGTTTAGGTTTTTGGATTCAATTCCTAGTTGATGGAATAACGATATTAATGATATTACTAATTAAAAAAAATAGTAATCTAATGATGGTTGGATAACAATATCACTAATTATTACATTATAATATTAATTATAGTTTCTAGCCAATAGCATTAAAATGACCTTAATCGCTATCCCAGATAGGAATAATAACAATGTTATTCATAAAAACAGTAACTAATGATGAATCTGACTGATGAAAGAAAATGGAAATTCTAACCTTGTTGACTCAGTTCGAGTTGAGTTGACTCAGCTCGACACAATCACACTTCTCCCTCCTTTCTCTTTTCTTTCTCCCTTTCACTCCCTCTCCTTCTTCACCTACTGGAATGTCCAGCAAGACATGGACCCGATCCAAACCCAACTTGACCCAGTCAAGCTCGGTTTCAGCTGAGTTGACTCGGCAGCAACCCTGTCTCACCCCTCTCTTTTTTGTCTCTCTCTTCTTTCTTTTTCTACTTCACTCAGGCCTACACACCAGTAAGTTTGCTGGACCAACCTAGGCCCGGTCTGATCTGTACAACCTGAACCAGTGAGTCAAGTAGTTGTACCAGTGAGTCACGAACCGCTGACTTGGCCACGATTCGGGTTCCCAACTTGAATCCACTCCCCCACCTTCTCATTCTTCCCCTCCTCATCTTCTTCCTTTCTATCAAATATGTCAAACAAATCTAGACTCGACCCAGCCACAACCCGAGCTCGGCGTGAACAGCCCCTACAATCTCCTCCTTTCTTCCC
>JAJHSJ010000006.1:70264978-70272478 GCA_021015155.1 Magnolia officinalis | reverse complement strand
GACCGAGATTGTGAATCACACATTGAAAAACCTTCTTCGATGTATTTCAGGAGAAAAACCGAAGCAGTGGGATTTGGCCTTGTCTCAAGTGGAGTTTGCATTCAATAACATGATAAACCGCTCGACAGGGAAATCCATGTTCCAGATTATTTACGAACGAGTGTCTCGCCATAAACTTGACTTGGTCCCTCTGCCTAAACTCTCATGCATGAGCATTACAGCAGAACATATGGCAAACATGATCATGGGCATTCTTGTAGAGGTGTAGAACAAGCTACATGTCTCGAATGAGAAGTACAAAGAGCAAGCAGACAAGCATCGACGATAAAAAGTGTTCGAGGTGGGCAACCACATTATGGTCCATCTGAGCAAAAAAAGATTTTCGACCGAGACGTACAACAAATGGAAGAATAATAAGATTGGACCGGTACTAATCATCCGAAAGATCAATGACAATGCTTACGTTGTTGGTCTTCCAGATGACATGGCGATCTCACGGATTTTCAATGTCCCAGACCTGACCAAGTATCATGAACCAGAGAAGGATGAGTTCTTTTGAAGTGGAGGGGGCTGATGTAAAGCGGGTCACGAACAGTTTCATGGCCAAGATGGCTAAAAAAAGCCCCAGTCAACAACAGAAGTGATCCGGACCATCGGACCTTAAATCGAGCATATCTCGCAATCCGGAATGAGTTATTGGACGTAAAATATATGATTTTGGGGTAAAACGAGCTACTTTAGCCACCCAACTCCGTTATGCTAGGTTGCGTAAGCTAGATTTACAAAATACCACCAGATCGACGGTCGTTTCAGTATTTTAATTCTGTTTTTACTATAAATAATAAGTTTTAGTTTGATTATAACTCTTCATCCGTTGGACTTTAGGAGTTGCGCCCAATGTGAGAAGTGCTTATAATAATTAGGAGAACAACTTGGTGAAGCCAAATAGGACACTTAATATTTTTGGCTGAAAACCTTACGCACTAGTAGACATCACGACCGTCTGTAAATAGTAAGTTTACTATTTATAGCAAGTTGCAAATTCTAGGAGTTTTAGTCGTAGTTTGATTTTAATTTCTCTCCCATTGCTTGGTATCCTTATTTAAAGGGTTGTGAATTTGTTTAATTCGATCATTAATCAATTTATGAATTTATTAGAATTTATTTCTATTTTCTTGCTTTCTTTCCTCATGGATTCGAGAAGTCTCCGTGAGGAGTCTAGAGAAGCTCCGTGGATTTGAAGTAGTTATCCTTGAGGGAGACGGTGATCGACCTCATCACGTTCATCCCTGCGTCAATTTTTTATTCAACTAGTTTATAGAACTCATATTGTATGAACTCCTATGATATCTAATAAAGAAGCACCTTCTACTTTTAAATTTCAATTCATTTGCATTTGGACTTTTCATCATTGCGGGGCATATCCAAATAGCCATTTAACCTAGTCCAGGCTTGCAACCTCACCATAGTTGGTATTTTGGATACTACCTTAATAGGAATATCATTCCAAAGACAACAATTTTCACGGTACCCCAAAAAGAAAATAAGAACGAAGCATAGCTCATTATGGATCTCACCATGTCTAAGAGTATATTGTTTCTTTTCTCAGCAACATCATTTTATTAAAGAATACAATGGGTGGTCCATTGCATGATAATACCTTCTTTATTTAAAAATTTCTCAAACTTATTCGATTGATACTCCCCTAATTAGCTTAACCTAAAACTTTGATTCTTATACTTTTTTTAACTTAGACTTTTTTTATTATAATTATATTTATTTCATTATAATTTTATATTATCTTGATATCAACTCCACTATAAATAAGATATGCGCCCAAATATGCCCTGTCGAGGAATTTTTTTATTAATATAGGAAACAAATAAAATTCAAGTTGTGGTTTAATGAGGCTCTTAATTACATTTCTTGAAAAAAAAAAACTTAATTAAAGGAAAAAATAGAGAAAATTAATTTATTACATAGTATAAAGTAGATGCATGCAAATGATGCATAAGTCTTAATATACGATCATTCGTCTTTAGATTATCTAGATCATTGATCAGATCAAGGTATAAGTAATAGTCTTTAGCATTTAGGCATCTCGTATAATTAGCTAGGTGTTGGGATACTAGAAAATGATGTGCATCACGTATCCTGAGAGGTATCACTTAAAAAACCCATGTAGCTGTGGGGTTTTCCTCCTCAGTTCAGAGGAGAGATAGAGCAGTTGGTTGTAAAAACTGGATGTTTCACCGCGCTGCTCGACTGGTCGAGTAGCTTGCTTGACCGATCGAAGGGGCCTCCTCGACCGGTCGAGGGTCGCTCGACTCAAAGTCCAACGAGCCATGTTTTTTGGCCTCGACCAGTTGAGGGCCTGGCTCGACCAGTCAAGGGTCCGCTCGACTAGTCGAGCACTTGGCTCGACTAGTCGAGAGTTACGCAAATTCAGTCCGAATTTGGTGCGGACTGCGTAAATTTGAAGCGGTTTTCGCAGATGTGCGGAAAGGAGTTGCCTAAACTATAAATAGGGGTCCTTAGGGCTATTCTAGGGAATGCAAGAGGGCTTTCTAAAGCTATGTAAGGGTTTGTTAAAGGGTTTTAGGGCTATCAATTGGTGAGAGAAAGAGAAAAGAGAGAGAGAGAGGAAGCTTGTGGAAGGGAGGATTCTACTCGTAGAGGTAATCTACTTCACAGTCGACATCTCAGCGGTTCTACGTCCTCGTGATCGGTGAGATCTCTCCGTTTTCATTATTCACTTATTGTTCATCTACTCCTGCGTGAGTAAAGAAGGTTGATCCAAGCGGTGTATGCTTGTGATCGGTTGTAACGTTCTACTTCATAGCGAATTGTTGATCTGGACGAGGTCTCTTGGTTTTTACCTCTTTGAGGGTTTTCCACGTAAAAATCTCTTGTGTCATGTGATTTGTGCATTGATTTATTTCATTGCTTTATTATATCCCATAATTCAGGTGGTTTGGGAGGCGAGATCCTAAAGTTTTTGTGCAACGCTCCAAACAAAGTGGTATCAGAGTTCAGGTTGGTTGAACGAAGTGGGATCAGTTCTGAGTTATGGAAGGTGGCTCATCAAGGATGATTAGTTTCAATGGTTCTAACTAGACCATATAAAAGGCTAAGATGGAGGACTTGCTTTATTACAAGGACTTGTATGCTCCAATTCTAGGCATATTAGCAAAATCAAAAGATATACTAGATGATGATTAGAAGAAGTTGGATCGGAAGGCGGTGGGGTTCATTAAACAATGGTTGGACGATTCCGTATTCCACCATGTGTCTACGGAGACCTCAGCCGCTAGCCTATGGCTGAAATTACAAGGGTTGTATGAGAGGAAGACAGCCGGCAATAAGATTTTTCTAATAAAACAACTTATGAATCTCAAGTTCAAAGATGGCGGTTCTGTGGCTGAGCACATGAATGAGGTCAGTAACATATTAAACCAACTCTCTGCTATGAAGATGGTCCTGAACGATGAACTACAGGCTTTGTTATTACTTAGCTCATTGCCTGACAGTTGGGAGACATTGGTAGTGTCTCTGAGTAACTCCGCGCCAGACAGAAAGGTGTCCATGGAATAGGTAACTAGTTGTCTCTTTAATGAGGAGACAAGGAGGAAATCTCAGGGGTCTACTCAACAAGAGGCCCTGTGATACAAGATCTGGGGAAAGGAAAGAACAAAAAGGGCGGGAAGGCCCGAGATAAATCAAGAGGCAAGTCGAGTGTCAGGAAGGATGTTGATTGCTGGAATTGTGGCAAAAAGGGTCACTACAAGCATGAATATCATAAGAAGAAGAATGACAAGAAAGGAAAAGGAAATGAGAAGGAAGATTAATCATATTCCACTGTGGTCGCTTCAGATGGCGACGTTGTAATTATTCTTTCAGCAGATCAAGATGTTTGTCTCACGGCTACGAGTCAGGACACCGACTGGGTGATAGACTCGGGAGCCTCGTTTCATGCGACTCCACGCAGGAATTTCTTCACAAAATACAAGTCAGTTGACTTCAGAACCGTAAAGATAGGTAATTCTGGCATATCGAAGATCGTAAGGGTATGCGATATTTGTGTGAAGATCGATGTGGGTTGCACATTGGTTCTCAGGGATGTGAGGCACATTCCAGACCTTCGTCTCAACTTGATGTCGACGGGAAGGTTGGATGATGATGGATATGAAAGCCGATTTGTTGGTGGGCGCTGGAAGCTCATCAAGGGTTCGTTGATCGCAGCCAAAGGAAAGAAGTTTTGCACCCTTTACAAGACAAGTATCAGTATGTGCAAGGGTGGGTTGAACGCAATGGAAGATTCAACTATTGACTTGTAGCATAGGCGTCTAGGCCACATGAGTGAAAAAAGGGCTTCAGCTACTAGCAAAGAAGCGACTCCTTCTAGATGTGACAGGTATACCTCTCAAAACCTGTATTGACTGTTTATCAGGAAAACAACATAGAGTTTCATTTGTTAAATCTGCTTCCTATGTTAATAAAATGCATGCATTAGATTTGGTTTATTCTGATGTTTATGGTTATATGAGGACAAAAACCTTGGGTGGGGCATTGTATTTTGTCACTTTTATAGATGATGCATCTATGAGGGTTTGGGTTTATGCTTTGAAATCCAAGGACGAGGTCTTTGGTGTGTTTAAAATGTTTCATGCTATGGTCGAGAGAGAGACAAGCAGATCATTAAAGTGCATACACACTGACAATGGTGGTGAATACATTGGTGACTTCCATAAGTATTATAAGTCCCTGGGTATATGGCATGAACATATGGTTCCCAAGACCCCCCAGCACAATGGTGTGGCTGAGCGAATGAATCGCACAATTGTAGAGAGAATCAGATGCATGTTATCCCATGCAAAGTTGCTCAAGACGTTCTTGGGAGAAGCAATGCACACGGCAGTGTATTTGATAAACAGGTCTCCATCAGCCCCGTTGAATGGAGAAGTACCTGAGAAGGTGTGGACAGGACAAGATCCATCGTACAGTCATCTCAGGGTGTTTGGATGCAGGGCATCCATTTACGTACCAAAGGATGAGATGTCCAAGCTTGATACGAAGATCAGGCAATGTGTATTCTTGGGATACGGTGATGAAAAATTCACCTACAGATTGTGGGATCCGACCAAGAAAAAGCTCGTCAAGAGCAGAGATGTGGTTTTCTTTGAAGATCAATGTATATAAGACATTTGTAAGCCAGAGAAAACTCAGTCTAGTTTAGGTGAGCTAGAAGACATGGATTCAGTTACCCCTCATGTAGTGCCTGATAACGGGGGAGTACAGTAAGGTGCAGAGGACGAGGGAGTTCCTACAGAAGATGAACCGGGGGAGCAGCCCCCACTTGATCCACAAGTGAGGAGGTCATCTAAGGACAGACATCCGTCCAAGAGGTACTCGTCGCATGAGTATATTATGCTCACTTATAGGGGAGAGCCAGAAGATTATTCTGAGGCCCTAACCGATGAGCATAAGGGGGAGTGGTTAAAAGCTATGCAAGAGGAGATGAAATCCTTGCATAAGAACCACATCTATGATATGGTGAAATTACCTAAGGGCAAGAAAGCTCCGAGCAACAACTGGGTGTTCAGAAAGAAAAATGAGCAGAAGAATTTATAAACGAGGTTCAAGGCTAGACTTGTGGTGAAAGGGTCGGTCAAAGGAAAGGTATGGACTTCGAGGAGATATTCTCACTAGTGGTGAAGATGACATCCATACGGGTGTTGCTTGGGTTGGCGGCTAGCATGGATCTGAAGATAGAGCAGTGAGATGCTAAAACTGTCTTTCTCCATGGTGACCTGTAAGAAGAGATCTACATGCACCAACCAGAGGGGTTCGAAGTCAAGGGCAAAGAGCATATGGTGTGTAGGTTTAGGAAGAACTTGTATGGGCTGAAATAAGCTCCAAGGCAATGGTACAAGAAGTTTAACTCGTTCATGTTAAAGCATGGATATGACAGAACGGAGTCGGACCACTGTGTGTTCACGCGCAAGTTCTCAGATGGTGATTTCTTAGTTCTGTTGTTATAAGTTGATGACACGCCTATCATGGGTAAAGATATCAGGAAGATTGACAGGCTAAAATAGGAGTTGGACAAGTCGTTTGTGATAAAAGACTTGGGCCCGGCTAAACAGATCCTTGGAATGGAGATAACTTGTGACAGAAGTAGCAGAAAGCTTTGGTTGTTATAAGAGCGGTATATTGATAAAATCGTATACCGGTTCAATATGAATGCAGTGAAATTGGTCAGTACGTCGCTAGATGGTTACTTTAAATTGAGCGATAAGCAGTGTCCCAAGACGAAGGCAGTGGTGGATGAGATGAGGAAGATACCCTATACATTAGCGGTAGGAAGTTTGATGTATGTTATGGTGTGTACGCACCCAGACATAGCATATGTGGTTGGTGTCGTCAGCCGGTATCTTGCCAATCCTGGCAAAGAATATTGGGTAGCGGTGAAATGGATGTTGCGGTATCTAAGATGCTCATCCAAGTTGAGTCTATGCTATGGTGACGGAAAACCTGCATTAGAAGGCTACACAGATGCAGATATTGCAGGTGACATAGACTTCAGGAAGTCTACATCGGGGTTCATGTTCACATTTGCAGGCGGAGCGGTCTCTTGGTAGAGCAAGCTACAGAAAGTCGTAGCATTGTCGACGACAGAGGCCAAGTACATTGCAGTCATAGAAGCATGTAAAGAGATACTTTAGATGAAGAAGTTCCTACAGGAACTTAGCCTGAAGCAGGAACAACATGTGGTCTATTGCAATAGTCAAAGTGTTATACACTTGAGCAAAAATTTAAGTCAACACTCAAAGTCGAAGCATATAGAGATTCGGTATCACTGGATCAGGGATACTTTGGAACAGAATGTGTTACAGATTGAGAAGGTCCACACGGACGATAATGGATCAGACATGATGACCAAGGCATTACTAAAGAACAAGTTTGAGGTTTGTAGAAACTTGACTGGCTTGAAGAAGGTGAATTCCTGCTGAGTCGGAAAGGGAGAGATTTGATAGGGTTTTCCTCCTCAGTTCAGGGGTGAGATAGATCAGCCGGTTATAAAAATCGGATGTTTGACCGCGTTGCTCGACCGGTCGAAGGGGCCTGCTCGACCAGTCGAGGGTCGCTCGACTCAAAATCCAGCATCCATATTTTTTTACCTCGACCAATCGAGGGCCTGGCTCGACCAGTCGAGCACCCGGCTCGACTAGTCAAGAGTTACGCAGATTCAGTCCGGATTGGTGCGAACTGCGTAAATTTGAGCGATTTTCGCAAATGTGCGGAAAGGAGTTGCCTATAAACTATAAATAAGAGTCCCTAGGGCTTATTTTAGGGAATGCAAGGGGGTTTTCTAAAGCTATACAAGGGTTTACTAAAGGGTTTTAGGGCTATCAATTGGTGAGAGAAAGAGAAAAGAGAGAGAGGAAGCTGTGGAATGGAGGATTCTGCTCGTAGAAGTGATCTACTTCGCAGTCGATG
>JAJHSJ010000006.1:70201692-70264878 GCA_021015155.1 Magnolia officinalis | reverse complement strand
TGGGTGATGGTGGAGTGATGGGTTGTAAGAGAGGGATGGGTGGCGAGAGAGAGAGAGAGTTGACTGTTGGGCTTGCTTGTGTAAGAGAGAGGTATGGGTTGTTGTACATGGTATGGGGTGACTTGACTTGTACTAGACATGAGTGATTGATTGATTGATGGGACACTCTCGTAGAGAATTCCCTCGTAATTCGCAACCGCGGTGTTTTTTCTTCGAATCGAACATAGGCCGACATCTTCTAGCCTAGGTATTGGGTCGGTGGTGCGCGAGTCGCGGCGTTGGAACCACGGCGACGGTTGCGGTTGCTAGGATACAAGTTTGGTTCGAGCCGACTTTGGTATGCAGGACCTCGGCTTAGGATCACGCGCAACATTGAAAATAGGTCGAGGGATTGCCAGAATTCGACCGGAAGGATCGTGGAAGCCTACGGAACAGTACGGACTAGGGTACAGGTCTTACACTTCATGTATTAAGTTCTTATAAAACCTGTACTTGTTAATTTAGAGACATCATTTTGTATAAGTCATTATGGGCAGCTTCTTGTACATTTGAATGATAATGAAATTTTCTTTTATGTCGATTTGACCACACTACGCTCATTTGCTTACTCTGATAAAAGAAAAATATTGTGTCTAACCATCCTTTAAGGTTAACACTCGGGTTTTTGGGAAACGGGTCGTGTACTCGGGTCCTAAAGATTCGGGTTGTTACATTTTACTCTCTCTCCACTGTTGCAGCAACTGACAGACGCTTGTCCATTTCTTCGATCACGGCCCACCGTCTGGGCCTCACATTGTTGATCCAGACCGTCCATCTAACAAAGGGCACCCGTGCAACCAAAACCCTATAGGTTTCACGCTATTCCACACGTGTGATTGCACGCGATCGTCGCCGCAGTGAGCCTAGAAACACTGTTTCTAAAATGGAAATTTTCCTCACCTAGCCAACTCAGCAATCCGCGTGAGAGAATGACATTCAATCCTAGCCGTCCGCCGTGGAGAGATCCTAGTCATCCCATCTAGGTCTTTAGAAAAGGAAAGAAAATAAGAGAGAGTGTGAGCCGCCGTTTCTCCTCAAAACTCTCCCCACCGCTCGAACTTCCTCCAAACTTCACTGGAACTCATTGGCAAGCTCTCTGGGGTCCTTGCGGACGACCTGATGGAGTCAGATTAGTAGAAGAGGTGGTGGTGGTGAAGATGCCATTAATGGTAGCCACTTATTCCACCGTTGCAAGCTGAGCCAGACTCAGTTCAGGATGACGTTTTCAGGCCCTCACCGTCTATTGATGGTGTTGGAAGAGAAAGGCAGAGGTAAGAAGAAAAAGGAAATAGAATGGAGAAGAAAGAAGGAGGAGGGTGGTGCGGCTGTTGCACCGCACCACCGTGACCAACTCTAAACCGGGTCAGCTCAGTTGTGATGCCATTTTTCGGGCTCTCACCATCCGGTGATGGTGTTGGAAGAGAAGAATGAAAAAAAAAAGAAGAGAGAAAGAAATAGAGAGAGTATGAGTGTGTGTGGGTTCAACTGTTGCACTCGGGCCAAGCCTGAGTCAGGCCGGGTTGACGGTCTTTTTCTTGGGTGTTTCCAGCAGCAGGAAGGGGGAAGAAAGGAGAAGAGAACCATGAAGGATAGAGAAGAGAAAGAAGGGGAAAAGAGAGAAGAAAGAAGAAATGGCAGCACCATTGCCGCACTATGTGCCGCATCAGGTGACTCCAGCCAACCTCAAACCGAGTTGGGTCCGATCCAGGCCAGCGATGGGTCCGGTTTGGGCCTGGTTCGGGTGTGTTGGTGTTCCAACAGATGGAGAGGGAATCTGAGAGAGAGTTGGAGTCGGGGTTGTTGTTGTCATGTCGAACCTGAGCCTATACTGAGTTCAGGCGAAGTGGGTTGAGTCGGGGCTGAGTCTGCCAAGTTAGGCCTGCTTCGGGCCTGCTAGAGTTGCTACCGCTGACCAAGGGAGAGTGAGAACAGTGACAGGAAAGTGAGTGAGAAAGGAAAGGGAGAAAGAAAAGAGAAAGATGAAAAGAGAGTAGTTGTGTTGATCAAAGTCAACTCGACTCGGACCAGTCGGCTAGGTGACCCCACATTCGCTTCCCAAAATTTAATTACTTCGATTATCATTGTTACTGTTATTACTAAATTGTGGATTATTAGAGTTATATATAATTAACCATTAATAAATTTCATATATACTAAATTTAGTTGTTATAGACAAAACTCAATTATTAAATATAAGTGCTTTGTTTCTCATATTATCACTAATTGTAGAGCACACAATTTAATTTTCATCAAAAGATTATTAGTGTCACGTTAGCTAATATTAAGGATATGGTTAATATTAATAATTGTTTTGGGATTACTAGTATTGTTATTCGTAGTATTGTTGTTGTTATTTAGCCATTATTAAATTATTATTTTAAGTTAGTAATATTATCAATACCGTTATTACATCACATAGAAATTAAATCCAAAATCAAAACCTAAACCTACCCTCTAGGGTGAAGTCCTAGACCTACGTACCTAAACCATAAATTATGATCCTAATTGGTAAGTTATTCTCTATGACATCACTACAGGTTCCTGTATTATGATATTACTATTATAAGTCACCATTAGTATGCTTACTCGTGGGTTATTATTAATTATAATATAATATTAGTCGTTGTAATATTTCCAAAATTAATGACTAAATATTTATTAATTTTACTCAATTATTACTCTCATTAACAATATCATTAATGGTCACACCAATTAAAGTCCAAATTCCATAATCAAATTTTAGAATCTAAGTTAAGACTAAACCCTGGGATGGAACCCTAATTTTATATTAAAACCCTAAAAATAAGTAATCCAAACCCTACGGTATAATCACAACCACAAAGAGTACGTAGAACATGAAATCTAACCATACAACTTACAATTCGTGATAGGATCCAAGTCTAAGGGCGTGCGCTCTTCCTAATAACATTGGAAGGCGAGTCGACAAATAAGGTGATGATTCTTCCCCTTGAGCTTTCCATCTTCTCATTAGCATAAGTTATAGTTTTTATTTAAATTCATAATTGATCTCTCTTTATAATCACATGTGTTAGCCGGTGGAAATTGAATTACGGCATTACATGCTTTATGCTTATCCTGTATAATTGTTCGTGCTTGTGGGTTTCTTTTTGTGGATTGCTTATGGAACTTAAACTGGTACATTAGTGGAAAATTCCCACATATGAATGTACACCCATACTTGGGATATAACTTGACTAGTTGTGATCGTAATGGACCTTCGACTTGTTGGTTATTGAGTGGTGGTCTAGATGAATCATTGATGTGGGCCTACCATTCAGGGTTATTATGCCGATTAGTTTTGAAGGATGGTTTTCATCGTATGGTTTTGATATTCGCTCTATGTGGCATATTTTGATACTCGTCCTAAATGGTTCTGTTTTGATGTTTTTCCTATATGGGTTCGATGTTTTATACTATGTAACCATGCGATGGTAAGCCCCATATATTGTAATATGATTGGCCACTAGTCGATGAGTTTCCATTAAACATCCTAAGATAGTAGTCTCATGGGTCGGGGATGGTAGTCATGGGATACTATGCCTGAGCCGTCGGCCTACGCTGGGCCACTTGCTCCTCGTAGTGACCTTTGAGCTTATCTAAATTGGCTGGTTATAAATGGACTAATAATGACTTGGCTAATCATACATACATGGCACGTATTGTTCCGACTGGATGATGTTTTTCAGGTTCGATGATTCCGACTGGTTGATGTTTCCCAGGTTTAACGATTGCATGGGTAACAGCCCACTGTCCGCACGGATGAGCATCCCTCCAGCGTGATTGCATATTTCACGCATACATGCACCTAATAAGACCTGCATCATGTATTGTTTTGTATGCTTTATTTTATAACTATGCTTACCTAATGCGGCGGTGTGTAATCTTGTGGGGAATTCACACTGAGTTGGCCACTCATCCATCAAAAATATAACTGTACAAGTAGCACATCAGGCTGATATGGAGCCGAGTACAAGTGTCAAGGTTTCATGGTTGTGTCTACCTCGAGGAGCTGCGCGATCTTGCGGCTTATGTTTACATTCTTATGTTATTTTTCATGTACTAAATCATGTGGATTCTTGTATTTGTTATATCGAGATATTGGTTTGTATAAGTCATTATGGGCAACCTTTGTATATTCTAAATTTAAATACAAATTCTCCTTTATGCTGACTTGTCCATTCTATGCTTATCTGCTTACTCTGATCGATGATAAATGAAAAAAAATATATACTTGAATTTGACCATCCTTTAAGGTTAACACTCGGGTTTTTGGGAAACGGGTCGTTTACTCGGGTCCTGAAAAGTTGGGGCGTTACAGTTGGTATCAGAGCTTAGTTTGGACAAACTTGGCCTTGGCAAATGTACTTATACAAACTTCAAATGTCTTATGTTAGAATAATTGAAACTAGAAATTTGAACTTAGGAGAATTTCCCTTAGTCTTAGAAGGATGATTGGGAATGTAGAGACCCAAACTTAGGTTCCCTTAGAATTATTAGAGCAACTATTGAGGATTTCCTCTATAGCTAGGAGGAATTGAGAACATAGGAAATCAAAATGTCAGGCCACCTGGACAGTTGTTTGGATAACCATGGAACTTAGAATTGATCTTAGATTCCCTTGAAAATTTTAGGTTTAGTCATTCAAACTTAGAAATGAAAACTTTAGGTTCCCTTGAAAATTTTAAGATAGACTTTTGGACTTTAGACTCATATGAAATTCCCTTAGAATTAGGAAGGATTTGAGAACGTAGATATCCAAAACTTCATCCCCCTTTGAAATCTTAGGGTGAACCGTTGAATTCAGGAATAAGAACTTTGGTCCCCCTATAAATTACTAGAATATCTGTTTGAAACTTGGAAACAAAACTTAGTTCCCCATTGTAGAATATCAGGGTAGCTGTTTAAACTTGGAAACTAAACCTAAATGTTGTGGGTGGACAAATACCATTGCAACGTACATAGGACCAAGTGAAAACCTTCCCTAAACTTAACTCCTAAAATACAATTCTTAGAGACATAGTTTTGAACTCTTTTAGAAATTTCATTAGTTAGAAATAGTGGCATCACAATATTTAGCATATGAAGCAAACTTAGACTTCATAAACAATTCCTTGCCCAGCACATTGTACATTAGGTTGGACATAAGCACTCCTTAAACTTAAGAAATAGCAATGGGCAATATAATTTGAATTCTTTAACATATCTCTCTACTTAGAATTAGTAATTCCCTATAATTTTAGTACATGAAATTAATTAGAGGCAAAGTTATAGGATTTTGGGTAAGTTTTCAACCTTAGGCTGTGTATATTAGGATTAAATTTGAAATCCTAATTGGGTTTAGAAATTTTCAACTTAGATTTCATTGAGAAACCTTGGCCTTAAGATTTTGTGTTTAGACAATCAGAGTACGCATTGGAAACGTAATGGGCCACATAGTCTTGTTCGTTATGAAAATAAATGGTTAAATGATATTTTCCATGAGCTTAGAGTAATCGGGGTCACGGATGGGTACGCGGTTTGATCTAAATTCTAAGTCCTAGCAAGTCTCAATGATCTCAATACCCTGATCAGGTAAAGGATCGGGATTTAGTAGGATTATGAATTGATACTAGTAATCTTTTGTTCTACGTAGGCAAAGGATTGATGTATCAGACTCAAACCCACTACAAACATTTGTCCGCGATAGCCCGAACATGGGAAATCAGAAAATTGTATTGTACTTTAGATATTGGGAATTATCATTAAAGGTAAAGGAAAATAAAAGTAAAGATACGATATTAGTATTGGCTACCCAAATGAACCCATAATCTTAGTAAAGAAAATATGAC
Organism: Magnolia officinalis; assembly: GCA_021015155.1. Classification (NCBI taxonomy): domain Eukaryota; kingdom Viridiplantae; phylum Streptophyta; class Magnoliopsida; order Magnoliales; family Magnoliaceae; genus Magnolia; species Magnolia officinalis. The sequence continues at coordinate 70,258,990 of JAJHSJ010000006.1, read as the reverse complement.
ATTTTGATAAGCATTAGAATAATTCCTCAATTTTGAGTAATATTAGAATGATTTCTAACCTTTAGAGGAAATCGATATGCTAGACTAGACACTCGAGGGTGTTGGCAAATTTAGATGCATTTTATCAGGAATATATATTGCAATTTCACAACTAGGCATATATGAGATAGCGTACATCATTAGGATAACCCTTCTACTTATACCATTAACAATTAGGGTGAGCGTTATCAAACCCCGTTGGTAAAACCTTCTTTGAGGGGGTTGGACCCACGTTGTAGTAGTAAGTCATGGGAGCTCGCGCGCACAAATAAACTTAAACTAGCATAATTCGCAATTGTAGTTGAAGTGTTGAATCTCGGGGACGAGATTCTCTTTAAGGGGGGTAGATTGTAACACCCCGTACTTTCCAGTACTCGGGTGTTACCACATAACCAAACTTAGTATAAATATAAGCTAGACTTAATTAAACATTTACGTGCATCCTAGTTGAAATCTAAAATGATCTAATCTTCCTTATCGAACCCTATAGTAAATAAATGGCGATGGTCAAGGTGCATACCATGATAAACAACCTAAAAAAAAAAAAATAAAGATAACAATAATAATGAAAATAATAGTAATACTAATAATAATAATTAAATATTTAATGACATAAAATCAGGAGATCCTACATAGTAGGACCCACAACACGATCAAAGAAAACGTGCACATATGGAGTAAAAATAATAGTAATAAAATAAATAATTACAATAATAAACACTATCATTAGAAGTATGGTAACATGGTTGTTAATGTATTAGGCCATTTCATCCATAATCCAGCCACCAAATTACACTAAAGTAGTCCTATAGACCCTTTGTACCGTTGGTTTTTAATGGTATGGTGATCTGACCGTCAGAGCGATAGAAACCAGCGTTTATAGACGATAGTGCATTGGCATGGCCCACCTAAGCTTTGGATCCACCTCATCTTTAGCCAAGTGTCCTAACGTGACCCGTAGAATCGTTTAAATGGAGTAGATTTTTAAAACACATCCTGGTGGGCCCCACATTAGTGCGTGTGTGCACGTGGAAGACGTGCACTCATTGAACACCCAACCTCCAATGCAGTCAAAGCGGGCTGATTTGCCATTTCTTAAATTAGAGAGATTTTACTCTCTCTCTCCTCTGTTGTAGCAGCCGACGGACGCTCGTCCGTTTCTTTGATCACGGCCCACCATCTGGGCCTCACGTTGATGATCCAGACCATCCATCCGACAGAGGGCACACGTGCAACCAAAACCCTGTAAGTTTCACGCTATTCCACACAAGTGATTGCACACGATCCTCTCTACAAGTGAGCCTGAAAACACTGTTTTGTAAAATGGAAATTTCCCTCTCCTAGCCAACTCAACAATCTGCGTGAGAGGAGGACATTCAATCCTAGCCGTCCGCCGTGGAGAGATCCTAGTCGTCCCATCTAGGTCTTTAGAAAAGGAAAGAAAATAAGAGAGAGTGTGAGCCACCGTTTCTCCCTAAAACTCTCCCCACCGCTCGAACCTCATCCAAACTTCACTGGAACTCATTGGCAAGCTCTCTGGGGTCCTTGCAGACGGCCTGATGGAGTCGGATTAGTAGAAGAGGTGGTGGTGGTGAAGACACCATTAATGGCAACCACTTACTCCACTATTGCAAGCTGAGCCAGACTCAGTTCAGGATGCCGTTTTCAGGCCCGCACCGTCTGTTGATGGTGTTGGAAGAGAAAGGCAGAGGTAAGAAGAAGAAGGAAGTAGAATGGAAAAGAAAGGAGGAGGGTGGTGCGGCTATTGCACCGCACCACCGTGACCAACTCAAAACCGGGTCGGCTCAGTTGTGATGCCATTTCTCGGGCTCTCACCATCCGGTGATGGTGTTGGGAGAGAAGAGTGAAAAAAAGAGAAAGAAATAGAGAGAGAATGAGTGTGCGTGGGTGCAACTGTTGCACTTGGGCCGAGCCTGAGTCAGGCCGGTTTGACGGTCTTTTTGTTGGTTGTTTTCCAGCAGCAGGAAGGGGGAAGAAAGGAGAAGAGAACCATGAAGGATAGAGAAGAGAAAGAAGGGGAAAAGAGAGAAGAAAGAAGAAATGGCAGCACCATTGTCATACTATGTGTTGCATCAGGTGACTCGGGCCAACTTCGGACCGAGTTGGGTCCGATGCAGGCCAGCGATGGGTCCAGTTTGGGCCTGGTTCGAGTGTGTTGGTGTTCCAACAGATGGAGAGGGAATCTGAGAGAGAGTTGGAGTCGGGGTTGTTGTTGTCATGTCGAACCTGAGCCTATACCGAGTTCAGGTGAAGTGGGTTGAGTCGGGGCTAAGTCTGCCAAGTTGGGCCTGCTCCGGGCCTGCTAGAGTTGCTACCACTGACCAGAGGGAGAGTGAGAACAGTGACAGGAAAGTGAGTGAGAAAGGAAAGGGAGAAAGAAAAGAGAAAGATGAAAAGAGAGTAGTTGTGTTGATCAGAGTCAACTCGACTCGGACCAAGTCGGCTAGGTGACCCCACATTCGCTTCCCAAAATTTAATTACTTCAATTATCATTGTTACTGTTATTATTAAATTGTGGATTATTAGAGTTAGATATAATTAACCATTAGTAAATTTCATATATACTAAATTTAGTTGTTATAGACAAAATCTCAATTATTAAATATAAGTGCTTTGTTTCTCATATTATGACTAATTGTAGAGCACACAATTTAATTCTCATCAAAAGATTATTAGTGTCACGTTAGCTAATATTAAGGATATGGTTAATATTAATAATTGTTTTGGGATTACTAATATTGTTATTCGTAGTGTTGTTGTTGTTATTTAACCATTATTAAATTATTATTTTAAGTTAGTAATATTATCAATACCGTTATTACATCACATAGAAATTAAATCCAAAAATCAAAACCTAAACCTACACTCTAGGGTGAAGTCCTAGACCTAAGTAACCTAAACCATAAATTATGATCCTAATTGGTAAGTTATTCTCTATGACATCACTATAGGTTCCTGTACTATGATATTACTATTATAAGTCACCATTAGTATGATTACTCGTGGGTTGTTAGATAATTTAATATAATATTAGTCGTTGTAATATTTCCAAAATTAATGACTAAATTATTTATTAATTTTACTCAATTATTACTCTCATTAACAATATCATTAATGGTCACACCAATTAAAGTCCAAATTCCATAATCAAATTCTAGAATCTAAGTTAGGACTAAACCCTGGGATGGAACCCTAATTCTATATTAAAACCCTAAAAATAAGTAATCCAAACCCTACGTTATAATCACAACCATAAAAGAGTACGTAGAACATGAATCTAACCATACAACTTACAATTCGTGATAGGATCCAAGTCTAAGGGCGTGCGCTCTTCCTAATAACATTGGAAGGCAAGTCGACAAATAAGGTGATGATTCTTCCCCTTCTGCTTTCCATCTTCTCATTAGCTTAAGTTATAGTTTTTATTTAAATTCATAATTGATATCTCTCTTTATAATCACATGTGTTAGCCGGTGGAAATTGAATTGCGGCATTACATGCTTTATGCTTATCCTGTATAATTGTTCGTGCTTGTGGGTTTCTTTTTGTGGATTGCTTATGGAACTTAAACTGGTACATTAGTGGAAAATTCCCACATATGAATGTACACCCATACTTGGGATGTAACTTGACTAGTTGTGATCGTAATGGACCTTCGACTTGTTGGTTATTGAGTGGTGGTCTAGATGAATCATTGATGTGGGCCTACCATCCAGGGTTGTTATGCCGATTGGTTTTGAAGGATGGTTTTCATCGTATGGTTTTGATTTTCGCTCTATGTGGCATATTTTGATACTCGCCCTACATGGTTCTGTTTTGATGTTTTTCCTATATGGGTTCGATGTTTTATACTATATAACCATGCGATAGTAAGCCCCATATATTATAATATGATTGGCCACTAGTCGATGAGTTTCCATTAAACATCCTAAGATAATAGTCTCATGGGCCGGGGATGGTAGTCGTGGGATACTATGCCTGAACCGTCAGCCTACGCTGGGCCACGTACTCCCCATAGTGACCTTTGAGCTTATCTAAATTGGCTGGTTGTAAATGGACTAATAATGACTTGGCTAATCATGCATACATGGCACGTATTGTTTCGATTGGATGATGTTTCCCAGGTTCAATGATTCTGACTGGTTGATGTTTCCCAGGTTCGATGATTACATGGGTGACGGCCCACTGTCCTTACGGATGAGCATCCCCGGGGCGTGATTGCTTATTTCACGCATACATGCACCTAATAAGACCTACATCATGTATTGTTTTGTATGCTTTGTTTTATAACTATGCTTACCTAATGCGGTGGTGTGTAATCTTGAGGGGAATTCACACTGAGTTGGTCACTCATCCATCAAAAATATAACCGTACAGGTAGCACAGGTGGCTTAAGTGACTTTCAGGTTCAGGCTGTTGTGGAACCGAGTACAAGTGCCAAGGTTCCATGGTTGTGTGTAACTCGAGGAGCTGCGCGATCTTGCGGCTTATGTTTACATTCTTATATTATTTTTCATGTACTAAATCATGTGGATTCTTATATTTGTTATATCGAGACATTGGTTTGTATAAGTCATTATGAGTAACCTTTGTATATTCTAAATTTAAATGCAAATTCTCCTTTATGCTGACTTGTCCATTCTACGCTTATCTGCTTACTCTGATAGATGATAAATGAAAAAAAATATATACTTGAATTTGACCATCCTTTAAGGTTAACACTCGGGTTTTTGGGAAATGGGTCGTGTACTCGGGTCCTGAAAAGTCGGGGTGTTACAGGGGCCCGATTGGTGTGTCCCATTTGATATATATAAGGCCCATGTAATTAGGCCCATTCGATGTATTTGTGGCCTGTTGTTGATGCCCACTTTGATATATATGAGGCCCACGTTACGTGGCCCATTATGATGTTTTCAAAGGCCCATGGGATATGACCCATTGTGATGTACATAATGCCCATTGATGCGGCCCACTCTATTTATATAAGGCCCATATGAGGTGGCCCATTTGATGTATCTGAGGACTATGGGTTAAGGCCCAATGAGATGTATATAGGTCCATTGCAATGTGTGATTCTCCTTGGTTTGTGTAATGATATTTTATGGCGGGCCATGACTTGGGAGTAATGTTGGTTTGACGTCCACATTGTAAGTACAATGTTGGTTAAATGTCCGCATTATAACTCTCCTTAGGGCCCATTGATAGGCCAATACTTGTTGATAATTCATCACTTTATAACATGCTTAGTATAACTCCATGATTCATGCCCATACGCATAATATGTATGCTTGATATGAGGAATGTTTGATTATAGCATAAGCCGTTGGGCTGAGACATTTATGGGACTCCTTATGAGACGGAGTGCCCCCACATGAGCGCGTGGTACGCGTAGGATTGCTGCATTATTTGAAGATGTGACTCATGCATTCCTCATATGTGTGACTTGATCACTGCACGCCCTAGCGACATCAGGGTCGTAGCCTCTACAGGCACATCGTGGATGGTCGTATCAGATACCGAAAATATTGGCTCTAGCATTGTGGGCACTTAGGATGTCCTTGGGTGAAAATTTCAGAACCTTTTTGGTACCAGGAGATGCTTCAACGTCTAGATCGAGTGGATACACGAGCGCCCGAGTGCCAAATACCAGTAGGCCGTGTCTCCCACTATGTCGTGGTCGGTTGGAAGGGGGTGTGGCCTTATCCGCAGAAGTGAGAGGGCTATAAGCTAGACTGAGTTTGACTAGTTCGCAAATGAGTCCTCTATCGACGAGCTAGGTAGGTATTGGCAGACTACTGGTCAGGCGGATAGTGTGGTCTCTTCCACTTGCTTGACTGTTCAGCTGAGGAGGAGGCAGTCAGTGTGAAGTGTATTAGACCCTGGTGATATCCAAAGAGGAACTGTACTGATATGTGTCCTTGATGAGTACTGGCACGCTTGCTTTGCATCTCGCATATGACATTTGGCTATATAGGCCTCGCATCGCATGGCCTTGGTATGGCCGATAACATTCATGCCTTACATTACATAACTTTGGTGTAGCTGATAGCATTCATGAACTTACCGTGTATTTTCGCATTACTCTGATATTGTATACTTGGCACTCGCCTTGCGCACACACTTACACCACCCTCTAAGCTTTTATAAGCTTATGCATGACCGTTGCGTGCAGGTGTCGTTGGACAGCAGTAGCGCTAAGGCTGGAGCATGTACTACGATATTATGAAGCTTTTTGATCACCTTGTATTTCCCTTTCCGTATTGTACTTAAAAGTTTTTGATATAGTAGATATGTGGTGATGTTGTTTTGTGACTTGGTTATGCTTGTGCTCATGCTCAATTACAAAAAAAAAAAAAAAAATCATACCAAAAATCCTCCTTGTAGGATCCCAGGATCGGAATCTGGCGTATGGGTGCTGGGAGCCAAGAATGGGGTACTACGAAGGTTGTCGGCACCGGATTCGGCGATCGAAAAATTTGTGAGCCTGTTCTCCGAGTTTAGGGCGTGACACATGCACCCTTAAAATCGAACCCTACCACAAATCATGAACTTGTGCAATTAGATCCAAGTTCTATGCACTATCTAGGGTTATGATCATAGCGTAGGGTTTGAATTATTTATTTTTAGGGTTTAAATGTAGAATTAGGGCTTCATCATAGGGTTTAGTTATAGGCTTTGATTTTAGGATTTGAATGTTAATTGAAGTACAATTACAAAATAACCATTATCATTAACGATATACTTAAGATTAGCTATACGGCATTAATAATCATTGCGATGTAGTAAATAGTATGATCTACTATCAATGATTATACCTAAGAATGATAAATACATTACTAATATTTAATAATGGTAATTTTGTTTGTAATAACTACTATTAACATGGATAATCTACTAACAGTTAATCATGCTTAATAATCACACCCAGATCCATAGCTCAAGTGGTACATTAAGTGAAAGATACCTCGTTTCAACACTAAGGTTGTGGTATCGATTCCGTAGAGGGGTGGCTAACAGTGAAGTGTGAAGTGTGAACTGACAGTGGGTGTACTAACAAGCTAACAGAAAAAAAATCATGCTTAATAATCACAATTATTATCATATTACTAATGATAATAGTAACTCAAGCAATCTATTTTGGGGAAAAATTGACTTACGTTAGTCAGTTTGGCAGCTCAACTCCATGCGGATTAACGTGGCTTGGAGGCTAACATCGTCTCTTGACTCGAATCAAACTAAGCAACATCTCACACATCCTTCTTTCTCTTCTTTTCTCTCCTCTTCCTCTCCCTTTTCTCTCACTCATTTTCTGCTTCTCTCCTTCTCTTCCTAGTGGCCCGATTAGACACGACCCAGCCCAACTCAGACCAACTCGATGGATTGTAGCCGAGTTGACTCGGTAGTAACCCACAACCCAAACTCTCTCCCTTCTTACTTTCCCTCCTCTTTTCTCCTCCTCTCCTTTCATTCTCTCTCTCATCTCTCTCTCTCTCTCTCTCTCTCTCTCTCTCTCTCTCTCTCTCTCTCTCTCTCTCTCTCTCTCTCTCTCTCTCTCTCTCTCTCTCTCTCTCTCTCTCCCCTGGATTTCCCCAATACCTGGAACGGACCAAACTCGACCAGGAAGTTGCATAAGTGAGTCAGCGGGTCTAACCCGGGTGAGTCAGTGTGGTGTGGCAGCCACCTCGAGCAGTAGCTCTCTTCTACACCACCTCCTTCTTCTCCTACTTCCTTTCCTTCTCTTCTTCTATCTTTATTTGTTTCTTTGCCTCTCTGGAGACCCAACAAATCCCATGGTTCGAACCAAACTTGGTGGAACTTACCGAGTCAACATGGCCGTGACTAGCCAACAACACCACCGCACCTCTACTTGCTCTCTCTCTCTCCACTTCCTTCTCCTTCTAGAATGGTTTATACTAAGCCAGGACTTAGACCAGATGCTCCAAACCCAACTCGTGGCCCAACGAGTCAAGTTGATTAAGTTGGTGTGGTGCAACAATAAGTGTCCTCTACCTTTTCTCCACTGCCTTCTTCCTTTTTCTCTTATCTCTCCATCTTCTCCCTTCTTCCAAAACCAGGGCATCTCCAAATAAAGAGAGCCCGAGCATTGCATACTCGAACCGAGTCTGACTCGGTTTGTGTGGCGGGGAAGATGGTGCAACTCCAATGGCGAATCAGAACTCGTTGGGCTTTTCTTCATTCCACTGCATGTAGATGATCTGGCTTAGCTCTAGGGAGCTTCTAGAATGGAGAAATCGGAGCTTCAAGAAGATTTGAGTGGTGGTTTTGGAGGAAGAAGGAAACGTCAGTTTTCTCTCGGGCTGCCATATGAAACAGCAGAACCCTAATGGCAGATGCATCTGACTCCAATCCTTTATATGGAGCTTCTCCAACAATCCTAAACTATAGGATTCAAAATGGGTTGTTCGGATTGTGTTGCTTTGCAGCACTCTTCAATTACATTGGTATAACCAAACCAGCCGTGGTTTTACTCGAAAAACCTAAACCACCTAGCTAGAAATGGAGGGCTGAGAATGCTTAGGATGGATAGATATGATCAAGGGAGAGGAGATCACGTGGATCGCCAAGCTGGCAGCAGCAGAATGGAGCTTTCCATTTCTGGAAAAGTGGTTGCACACAGTCCAGATGCGTCTGGATTTGTGCCCGCACACGTGCCTCCCTTCATGCGAGACAACTCAGGTTTCGATGAAAACTTGATGCCGCACCATATAGACGGTTTGGATCATCCGATTGATAAATGGTGGTGGGCCTAATTTCAAATAAATGGACGTTGTTTGTCGTTGGTAGGAAACGATAGAAGAAAAGGAGGTTTCCTCTTTTGGAAACTCGTCGACCATGTTTGACCGGGCTAGCAGGTCCGGTGCACAGCGGGTGTACTACACCCTAGTGTACACGCACAATAGGTGTGAGGCCTATAGTGATGTTTTGTACAATCCACACCATTCATTCCACTTTGGAGGTCCCAAGCGGGGCCTTGATCAAAGATCAGGCAGATGTAATGCCTAGGTGGGGCCCACAACTTGATTTGAGCCCTATTTATAGATTCTCGCCGATCTGACGGTCGGACTATCCCGAATTTAAACATCAACGGTTAAAAGATCCTAATAGGTCATTTGTAAGACTTTCATAATAGATTACTAACCAAATACTAATATTAATATTAATTTTATTATTGTTACTTATCATAAACTATTTATTATTGTCATTGTTTATTTCACTTTATTATTATTATTTTTACTTCACATATGTATGTTTTCTTTTATCATGTTGTGGGTCCTACTTTGTAGGTTATTAGGACTATCCATCTCATGACTTGATATTATCAAATATTTAATTTTTTTTATTATTATCATTATTATTACCTATACATTGTTATTTATTATCTTCTTATTATACTTATATTTAAGATGTGGGACTACTCACTATGAGTCATTTAGCTACAAACCCTGAAATTGGGGTTACTTTATATTAAAGCAGGCCACTCCAAGTGAACGTCTAATTCATAATTTTTGACATCCGGTTCATTCATTTAATTCAATGATAAGATTGCTTAACTTAAGAATGAGAATTTCTTTTAATGGTTGGATTTAGACTAGAATGAATGTGAACATTTGCTTAACGTAGTTTGTATTTATATCAAATTAGGTTACACGGTAACACTCAAGTACTGCAAAGTACAGGGTGTTACATCAAGTTCTACCAGATTCAAGGTGTCGAAGTTTGACGGATCCAATTATGCGTTGTGGAAATTTAAGATAAACATGGTATTGGTGAAGGAAGGATGTACATTTGCGAATCAAGAAAAAGAAAAGAAGCTTGTAGATATGTGTAATGTTCTGAATTTTTTCTATTTTATATTTTAAAAATCCTCAAAATTTTCTCTCTATAATTAGCTTATTTTCTCACTTGTTGTCCTTTAACACTAGATGTTAACCTATACATGGGTGTTACCCATACAAAACCACACAAATTTGATTATTTAACCGTATGAAGCTAACGAATCCACTCGACCACTTAAACCTTGAATCTAGCCTCATGATTTATTCATCTGTGGTCTAAATGTAACTGACCTATCACCGACTAATTAATACAACCGTAACTAAATAAATACCTACCTAAAGACAACACAACTAGGGGTCGAATCTTGACTAACAAACCAAACCCAGTTACTCTTTTTGCCTAAGAACCAATGATTTAGGGTGATTAGGATCAAATCACTATTTTCGCTCATTGCGAATAGGCCATACTATGAACTTAGCTAATCTAAACTCTAATCATCGTGCACAAGAAATCATGTTACCCAATTCATTCTAAAAATGCCTTGATTATTCGAACAAGCTCTATACCGTTCATTAGTGGGCCACTAAACCTGAAACTATAGAAAGACTTTCGTCTTAGTGGGCTTAATGTTCATTGTTAGACATCGAACCAATATCGCATCTCGAATCGATCAACTTGGACTCGCAGGGCTAATGCATAAGATGTATGAATATTCCTAAAATTAAACAGGAACTTAAGTTAATTATCTCTATCCAGTTTTTGCCAAAGTTGTGCATTTCATATCGTTCGATCCTAGCCAAATTTAGGGCACCAAACTAAATCAATATCCTACAAAAATCTGTATAGTCTCAACCCTGATCGATGATTGGTGGCCATCAAATAGAAATAGGATCATACACATTGATTGTCGCATCCAAATGTCAAAGCGATCACTTTTAAACATAGATCACCATTAGGTTCACCTATCCCATGGCTTAGATCAACCCATATACCTTCCTATGGGCCCCAATGGTTGGAAACAGGCTCCCATAGGGTTAGTATTCATTATAGAAGCCCTTAGGGCCAAAAACACCACTTCTAGTACTATAAATACATCCAATTTGGGCTTCATTCCCTAAATCCAAATTTGCTTGGGTTTGAGAGAAGGAGAAAGAGAAAGAAGGAGAGAAAGAGAGAAAGAAGAAGAGAAAGAGAGAGGGAGAGGGGGGAGGGATCTTGGAGCTTGTTCTTGTTGGGTTTCCTCTAATCAAACTCTTATTGTTATCAAATCTTCCGTCGAATCCACCTCCACTTGTTATCGGAGGTAAGAATTTCATCCAATAATTTGATTTATCAAACTAAACATAGATTCTCCGTTCCTAATGAGTTCCCTTAGGTTTTAATTTAGGAATTGGTGATTTAATAAAAAATCCTAACCCTCTTGTGATTAGCTCACATAATTCTCTCCTAAGGTGCAAACCATTCTTCTAAAATTTATTTTTATCAATCATTGATAGTGTTAGATAATGACTTTTGGTATTATTATGATTTCACATGTTATGTGTGTGTAAATTGCTTTATTATTCCAACCCTAATGCTACTTATTGTTAGTAGTCAACATGTTTGATGAAATGCTTAAACAAAATGAAATTCGTACTATTAAAAGTTTTCTATGCAAATTGATAAGTGATATTGATATACATTAAATTGTATTGATTCGTACATATGTTTGGTTGATGTGTCATATTATGGTATTGAGTTGTTTCGTGATGTTTATGTATTTGATAATCTTATTTATAGTCCTGTGGATCTAGCCCTACAAAATGTTAAGTGGATGACCTACTTTGTGTTGGCTATCCTAGACTTATACGGTTGACCGAGGTTGAACCTGGACAACCGGCAGTAGTTGGAGCTACACGGGATGCTTCACACCCAATGTTAATTTGTCCTGGATCTCCTATTGCTGATCGAATCAGTCCAATACATGGCCTGATCATTCTTATGTTTGATAGATGTATAACATTCAAAGAAATCTAGGATACCACTGTTACCATCGAATTAAGTTCATTCATAACCGTTAGTGTGTTATAATCCTACAAAGACTCTTGAGCCAAGCATGATGGTATGAGACATTATGCCTGAGTTGTCGGCCTATCCTGGGATGACATACATTCTATATTAGTAAAAAAATGGGGGTGATGAGCCCATCATATTGGTACAAAATTGAGTGACGAGCCTCCCTATAGTGACCATTGAGCATTTGTGAAGGCCATGAACCTATCGTATTGTAAATTGATGTCGTGACTTCGCCACATTTGTGTTTCGGTGACAATCCTTACATTATTTGTGGTCATCCTTGGGTGATGAACCATAAAATGGATCAAGGAACATTGGTGAGAAGTCGTTACTCCCGTAACAAGCCTCATGATCCTGTTAGACTTGTGATAAAATGGTGGTATTCTAGCTTCACCAATATGTTGTTTGAATAGGTACTAATAAACATCTAACTAAGCATGCATATCATGACATTTGTAGTATTGTGGCGAAAGGCGTTGGAGTCACTGTGATGAGAGTGTTGGAATTGTGAGTAGCATGTATTCACATATCATGACACATATGCACTTAATAAACTAGATTAGGAAATTTTTTGTTTCATTATGCTATCATTTCCTACGCTTGATTGTGTTGATAACATATGTAACTTAGATAATGGTGTTACTGAGTTAGGTACTCACTCTCGCCTAGGATAGTGTTTTAAAACACCAACCAAGCGATATTATTGATGTAGGTACCACTGTGATCTCAGACGTGCAGGAATAGACTGGCTTGCACTTCCACTCTGATGTTTTAGAGCATTAGGCTAAAACAGAATACCATGTTTATTATGGCTTGTGTAATTTCTATTTGGACGAGCATCACTTTTGGAATTATACATTTTAAATATTAGCCATATATTTTTAGTTTTACTTATCTCTGTTTAACTTTTAATGTCGCTGATTTAAAGCTAGTCTAATAATTGATCATGAGTAAATGTTAACCGGACTACGCAGGCACATGAGAACTTTTCCACTTGCATTTTTGCTAGGTTCACACTTAGAAACTCGAGATCAGAGTCTTTATACTCGGGTGCCAAATTTTTGAGGCGTGACAATGTAAAAGATGGGGTATTTGAGAAGAATAATCAATTAGCTATGGAAGATCATCTTGTGCTGGATTATTCAGTTTTATTCAACGTATCTAATCAAACTATTGCGCTTAGTGAGACAAATTGTGAAACCTATATGAAGGGAAATTGATGTTGAACCAGATAGTTTTTTATGGCAACTGTACAACTTGAAGATGGAGAAAGGGTCCTCTTTGCAAGAACACCTTAATGGGTTTAATACATTGATTAGCATATTAACGGTGTTTGATGTGAAAATTGACGGTGAAGAAATGTCACACTTCTACTCTGCTTCATTCCAAAATTGTGGGATGGTTTGATTATGATTCTCAACAATAGTCTCAACCTCATTATGGAGTCAGCCATGTCCACATTGCTTACTGAAAAGTCTCGCAGAAAAATACATGAAGAATCTACTGGTAATGCTATGATGGTCAGAGGAAGATCTATTGAGAATGGTACCTGTTATGGGAAAAATGGGCCGACCAAAAAGATAAGGTCAGGTTGAGACTTTGTACACTTCACCAGGTCGGACAACGACAAATATGACTAAAAGGTTCGACCTCTGGCCCCAGACTAAGTTAGAGATGAGGTCGATCTCGGTCAACTTGTCAGTGGGTCTTCTAACCCACTGGTTAGCCCTATGCCAAAATTAACTCGATTGTTGCTCGCCAAAAGAGTCAGGTCGGCATAATCCCAGGTCGGCGCAACCCTTCTTCTGCCAGTTCCAACTTGATCCCAACGATGTCTACCCAGGTCTCAGCCGAGGATCTAAGGAATCGACCACAATACAGATCTGCTGAAGATCCTAGCCAAGAATCTCGAAAGATCCTCATGACGTGTACGGGATCTGAATCCTACTACAACATATCCCTACTAAACAGGGAAATCTCCTCTACACCACCACCTCCCCTCACCTATAAATAAGAGTCCCTCTAATGGTGAAAGGTATGCACAATCTTTAGCCTAAAACCTCGTTTACCACTAGACCCAGATTCCCTACCTGACTTAGGCATCGGAGGGTCCCCTGTGCTAGCCAGGGTCTCCTTTATCCATTCTTTGTGCAAGTGTTCAAAGGTTCGCGAAAGGCTGACCAGATTTCTACATCAACAATTTAGCGTTGTCTGTGGGAACGACATCGAAAGTCGTTCTCATAATCCATCGAGGTACTAAAATGGCGAAAGGGAGAAAAAAGTGCAGACCTCTACTACTGCACCCAATCTTGCACCACCAGAACAATCTGTTGATCAACGGAATTTGTCTTCCCAACTTTAGGCTGACTCTGTGCCCACAAGACCGACACAGCGATCCTAGAATCGGGGAGGACGACTTATCTTTCTCGAACAACAAGTTAAAACACTGACTAACAATATCAACTCAATAAAGCAACTTTTAGAATAACAAAACCCTCCCCCCGTCCAAGGAATTGGGGAAGCAGCGGCTCGAGTAGTTACGTAAATTACCACCCCACCAGAAGTGCCCTATAGCTCCTGAAGGAGCAAGCAGATCGGAATATCAAGGCAGGTGCCCTCCCACGTTTTAGGCACTACTGCACTGGTTACCCCCGACTTACGTCATGAGTTAGAAAATAAAAGGCACAACAAAGCTCCCAAAACCGTGGTCGAGGCAACAGCCAAAAGCGGGAACCGGTGGGAAGCCGAGCTTAATGAATTGCAGGGCTAGATCGGTGACATCCGACAGGCTTACCACACACACGCTCCGACATTGGTAAAAGCAATACTGGAAGAAACTGAGCCATGTTTTACCGTCGACATCATGCACACTCAGCTCCCACCTCGGTTCTGAATGCCGCAGACTGCCCCTTATTCCGAGACCACCGGCCTAGCAGAGCACCTGGAATCTTTCAGGGCATAAATGGAGCTTCAGGGTGCATCAACCTCAGTTATGTGTCGAGCGTTCTCCTTAACCCTAACAGGAGCATCTCGGAAGTGGTTTCAACAATTGAAGTCACAGTCTATCAGCTTATTTACGTAACTCAATAAAGAATTCATTATCAATTTTATAGGAGGGAAGGAGAGGTTCAAGCTGACTACTCTCCTCCTCGCTATTATCCAAAAGGAAGACGAGCTACTAAAAGACTACATTAAGTACCTCAACCTAAAAGCAATGCAAGTAGAAGGACACTCAGAAGAGGTTGCCCTAGCTTCCATTATGGGAGGCCTAAGAGAAGGGAGGTTCCTCTTCTCACTCGACAAAAACCCACCAACAACATTGGCCGACCTCCTCAATGGAGCTCAGAAATACTCCAATGCTGAAGAGCTTTTTAGCTCGCGGAAAGGCCACTCGGAACAAGGGAAGCTCGGCCAGGAAAAAGCGGTCGAAGGAAGAATTGACCTCGACCAATAACAACAAAAGGAGAAAAGATGACGAGCCGACTAGAGGCTAGCTCCCGAGAAGGCGACCCAAGAGCAGGTATAGTTTGTACACCCCCTCAATGTGACACTTGAACAGGTCCTTGTGGAAGTTCGGGAAAAACGAATCCTCAAGTGGCTGAACGAGATGAAATCAATACCGACAAGTGGGACAAGCAGAAGTACTGCAACTTCCATCGCGACCACGACCATTCAACCAGTGACTGCTTCGATTTAAAAGATGAGATCGATACCCTCATCCGCAATGGGCACTTGCGAGAATATGTCAATAGGAGGGAAGAGCGAGCATATCCAAAAAATGAGCGACCCATCAACAATGAACCTATCGGGAAAATCCGCACTATCTTTAGCGGGACCGCCGGGGGAGGAGACTCGAACCGAGCTCGGCGAGCTCATGCCCGAGTATCAGTCACTGCAACTCAGAGCATCAAATTCACGTCAATAATAGGCCTCTGAAGGAACAAAAAGTGGTGTCCTGTGACCTGACCTTCACTTAAGAGGATGCCCGAGGTGTCC
This sequence comes from Magnolia officinalis, assembly GCA_021015155.1. Classification (NCBI taxonomy): domain Eukaryota; kingdom Viridiplantae; phylum Streptophyta; class Magnoliopsida; order Magnoliales; family Magnoliaceae; genus Magnolia; species Magnolia officinalis. The sequence continues at coordinate 70,243,081 of JAJHSJ010000006.1, read as the reverse complement.
ACCATCCCCATAATGATGCACTAGTGGTGACTATGACCATAGCCAACTGCAAAGTGTTTCAGATGTTGGTGGACATCGACAGCTCGGCTGATATCCTCTTCGCCGAAGCCTTCAACAAAATGGGAGTCAGGAGGTCTCGACTCCGACCTGTCAAGAACCCCCCCCCCCCTCGGATTCGCATGGGATAAAGTCACCTCCAAAGTTTCTATTCAACTCACAGTCAGCAGGAGAAGAACATGAAAAGGCCAAGCTATATGTCCTAGAGGAGGGGGGATGAATAGGACTATGCCAAATTAAAACTTTAACAGCGGAATATAAACAATAAGATATCCTTATAAACAAATAAAAAGATAGCACTATAATCAATTCACAATACTGAAATGTAAAGCAAGCTCAAATGTATGAGTATTGAGAGATTGATACAAATGTTGTTCTAAGGACAACCTTACACCAAAAACCAAGGTTTATGGTAGGACAACCTGATTCCTAGAAAGGTCTTTGCATAAAAAAAAAAACTCGAACTTGATACAGAGGAATAAATGGATAAATAACAAGGAAATGAAAACTAAATTATTGCAACATTCCCCACAATGCTTGAAATGTAAATATTACAACATTCACATCCACACATACATCCCACAAACTTGAATGATAAAAGATATAGAAATTAAACAAATATTCAAACGACAAGACACAAAGAATTATAGTGGTTCGCCTATGTGTACACCAACTGTTAAACAATAGCCACACAGCATGCTACTCCACTCCTATTATCCTCACACAGGGGATATCAGCGTTTACTATGAAAATAAGTTTCTCAGGTTCACCTAAAACCTTTACAATTGTGTCTTTCAAATGGGCTTACACAATTCAAAAATCCAACTTTCTGAGTTTTCTAGCTCTCCTCAGATAACCAACACAATGAGATTTTTTTGGCACAATCTCAAAAGAAACCAAAAGCAGTGGAAATTTACACAAATGTAAAATATCTAGATTTCTCCTTTTGTAGCAGCCCGGAAGAACCAATCGGAGTAAAAGTTCAAATATAGAAGTTCAATTGTCCAATACTCACTTTGAAATGGTTCTAGATTTTAGATTGATTTTAAATTAAACCAGTTGGGCTAACTCTATTTGATTTTGATTCTAAGAAGAAGGAATACAATAATTCCTCTTTTCAAATCAGATTGGAATATTGAAACAAAATCAAATTGACAAAGCTAATAAAAGAGAATATTAAATATGCACAACGTAGCTTAAAAATAACACAAACTTATCTCAGAGTGATACCTTGATTTTACTTGAATTAGATATGAAACTATAAAATTAATGTTCTATTTATAGATGCAGAAACTGCGTTTACGACTAGTCGTGTGGCCACCACGACTAGTCGTAGGACGAACTGCATTTTGAAATTTTAAGCGTGATCAGATAAAACCGTTCCACGACTGGTCATAGGGTGTCCACGACTGGTCGTGAGGAACCAGAAATTGTTACTAGAGTTTAAGTCGTAGTTGTAGGACTGGTTGTGAATGAGTCGGCACTGTTCCTATGACCGGTCGAGCAGACTCCAGGACTGGTTGAAGCTCAACCAAAAAATTTCGAAAATTTGCAACAACTTAGGACTGGTCTATGAATTTCTTGGACTGGTCGAGCCAGTTCTAGGACTAGTCGAATAGAGTCCAGGACTAGTCTTAAAACAGACCAAACATGCATAAAAGTATTCAAATTAAATTATGTATACAAAATGACCTTCTCTAAGGTCAATCTAAGGTCATTCATACCTTGAATGTGAAGTATGGACAATGTGACTTCATTTCTTCAGATGATGATTGACCTTTGAAGATTATGAAGCTTGAGATTTCTACAAGATGTAGCTTGAACTTGAGCTCTTCAAAAGCTTGGATTTGTCGTTCTTGAGTTGTACTTCATCTTAAGTTGAACATTATCTCGAGCTGTACTTGAGTCTTGAACAAGCACTCGTCTTCTGATGCAGCTCTTGAAATATTCTGAATATTGAAGCTTACAGAAATGGACAAAGAACTTGACCTTACATTTCTTGAAGTAGATCACCGTTCTTAATTTGTAACATTGATGCAGTGTCTTGAACATACAAATCAATATGCTACACAAGACATAGAATGTGTTTTTGGCACCACAAAATTTGACAACCAAAGGAGCAGGAAACCATAGCACTTACAATCTCCCCCTTTGTCAAATTTGTGACAAAACACACTTAACAAAAATATGATCAATATGAACACAAAGAATCATGCACCAGTTATAAAAGTTGATTAAAGAATCATGCACCAGTTGTCATTAACTAGCACAAATTCCTCATTACTTACTCCCCCTGAATAGCACACATAGATCCATAAAAATTATGCTACTCCCCCACAATCCATATACATTATTTATCAATCAATCTCAATCTTCTCCCCATTTTTGTCACAATATGACAAAGGAAGAAAGGAATAAATGGCAGTGGAAGACCAATAAGAGAGTAATAAAGGAGTTAAATAGACAAAAGATATATAAGCAAATTCAAAGTGCATATATCATAAACCAGTAAAATCCAAAGTAAGTCTAGCACACTGAAAGAAACCAAAATAGTCTAACGGTTATTACAGACCAATGAATAAAAACTTTTAATCAGATCCAGAAGAATGAGCAGGTATGGTAGGATCAAGTTGATGAAGGCCCTTATTTAAGCGCCTAAGATACTTACGTGTATATTTAAATTGTAAATCATGGGCAACATTCATGTTCTCAACCTTCTCCTCAAGTGCACGAAGACGAGCTTCAAAATCAGATGGCTCATAGTCAGGATCATTAGTAGAATCTGATTCAATTTCATCAAAAATGTCATCCATATTAATATCATCAGGAGGAAGATCGCCACCTTCTTCTTTATTCCCTACTTCAGCACCACCACCACCCACATCTCTTTAGCTAGGAGCCAATTCCAATATCATCTTGTTTATATTAGAATTGTTAAAAATAAGATGATGAATAAGAGCCTCTCCAACAGGTATAACAACTAGCATGTGAGTAGCTAACACGGTCATAAGATAAGCAAATGGAATATCACTGTCCTGGATGGAGACGAAACTGAATGATGAAATGACATATTAAAGAAGGTAGATAGACTTTAGTACCAGTGACGATAGAATGCAAAACCTGAACCATAAAAGAAGTCAGTTCTGTTTTGTTACCAGAACGCGGATACAGATTTGAAGTAAAGATTCTGTGGAGAACCCTGTATCTAGGTAACAAGTACTTTGAGGGGAGCGCATTCCCTTTCTGAGTCCATTGAACATCCATATTGCATAGATCTCTAGTGAGCATGCATTTTTCTGATTCTGAGGGTTTCTCAACTAGAGTATGAAGAGGAATACCCTCATCATTAACAGGTATATCCATTAGAGCTGAGATCAAATGACGGTCTACTTCAAATGGACCTTCTCTAGCATCAATATTAAACGTTAAATTCTCAGTCAAAAGTTCAGAAATGCATGCAAACATAGCCTAAGCAATAGATTGGTATGCAGGCCCACCTCAATGTAGGATGTTAACCCAACCTACAGATTGGAGAAGTGGAAGAATATCAAAAAGAACAATGTGGTTAAGATCAACAGGTCTTTCAACAATGACATTCCGCATTCGCAAATCCCGCACATGTGAGGGATCATCTACGGGTGACCGAAGATGGCACCGAGTGATAGGAGTTGATCTAGAAGATGATGGACCACGGGATGTTTTCTTCTTCCCCTTAACATTCATTTGCAATTAAGAGTACAAATAATCAAGAGATCACAAAGGATGTAGAGTGGGTTTTAGCTAGAACAGATTTTTCCAAAAGAAAACCCTAAAACCTCAATGAAACAAAAAATAAATTACTCCAAGAGTGAAAATGAAGTAATATTAACTAGAATCTACAAGAAAAACACGTATGATGCACTAACCTTGAGGAATCAAATGGTTGGGTACGACTAGTCGTGTTTCAGCCTGTTGGAGAAGAAATAGGAAATGAGGAAGATGAGTTTTTTCCCAAATTAAAATAGGTCCAACGCGCTACACGACTGGTCGAGGACCGTTCTCAACCCGTTGAACCATGACTGGTCGAGCATGTCTTCGACCGGTCGTGAACCAACAAAATCATGCATTTTTCATAAAAATTTGAAATTTAAACCAATAAATTATCAAATATATATACACTATGATACATACATACATGAATAATCAATTTAAATTGCACATACCAAGATCAAATTTTAATTTATTAAACCTGTTTTAGTCGAGCGGCTTAGTGAAAATTTCAGTAAGTTGAGTCTCGGTCGGAATGTAATCTAAAGAGATTATTCTTTCTTCCACTAATTCACGAATGTAATGATATCTAACATCAATGTGCTTGATACGTGAATGCTTAATTGGATTTTTAGAAATATTTATAGCACTGGAATTATCACAATATAAGACCATTGAATCCTGTGCAATTCCATAATCGCTTAACATACGTTTCATCCGAACGAGCTGAGTACATCATTTCCAGCTGCGATGTATTCAGCCTCAATAGTAGAAAGCAATATAGAACTTTGCTTCTTGCTAAACCAATAAACTAAGCAATTTTCGATATAGAAACAACCACCACTGGTTGATTTTCTATCATCGATATTACCAGCCCAATCAGCATATGAGTACCCAGCCAACTGAACACTAGTCTCATGTGGATACCAGAGACCCAAATTAGCTGAACTTGCGACATATCGCATAATCCGCTTAACAACAATTAGATGAGACTCTTTAGGATCAGATTGATATCTAGCGCAAATACCAACACTAAAAGCAATATCTAGTCTACTAGCAGTTAAATAAAGTAAAATGTCAATCATACTTCGATATAATTTAGGATCCACATTTTTAATGTAGAGTCTTTTGAGAGTCTTAATGTTGTAATCATAGGAGTATCAAAATTCTTACCATTTTCAAATCCAAACTTTTTAATTAAGTTCAAAGCATATTTTGTTTGGGAAATAAAAATACCATCAGGTTGTTGTTTTACTTGCAACCCTAGGAAATAATTCAATTCCCCAACCATGCTCATTTCAAACTTAGATTTCATTAAATCTGCAAACTCAATAGTTATATTAGTACAGGTAGATCCATAAATAATATCATCAACATAGATTTGCACCATTAAGATATGATCGTTATGTTTCTTAACAAAAAGAGTCTTATCAACACTTCCCATTAGAAAATTATGACTTAGTAAAAACTTAGACAATTTTTTGTACCATGCCTTGGGAGCTTGTTTCAAACCATAGAGAGCCTTTTTTAGGTGATAGATATGATCAGCATTCTTAGGGTCTTCAAAACCCATTGGTTGTTCAACATAAACTTCTTCATGCAGATCGCCATTTAAGAAGGCACTCTTTACATCCATTTGATAAATTTTGAATTTTCTAAAACACACAATGGATATGAATAGTCTGCTTGATTCAAGACGAGCTACCGGGGCAAAGGTTTCATCATAGTCGATGCCTTCAATTTGAGTGTACCCTTGAACAACCAGTCTAGCCTTGTTTCGAATTATATTACCAAGTTCATCAGACTTATTTTTGAAAATCCACTTAGTTCTTATAATGTGTTTATCTTTAGGTATAGGAACAAGATACCAAACATCATTTCTCACAAATTGGTTAAGCTCTTCTTGCATAGCTACTATCCAGTTTTCGTCAGTAAGAGTTTCTTTTACGTTAGTCGGTTCTATCTGGGATGTAAAGCACACGTAATTATATATGTCTTCTAATTGTCTATGAGTGCGCACACCAGTGAGAGGGTTTCCAAGAATTTAAGTGGTTGGATGATCTTTAACAGTCCTTAGTTCAGAATTAGTTTGATTTGATGAAGTATCTGGTTAGTCAACTAAAAGAACTTCATCATTATCTGAACTTGGGGCAGGTGTATTTAAGTGATCGTTAATGACCACATTGATGGACTCTTGAATCACACCGCTCCTCTTGTTCAGTACTCGATATGCACGAGTGTTCAAAGAATACCCTAAAAAGATACCTTCATCACTTTTAGTGTCAAACTTTTCCAGATTTTCATGGTCACGTAAAATATAGCACTTGCTGCCAAAAACACGAAAGTATTTGACAGTAGGCTTCTTATCAAACCATAGTTCATAAGTCGTTTTATTATAAGTTTTACTTGTATAAACCCGGTTGATTATATAACATGCAGTATTAACGGCTTCAGCCCAAAGATTTTAGGGAGCTTCATACTATTTAACATTACATTAGCCATTTCTTGAAGCACTCTATTTTTTCTTTCAACAATTCCATTTTGTTGTGGTGTTTTAGGTGCAGAGAATTCATGTGATATTCCTTGATCGCAACAGAATTTTGTCAAAACTGCTATTCTCGAACTCAGATCCATAATCACTACAGATCTTACTAACTTGAGAACCTTTTTCAGTTTGGATCCGTTTGATAATCCTTTTTACTTCATCAAGGGTTTCTGATTTATCTCTTAAGAAGGTTACCCAAGTGAATCTGGTATAGTCATCCACGATTACCAATATATATTTTTTGCCACCTCGAATCTCCGTCTTGGTTGGTCCTAAAAGATCCATGTGAAAAAGTTCGAACGGTTTTGATGTGGCATTAGAGTTCACCTTTTTGTAAGTACTCCTAGTTTGCTTGCCAATCTAGCATTCGCCACATATTTTGTCTACTTTTTGAAGTTTAGGTAGACCTCTTATTAGTTCTCTTTTGTTCAATGTATATAGATTGCGGTAGTGTACATGTCCAAGGCGTTTATGCCATAACTCAGTTTTATCAGTATGGACCATGTAACATAGTTGATTAGATGAGCTAGAATCACTTACGATGTAGTAGTTTTCAGAAGTTCTACGACCAGATAATATTGCTGAACCATTTTTGTTCAATATTTCACACCCTAGGTTAGAAATTTTAACACTATGATTTTTATCTCATATTTGAGAAATGCTTAACAAGTTATGTTTTAAACCTTCAACGTACAAAACATTCTCAAATAAAGGAAGGTTAGAAAGTTGAACCGTACCTTGGCCAATAATCCTGCAGTTGCTACCATCACCAAATGTAACTGACCCATCAGTCTTTTCTTTAAGAGTGGTGAACAGGCCTTTGTCACCAGTCATGTGCCTGGAGCATCCACTGTCTAGGTACCACTTTGAATGGCTTGAAGCTTTGAAAGCCGTGTGGGCAACCAAGCAAGTAACCTTAGGAGCCCATTTCATAACTGTTTTGGGTTTAGGAGTATAGTTGGTCTTCTTATATTTATAGTTGTTGTAAGAATGACCCACTGAGTTAGATTTTAAGAGCTCCTTAAGTAGATCAACTATTTTCTCAGCTAAAGGGTTTCGGTTCTGATTTTTATAGTTGATATGGTTACTTTTAGTTTTGAAACATTGATAGGTCTTAGCATTTTTAGAAAACTTTTGATTAGAACTTTTCTCTTTTGAGTTTGAGGACTCTCCTTTTACAAACTTAGAAGGAGTATTCTTCTGTTTAGGAGAGACATTTCTATCATAGCCCAAACCGGATCAGTCGTCACATTTTCTTGATCCAGATAAAACTTTTTCTAATTTTGGATCACCTTGGGCATACTTCCATGTATCCTTTAAACTCAAAAGTGAAGAGATTTCAAGTTTATGTTTTTCACTTTCAAATTTCAGATTTTCAATCAGAGAGGTTTTGAATTCTAAATCGCATTTGCATTTTTCAAAACAATCTGAAATATGGGATTTTTCTAAAATAAGAGTTTCAAAATTTTCTTTAAGCTTTGAAAGCTTTTCTTTTTAAAGCTTTAGTTTTACCGCAATCTTACAACTTTCCTTGTATAGGGCATTGTAAGCATCTTGAACATCTTCTTCATTTTCATGATCACTATTTAGATTTTCTTCACTAGTAGAATCATCATGATTTGAAAAAGTAAACTTGGCTAGAGTCATAAGATCTTTGACTTCATTGCCCGACTCGGTTTCAGAATCTTCTAATTCAGAAGAGGCTTCAGTGCTAGAAGATTCATCCCAAGTAGCCAACATTCCTTTCTTTTTAGATTTATCCTTTTTAGGACACTTGTTTGCTAAATGCCCATATTCTTGGCAGTTATAACATTGACTATCTTTTAATGATTTCCAAGTTTTAGATTTAGATTTAGATCTTTTCTTATCATTTGAGTTTTGAAAGTCAACCCTCTTTTTACTTTTGAAAATCTTGTAAAACTTTTTCGCTAAGAGATTCATATCATCTTCAGAATTTTCTTAAGAAATACATTTAGAAGACTTGAGGGCAATAGATTTACCTTTAGGAGCTTTAAGATTTAACTCGTAGGTTTGTAAAGACCCAGCTAATTCTTCTACCCTCATATTGTCCATATCACGAAGTTCCTGGACTGTAGTCACCTTTGAGTTGAACCGTTCAGGTAGTGAGCGCAGTATCTTTGCACACACTTTACTTTCTGAGATTTTATCGCCAAGACCCCATATAGAGTTCACAATGTCATTCAGTCTAGTATAGAAGTCCATGAACATTTCATTTTCTTCCATGTGTATTTTCTCAAATTTGGTTGTGAGGATTTGGACTTTAGACTTCTTGACAATTGATGTACCCTCATGTGTCATTTCTAAAATATCCCAAGCTTGCTTTGTAGTATCACAGGATATAATTCTTTTGAATTCATCCGGTGATAGTGCGCAAGTGATTGCATTTAGTGCTTTTGCATTGACACTACTCTCACTTTTCTGAAGTGTGGTCCAGTTAAAATAAGGTGAGACTTTCATTGATTTTGATTCATCGATACCGGTCACTTCAGTGGTAGGAGGGATCCATTCAGTCACTGTGGCTTGCCACACGCTCTTATCCATGGATTTAAGGAAAATCCTCATCCTAGCTTTCCAATGGGCATAATTGGAGCCGTCAAATGGTGGAGGCCTAGTGACTGAAAGGCTATCAAAATTTGACATCTTATAAATAACTTAGATCGATTAGCTTGGGAAATAAATCCAGATAACAATTAAAATGAATTATTAGGCTTTGATACCACTTGAAAAGGCCTAGCCAAATTAAAACTTTAACAACGGAATATAAACAATAAGATAACCTTATAAACACATAAAAAGATAGCACTATAATCAATTCACAATACTGAAATGTAAAGCAACCTCAAATGTATGAGTATTAAGAGATTGATACAAATGTTGTTCTAAGGGCAACCCTACACTAGAAACCAAAGTTTATGGTAGGACAACCTGATTCCTAGAAAGGTCTTTGCATAAAAAACTCAAACTTGATACAGAGGAATAAATGGATAAATAACAAAGAAATGAAAACTAAATTATTACAACATTCCCCACAATGCTTGAAATGTAAATATTACAACATTCACATCCACACATACATCCCACAAACTTGAATGATAAAAGATATAGAAATTAAACAAACATTCAAACCACAAGACACAAAGAATTATAGTGGTTCGCCTGTGTGTACACCAACTGTTAAACAATATCCACACAGCTTGCTACTCCACTCTTAATAAACTCACACAGGGGATATCAGCATTTACTATGAAAATAGGTTTCTCAGGTTCACCTAAAACCTTTACAATTGTGTCTTTCAAATGGGCTTACACAACTTCAAAACCTCACTTTCTAAGTTTTATGGCTCTCCGTAAATAACCAACACAATGAGATTTTTCTGGCTCAATCTAAAAAAACCAAAAGCAATGGAAATTTACACAAATGTAAAGTACCTAGATTTCTCCTTTTGTAGCAGCATGGAAGAACCAATCGGAGTAGAAGCTCAATTGTCCAATACTTACTTTGAAATGGTTCTAGATTCTAAATTGATTTTAAATTAAACCAGTTGGGCTAGCTTTATTTGATTTTGATTCCAAGGAGGAATACAGCAATTCCTCTTTTCAAATCAGATTGAAATATTGAAACAAAATCAAATTGACAAAGCTAACAAAAGAGAGTATTAAATATGCACAACGTAGCTTAAAAATAACACAAACTTATCTCAGAGTGATGCCTTGATTTTACTTGAATTAGATATGAAACTATGAAATTCATGTTCTATTTATAGATGTAGAAACCGCGTCTACGACTAGTCGTGTGGCCACCACGACTGGTCGTAGGACGAACTGCATTTTGAAATTTTAAGTGGGATCGGATAAAACTGTTCCACGACTGGTCGTAGGGTGTCCCCGACTGGTCGTGAGGCCTCCACGACTAGTCGTGACCAACTCATGACTAGTCGTGACCAACCCACGACTGGTCGTGAGGAACCAAAATTTGTTGCTGGAGTTTGAGTCTTAGCTGCAAGACTGGTAGTGAATGAGTCGGTACTGTTCCTACGACCGGTCGAGCAGACTCCAAGACTGGTCGAAGCTCAATCAAAAAATTTCAAAATTTTGCAACAACTTAGGACTAGTCTAGGAATTTCTTAGACTGGTCGAGCCAGTTCTAGGACTAGTCAAACAGAGTCCAGGACTAGTGTTAGAACAGACCAAACAAGTATAAAAGTATTCAAATTGAATTATGTATACAAAATGACCTACCCTAAGGTCAATCTAAGGTCATTCATAACTTGAGTGTGAAGTATGGACAATGTGACTTCATTTATTCAGATGATGGTTGACCTTTGAAGATTATGAAGCTTGAGATCTCTATAAGATGTAGCTTGAACTTGAGATCTTCAAAGCTTGGATTTGTCGTTCTTGAGTTGTACTTTATCTTGAGTTGAACATTATCTCGAGTTGTACTTGAGTCTTGAACAAGCACTCGTCTTCTGATGCAGCTCTTGAAATATTCTAATATTTAAGCTTACAGAAGTGGACAAAGAACTTGACCTTGTATTTCTTGAAGTAGATCACTGTTCTTAACTTGTAGCATTGATGCAGTGTCTTGAATATACAAATCAACATGCTACATAAGACATAGATTGTGTTTTTGGCACCACAAAATTTGACAACCAAAGGAGCAGGAAACCATAGCACTTACAGAACAGAACCAAACAACGACTAGGATCGATTTCCTTATAGTCGATTGTCCCTCCGTCTATAGCATCATCCTCAGACGACCATCTCTCAACACTCTACGAGTAGTGGTATCAACGTACCATCTAGTAATAAAATTTTCGAGTAAGCACGGCACCGGGCTAGTCAAAGGAAATCAGCAAGAGGCTCGGCAATGCTATTCCATAGCATTAAGAACACAGCATCAAGCGATGACCATCACCTCCCTCGATCCTCGTGAGGACTCGGTCGAAAGAGGATGCCCAATGGAAGACCTCATTACCATCCCGCTCGACGAATTTGACCCGTCCCGCACAGTACAGGTTGGCTCATCGCTGACTCCATCACTACGAGAGGAGATGATGAATCTCCTCCAACGACATGCCAACATGTTTTCCTGGTCTCATCGGGACATGCCCGACATCAGTCCAAAAATAATGGTTCATAAATTACGTTGACCCCGACTACTGACCAGTCAGGCAAAAATGGAGAGTGTTCGAGCCTGAACGATACGCCATTATCGGAGAAGAGGTCGGAAAACTCCTCGAAGCAGGCTTCATTGAAGAAATCTACTATCCAGACTTGATAGTCAACGTCGTCCCAATGAAAAAATCCAATGAGAAGTGGCGAGTCTGTATGGATTACACCGACCTGAACAAAATATGCCCCAAGGATAGTTTTCCCCTCCCATAAATCAACCAGCTCATTGATAGCACGATCGGGCATGAACCTCTAAGTTTCATGGATGCCTACTCGGGCTACAACCAAATTACTATACACCCCTACGACAAGCAGAAGACGACCTTCGTCACCGACAAAGGTCTCTACTACAAGGTCATCCCTTTAGACTGAAAAACAATGGAGCCACATATCAGCGACTCATCAACAGGATGTTCGCTCAACAGATCAGACGCTCCATGAAAGTTTACGTTGACAACGTGCTTGTTAAAAGCATCAAAGCCACCAACCACATTGACGACCTCAAAGAGATGTTTGTGATCCTGCAGAAATACTGGATGAAATTGAATCTGAGTAAATGCGCCTTCGGAGTCAGTTCGGGAAAATTCTTTGGATTCCTAGTCAGCCATAGAGGAATAGAGGTGAACCCCGACAAAATTCGGGCTCTCCCGAACTCTTGATTTTGGCGTGGCCTGCTGTGATGTATATGGAAGATCTACTCTGACCATGAAATATGTAATCCCATGTTAACCCCAAATTAAAAGAAAAATATCAGGCTGACCTGCTATTCAAGTGGGCCATACACGAGGAAAAAGTTGGGAGAGAGACATCCACCCTTCATTTTTACAAGGACTGCTGTAATGACTATATGAATCCACTCAAGCCATTAGGCTTCACACCGTAATTTAAACTTGGGACCTAAAAATCAAGCTCATCCATGATCCAAATGGACCACACAAAGAGAACTAGTTTGGCATTATTTTGTACACCTTTTTCAATCATGTGGTCCACCTGAATAATAGATGGAGCTAATTTTTGGGCCGTGAAACTAACCAAGTCAAAGTTAGTTTTACATAAGCATCGTAGCGGGGCCACTCAAGCCATTAACCATTTGCTCGTGTGTACTCTTGACAGAAAGGTAGTGGACTTTATGGTACATCAATTAATGAGATAACCATTTGATTGTGAGAACAGATTAGGCCAAGACAGTGTGGAACGACCATGGGATTACCTTAGGGCCCACCTAGATGTATGTATTATATATCCATGCCGCCCATTCGTCTTTTTCATATCATTTTAAGGTATCATCCAAAAAATGAATCAAATCCAATTATCAAGTGGATCATACTATAAGAAACAGTGGTGATTGACCATCCAACCATTAAAACTTCCTAGGGCGCACCTTAATGTTTCCGTAGTGTTTATTTACCGGCCAATCTGTTGGTGAGGTCACATAATCCTGGATGAAGGGAAAAAAAATAGATTGATCCAAATCTTTTGTGGCCCATTAATGGTCAATCACCACTATTTCTTATGGTATGGTCCACCTGATAATTGGATTAATTTCATTTTTGGAATAATGCTCTAAAATGATATGAAAAAACGGATGAACGACATGGATGCATAATGCATATATTAAGGTGGGCCCCTTAATAACCCCACCGTAAGGTCCTAGGTGAGGATCATAATCCTCCCTCTTTGATTAGTAGAGGTGGGCACTGGACGACTCGATCTGGCTAACTTCACTCGTCCGACTCGTTCAGATGCGACTCGACCCGAACCGAATGGGTGAGTCGGTCCGAACCAAGTAGGCTTCGCCTAGGCTGGGCATCGGTCCGAGTTGGACCGAATTGGGTCCAACCCGACCGATCAGAAATGATATTGGTCTGACCCGAACCCGATCTGATCCGGTACCAATCCGGGTCGCCTAACTCGAACTGATCCGAAAACTCAGTGCACTGATCCGATTCGAGTCCGACTCGGTCAAGAAAACCGAGTCGGATAAGATCGGACACGATTCGGACCGGTAAAAAATTAAAAAATATTTAAAAAGTTTTAAAAAATATAAAAAATATTTTTAAAAATAAATATTACTAAACATATCCGGATCAGATCGGATCGGTCCGAATCGGATCGGATCATGTCCAACCCGAACCCTATCCGAAAAGGATTCGGATTTTGATGGGCCTACTCGATCCGCACCGGTCCAGCCCGTCGGATCGATTCGAATCGGGCCGGATTGGGTCGGATCCACCGGATTGGACCCAATTTTTCCAGCTTTAGGCTTCGCCCAATCCGAACTCAAACCGAGTCGAGTTCGAGTTACCCAACTCGACCCGACTCAACTCGAAACTCAATTGGGTTAGACTCGACTCGATCCGAACCCCACTCGACCCGACTCTCTAACCCTACCCGCCGCACCCTACCCCGACCCGATCTCAAACTCTCTCTCCCTCCCTCATCTTCCTCCTCTCCCAAGCCCGACAACCACCCACCCTATTACCCTCCTCCTCCTCTCTCCTCTCGCCTCTCCACTCCCTCCCTCCCTCCCTCATCCTCCTCATCTCCTCATCTTCCTCCTCCAAGCCTGGCAACCACCCACCACCATCACCCTCCTCCACCTCCTTCCTCTCCTCTCCTCTCCACTCCCTCCCTTCCTCCCTCCTCCTCCTCCTCCTCCTCCTCCTCCTCCTCTCTCTCCTCTCACTCCCTCCCTCCCTCATCTCTCAATCCGACTCTGTGCCAACTCAACCCGACTCGGTACTTCTGACCCGATCGGACTCGGTCCGAATCAATCCAAGCCAAATCGAACTCAGATCGAGTCCGATCAAGTTCAAGTCAAGCCTATTTCAAAACCGGATCAAGTCGCATCAGCCCTAACTCAGTCTGACTTGACTCGATGCCAAGCTCTATTGATTAGGTAGTTGTTTATAAAATTCCCTCCTAATCTGTTTTCTATAAATACTAGTAAACTAGTCATGAGATTTTCATTTTTCACAAGCGAGGCCTTTGGTCCACCTATCCACGCCATTACTACGATGCCCGATTAACCGTATACGACCGACCTACTCTTTTACTACTATACCCGCTAAAGGAGCCCGTTCAATAAAAATTCAGTGGGACCCACCGGATATTTGTGGATGATATTTACGTGAGCTTACGTTAGGTCATAATAGCCCCGCACGTAAGTCAGATCGATAACTCAGATGCGCTGCACCACATAAAATTCATGAGCTGGCGCAGCATATGAAGATGGAGCTTCGGTGGATCTCTGTGGGCCCACGGTGATATATGTGTCTTATATCTACTCCGTCTATCCGTTTTGCAAGATAATTTTAAGCCATCATATAAAAATTATAAGAGATCTACATCACAGGTGAACCACACCACAGGAAACAGTGGTCATTGAAGTCCACTATTAAAAACTTCTTAGGGCTCACTGTAATGTTTATTTTCCATCCAACCTGTTGATAAGTTCACACAGACCTAGTTGAATGTAAAATACAAATATCAGCTTGATTCAAAACTATTGTGGTTCACTAGAAGTTTTTAATTATCAATCACCATTGTTTACTACGGTGTGGTCCACTTGAGATTTGAATCTGTTTCATTTTTGGAGCCATGCACTAAAATGAGTCATAGAAACCGATGAATGACATGGATATAACAAAAAATACACTAAGATGGGCCCCACAGTCAAGTATCCATCGAACCGCCTCCAGTGTACGGATGGAGTAGTGTCAATTAGACTTGACAGCGATCGAGACGTTTTTGTTTACTCTCTATAAGTTGGTGAGTAGACTTTCCAACGCAGCCAAGAACGCATAGCACATGAACCAGAAACAAAGATGATGAAAATCTGGGCGTGTTTGAGTGGTGGGTTGAAATTCAAAAAACATAATTATTACTCAGACAGGGATCGTACCTGTTGTCATGTGATAAGATTAATGTCATACTTTATTGGTAATATGGTGGTACATTGAATAGATATACCCACTATCATTTGAAATTATTGAGAATAACACACATGTATTATATTTAAACCGCTCATTTATTTTGTAACCTCAATTTATGGCATGAGCCTAAAAATGAGTTAGATCGAAAACTTATGTGGCCTAAAGAAGTTTTCAACGGTAAGTATTCAATCCCTTGAGATTTAGATTTACCTAATTTTTTGACCCTTGCACTAAAATAATCTCGAAAACATGGGTGGACGGTGTGGATATAGCCCACACATCTTGGTGGGACTTACACAAATTGCTAACATTGATTGAAATTGGCACGGACCAATGCAATTTCATCTAATATAATTCCTAAGTTTTTCTATTCAAAACTTCCGATGGACATAAACCGTAAACCCCACGGTGGTTTTCATGATCCCTGTTGTTTCCTACGGTGTGGTCCACTTGGGCTTCAGATCTACTTCATTTAGAGGCTTCTGTACTAAAATGATATAGAAAAATAGATGTGCAGAGTAGATATAAAAGATATGTATGATGTGGCACACCATGCCCCAACACATCACTGCACCACCGCTGCGGGTGGTGTGCGCAACACCACCTAATCCGCGTCCCGCGGCCAACTCATATATGTGCGGGCCCTGATTGCGGGGCCCACCTTGATATATATATTTTATATCCACCCGCTCCATCCATTTTACTTGATCATTTTAGTTATGAGCCCAAAAATAAAGGAGCTCCAAATCTCAGGTGGACCACACGACAGGAAATAGTGATGATTGAACGCCGGCCACTAAAAACTTCTTAGGCCCACATAATGTTTATTTGCTATCCTCTGTCGATAAGGTCACACAGACCTGGATGAAGGCAAAAAAAAAAAATAATAATCAAATATCAACTTATCCAAAACTTTTGTGGCCCACTAGAAGTTTTTAATGGTCAATCGCCACTGTTTCATGTAGTGTGGTCCACTTGTAATTTGGATCTACTTCAATTTGGGGTTCATCCCTAAAATAAGTTTTATAAACGGATGAACGGAGTGGATATACAATATATACATCAAGGTGGGCCACACCTAATCCGCTCTCATCTTAAAGACGCCCAAGTACTGTTTCCTTTTGCTGCAGGCATTGTTTGACCGTTCCAGAATGGGCAGATACAATGATCTCCAGCTGGGGTGAAGGTATGGTAGCCCGCCGAACCAACAGAGGTTGTAGTAAATAGGCTTCTCCTCAGCGCAACCGGTCTCATCTGAGCCGTTCGATTGGTGGGCCCACTGATGTAATAAGGCCCTGACCAACGCAGATTGCATATTTACCCTGCCAGTAGCGACCTCCCTGCTGGTCGGTGCTGGAAAAACTCTGTTTACCATATCATGACACATGTATTTTATCCATGCCGTCCATCCATTTTCCCAGCTCATTTCAGGGCATCCCATCCAAACCTTAAGTGGCCCAAGAAGTTTTTAACGGTGGGCGTTCAATCACCACCGTTTCCTGTGGTGTGGTCCACCCGAGATTTGAATCTGCCTATTTTTGGCCTCATGCTATAAAATGAGCTGCAAAAATGATGATGGACAAAAACACATACATCATGGTGGGGCCCACATAGTCGGTACGCAATTTGCGTCTGGCGGTCCGGACAAACCCCATGATCCAGTGGATATATCATTGGTGTTTCTTTTTTCTTAAAATGTTCAAATGTCAAGTGGACCACTCATACCATGATGGGACGTTGGATGTGAAAGACTAATAGTTTTGTTGGACATTAGCCATGTAGCCATTTTAGATCCAGCATGATGAACGGTTCTGATCATGGTGGTGGCCCACTCATTACAAGTAAATTTTTAATATTTAATTGGACTGTTCTAACATAGGACAAAACCGAACCATACGCAGGTTACGTACTTCGGTGGAAAAGCAAATCTTTTCGCAGAAAGTACGCAATAATTGGAGGAGATTTACGGAGGAATAGCTATATTCATACGTTACTGGTGGAGACCCTTTGTACAATGTTACAGTAGAATCCTAATCCAGACCATCCAGTTCGCTGATCCAGCTGTGGATGGTGTATGATCGAGAAAATACTCTCAGAAGACAATATTAACCATCCGCTATTGCCTTATAATGTGGACCAGTTATTTGTTTATTTTCATCCATCCATTTAATAGCTATTAATTGATGTTTAAAATTATTTAATCAGTGAGATTTTGAAAGTTCGGTCCATCGAGAATGGGACCCACAATTCAGATGGTCTGGATAGATGCACATCGATCCACAGGGTAAATTTTTTTTAGTGTAGACCCGACGTGTTAACCCACGTCTTTTCATTCGATCCGAAATTTTAAAAAAAAAACCTAAATTACCGAGCTAGACCTCTAGCCGCACAGGAACGAAGCTGAGAAGGTAAAAAATTACGCTTTTTCCAGTTGCTTTATCTTGATAAGGAGATATTTTTATTCAAAAACCTATCACTACCTTAAAATTCACCTCGATGAAATAAATATTTTACAAAGACTGGAAATACATGACACACTCATCTTTTCAAAGGAAATACATACATGGCCAGTTGAAAAGGTGCGCGTCTGCATCTAGATCTCCAAACCATGGGCACAGCTGTGCAGTTAAACAATACACTCGCAGTTGTAGCAGTTATGAACCATAAAATCAACGGCTGAAATTCAGCAATCAAAATGGGTCTTCCTAGATATGCTCCAGAACTGGTTTGGATGGTTTAGATTGACTAATGAATGCCACGTGTAAGTAGATTGTATTAACGTCAATGATTCACTATACTCTCTCAGACACGCATGCTTTAATTCCTCGTGATAGCGACGACTCCGACCGACCTTACCCACCGCCTTTCCGAAAGGCACTGGTACTCTTTGTCAGATTGTAGGAATCCCTACGTATGCATAACGCTACTGTGCAATGCCTAATACAACTCAATCCATTCCATTAGGATTGTGGGGTCCACTTTAGAAGGGCTATATGCCTAAATTTAGTTTAGATTACAATCCTAACCGTCCATTAATGGGCATTTGTTTTTGAATTAAGATCGCTGGCCATTTTTGTACATCATTTTCACGGTTGAGATCATCTGGCAATGCGTTTTTTTTTTTTGGGTAATACTGCATTGGTGTGATTTGAACGATCTGGATTGAGATATAAATATGCCATGCGTACAGTGAATCTTTACGCGGCGTGGATGTTCGTTTCTGGCAGCGTACCACACACCCCCTTTTTTCGGGCCATGCTGTTTCCTGATATTTTTGGCAACGCTTTCCAACTTGGCACACGTATCATGCAGTTTATTCCAATTGGCAATGAGTGCTTTTTCTATACGACCCCAGGCCGTGTATCGATTCCGAGACCGAGCAATTAACCGGCGGAAACGGAAGCTCAGCCTGTTACAATTATTGCTCAACCAACCACGCATCGTCCTAACCGAGACAACACCCTGATCAGGTCTTGGCATCGATCCCCAGTGCGTGGTTGGCTAACAGTGAAGTGTGAACTCACGATAGGGTGTACTAACAGGCTAACAAAAAGAAAATAATAATATTAATAATACTAAACCGAGACTGGGCAAACACAATGCAAACACTTTAGGGCCTGTTGAGTGGTATTAAGTTGTATTAAATGGGATTGCATTGCTAATCCCACCCCGAGATTAGGAATGACATGTTTGGAAGGAGTGTGAGATGAGATTAAAATTAATTTTATGGGCTTTGAAAAATAAGTCTTGTATTGGAAAGTGTGAGATGGGATTTTCAAATCCCATGGATGATGAATTTTTAAAGGAAAATCCCGGTATTTATTTTTAATTGCATACATTCTAAACATGGTATTGGAAAACATGCGATATACGCAATTCAGGGACAATACATTACACATACATTTATTGTTACTTTTACAATTCCATCCACCTTAATCCCACCTAATGCAGTTGGCCAAACGGGCCCTTAAATTTAATGGGAAAATATCACAGCACAAAACCACATTAAACACTATAAAAGTAAAAATACTAGAGAGAGTATCCGATTCGAACAAACCTCGAATCTCCCTTGCAAACCCTTTGAAATCCTATAAACGAATTAGAAAGCTCTAAATGCATCTCAAACCCAATTATATTCTTATATATAGCATCTAGGAGAATTACAATCAAAATCGAAAATAAATCCCACAATTTCACAAACTTGCGTAACTTTGCGATACGCTCGATGACACATTCGATATGACTTCGATGTCATCGTACTGAACCTTTGATGACATCAAACCAACTTTGATGGTATCAGAATGTAACACCCTGAATTTCGAGGTTCGAGTAATACCCAACTCCCAAATTTTCGGGTGCCACTTATGCTTGACAGATTTAACTAATTTGGATTTAATTTGATTGGTGTATGAGCATTTGAATAAATAAATGAGTCATGCAGCGTAAAGTGAAACCAACCTAACTAAATTAGACCATGACTAACAAAATGGTGAGTTTACGTTCAGTATACAGGACCACATCCCAGCAAAATATGTACAATCCAGAAAAATACAAAATATCCCTGCCTTAAGGCCCCATCGCTAGCTCCAGGGCAGCCTATGGTGACCCGCCTAGCAGCTGAAAGTATGAGAGCTCCTCCTCGGCATCTATGGTCGCCTTATCCAGCGTGCCAGTCTCTGTGATACCTGCATTTAAGATAAGGTCTAGTTGGTGTTTTAAAACACCGTCTCAGATTAGGAGTGAGTGATCAACTCAGTGGTTCCATTAGCATCAAGTTACACAAGTTATCAATTCCACAGACACAATTAATGAAAAGCAACTAAGCATACGATTTCTAGATACTCTTGTTGATGCACATGCATGTTGTTATGATATGATGCATGCCCTCGTAATCCAACACTCCCTCATAGCGACTCCATCTTACGTTCGCAAATTACCAACACTCCCTCATCATGCGACCTCAACTACCAAGTCACCACTATCTAATGAAATGCGACATGATCATGTTAGCCGAGTGTTTAGTTAAGTTCATTCGTCCAGAAAGATTAGAAAAACTGATGCACTCCCACGAAATCAAAGGCCCTAACCCGATCGCGAGTCTAAGGGCGACCATAGCGGCCCTGCACCTGCGACCCTTGATCCGTCTGGGTTCATCACTCCCAGCTGAGCTCATACGATAAACATGATTTAAATTGGATTGCTCGCAGTCACTACGGGGAGGCTCGTCACCCTAGCGTAGGCCAACAGCTCAAACAGTGTCTTATACCACCATGCCCGGCTCCCGAGACTTGCGAATCGTATCACCAATGGTTGTAAGTGGGCGTTCCAGGAACATGGGGTGCCCCAGGTTCAGATGGGCGTGATCATACATGGTAAACACACATGGTTGGCCACCTGGTGGAGTAATTCGCCTGATTCAGGCGAACTATGGCGCAATCGACATTGGGTACGAGCATCCTGTGTAGTCTAACTACTGTCGGCTGTCCATATTCGACCTGAATAGGTCAGATTGGCCCTTGGGTAGCCAACCCAATAGGGTTACCTGTACAGCTTTTGCAATTAGTTGGCCAACCCGATTGGCCAGTCAGTTAACATTTCATAGCAGGTCACATACATTACTTATTTCAGGAAATTGTAGGCATGCATGACATTAGATTTGGGCATTCTATTCGAATCGAGCATCATGTCGGACATATGGATACATTGCCCCAAATCATTGCAGACTTCACAATTATCACGCAATTAGTTGCATGAGTCAGAGAATAGGGTAAAATCATGGACAACAATTCAATAATTATAGCCTAATTTAGTATGAAAGTGATGTAGAGCGGGTCGCGGATAGTTTCGTGGCCAAGATGGATCAAAAAAGGCCCGGTCAACGACAGACGTGATCCGGACCGTCGGACCTTAGATTGGGCGTATCTCGCAATCCGGAATGAGTTAGCTGACGTAAAATATAATTTTGGGGTAGAACGAGCTACTTTAGCCAACCAACCCTACTACACGAGGTTGCGACGCTCGGAATTACAAAAAATCCCTGGATCGACGGTCGTTTCCCTGCTTTAATTTCGTTTTTACTATAAATAGTAAGTTTTAGTTTGATTATAACTCTTCATCCGTTGGCTTTAGGAGTTGCGCCCAACATGAAAAGAGCTTAGAATAATTAGGAGAACGGTTTGGTGAAGCCAAATAGGACACTTACTATTTTTGGCCAAAAACCTTGCGCACTAGTGACATCACGACCGTCTATAAATAGTAAGTTTACTATTTATAGTAAGTTGCGGATTCTAGGAGTTTTAGTTGTAGTTTGATTCTGATTTCTTTCTCATTGCTTGGTACCTCTATTTAAAGGGTTGTGAACTCATTTTTAGTCATCAATTAATCAATTTTGAATTTCTTAGAATTTATTTTTATTTTCTGCTTTCTTTCCTCGTGGATTCGAGAAGTCTCTGTGAGGAGTCCAGAGAAGCTCCATGGATTCGGAGTAGTTATCCTCATCACGTTCATCCCTGTGTCAATTGGTATCAGAACGAGGACTCCCCTCGGGCCGATGGCAAACAATGAAGGTATGGATCAAAATCTTGTGGACGGTGATCCAGGGATTCCTTATCTTTCAGAAAGAATGGAAGCTTTCCACCGGGAGAGTCAGTTGACCATGCAAGGGCTGCAGGCAACCCTCGACCGTCTTGCAGATGCACTACTTCCTCCCCGAGCCCTAGGTGGTGCTCCACCACCTATGGTTACTCCACCACCCATGGTTGCTGTACGATGCAACCCTGATTTCGGTAGAGGTACTACCAGTGGCAAACCGTAGGGCTACACCAGATGATTCAAGTTCTAGCGACGATGACCTTAATAAGGGTATTTTTTTACGACCAATCCATGGAAGCGATCACCTAGATCGTGCTGAAAGAGACTATCGAGGTAAGACTGAACTTCCTAGTTTTAATGGTTTATTACGTATAGAAGATTTCCTCGATTGGCTAGCCGAAGTAGAGAGATATTTTGATTATATGGACGTGTCAGATCATAAAAAGATAAAATTGGTAGCGTTTAAGTTAAAATCTGGTGCTTCTGCATGGTTGGAACAATTACAACTCTCACGAGCCCGCCAGAACAAGACGCCCATCTCATCATGGCCATGGATGAGACGTTTTCTTCATTTACGATTTCTCTTCAGTGATTATGAGCAGATATTATTCCAGCAATACTAAAATTCCCGACAAGGAAATCAAACCATCACAGATTACACCAAAAAGATTCTAGTGGTTGGCTACACGAAACGATCTGTCAGACTCTGAGTCACAGAAGGTAGTACGATTTATAGGTGGGTTGCGACCAACAATTTAGGACCGAGTTCAGATGTACCCAGTTGGGACCGTAGATGAAGCAGTTCAATTGGCGGGTAGGGAGAAACACAACTTGTAAGAGTTCCTGCTCGTCCCTATCCTTCAACTTGACCCCCCATGACGGGTCCCACGCGGGATCCAGTGCTAGCACAAGGAAAAGATCCAGTAGGAGAACGTTATCAACCTCCTACAACCGCAAACCGTGATATAGGGAGCGGCTCATCCAGACCTCAACGTGTAGCACCCACAATAGCGAGCCCGAGTAGGATTCCAAATCCTTATGCTCGGCTAAGGTCGAACAATTGTTACCGCTGTGGTCAGCCAGGCCACTTATCAAACACCTGTCCTCAATGTCCCGCATCACACTTGACCACAAACGAAGGGGGTACTGAAGATGAGGCCGCAGAAGAAGACCATGACTATGATGAATATGGACAAACTACTGAAGAAATAGCAGGTGGCGATAAAATGACAGGCGAGGATCGTGGTGAATTTCTAGTTGTGAGGTTATTACTGTTACCCCACGAAAGGAATTACATCCACAACGACACAATATATTTCGTACTCGGTGCACTGTCAACGAAAAGGTCTGTGATGTGATCATAGACAGTGATAGTAGCGAGAACATCATCTCAAGAGTGATGGTGGACAAGTTGCTACCAACAACGAAACATCCTTCCCCGTACTCAATTGGCTGGATAAAAAAGGTGAATGAGACCAAGGTAACTGATCAATGCACTATCTCATTTTCAATTGGTAAAAATTATAAGGATCAAATACTTTGTGACGTGGTCGACATGGAAGCTTGCCACATGTTACTCGGTCGACCCTGGCAGTCGGACCGTGATGCGACCCATCGGGGACAAGATAATGTCTACATATTCGTCAAGGATAGTCGAAAAATAATCTTTGACCCTATGACACCAGAGAACCACCCTAAAGTTTCTAAAGTGGAGGGGAGTTCCCTCTTGACCATTCGGGATTTCATGGAGGAATCTAAGGAAACCTGCAAGGTATACACCGTAGTAATGAAGGGCGAGGAAGAGGAACCCTCAAATATCCCTCCAAGTTTAAGAATGTTGCTAAACGAATTCAAAGAAGTCTGGCCTGAGGATTTTCCTGATGGATTGCCCATATCCAACATCACATAGACTTCGTCCCTGGGGCTAGCCTGCCCAACCGTCCTCACTATCGAATGAATCCAAAGGAGTGTGAGATACTTCAGGGGCAAGTAGAGAAATTTTTCCGTAAGGGTCTCTTGAGAGAGAGCATGAGCCCATGTGCCATACCAGCATTATTAACGCCAAAAAAAAAAATGGAAGCTGGAGCATGTGTGTCGACGGCCGAGCAATCAACAAAATTACCATCAAATTTTGGTTTCCAATACTATGCTTGGACGACATGCTCGATATGCTAGAAGGGGCCAAGGTGTTCTCTAAACTAGATCTAAGGAGCGGGTACCATCAGATTCGTATCCAACCCGGTGATGAGTGGAAAATGGCATTCAAGACCAAGGGTTGTATGAGTGGTTGGTCATGCCCTTCGGCCTATTGAACGCACCAAGTACTTTTATGCGTTTGATGAATCAAGTTCTAAAACCCTTCACTGGCCGATTTGTGGTAGTATATTTTGATGACATATTGATATATAGCCAGGATGAGGTGGAGCACAGGAAACATCTCAGACAGGTGCTGCACGTCCTACAAGTAACAAGTTGTACCTCAACTTGAAGAAGTGTAGTTTTTTAACTGACAGCCTGTTGTTTCTAGGATTTGTTGTAACGTCCACAGGCATTCGTGTGG
Source organism: Magnolia officinalis (assembly GCA_021015155.1). Classification (NCBI taxonomy): domain Eukaryota; kingdom Viridiplantae; phylum Streptophyta; class Magnoliopsida; order Magnoliales; family Magnoliaceae; genus Magnolia; species Magnolia officinalis. The sequence goes on along the minus strand of JAJHSJ010000006.1, from coordinate 70,218,451 downwards.
ACAATGAAAAGGTGCGAGCTATTAGGGAATGGCCGATCCCGACAAACATTCATGAGGTGAAGAGTTTTCATGGGTTGGCGACTTTCTATCGTCAATTTATGTGAGATTTTAGCACCATAGTCACGCCTATAACAGATTGCATGAAAAAATGACCTTTCCAGTGGACCGATAAAGCTGACAAGAGCTTTCATGAGATCAAGCATCGTTTGTCTACAACACCAATTTTGGTGCTTCCTAATTTCAACAAATTGTTTGAGGTTGAGTGTGACGCTTCATACGTCAGAATTGGGGGAGTATTATCAAAGGAAGGCAGGCCGGTAGCCTTCTACAGTGAGAAGCTCAGCGAAGCCCGAAAAAAGTGGTCGACTTATGAGCTTGAGTTGTACGCAGTTGTTCAGGCGCTGCGACATTGACGGCATTATCTGATTCAAAGAGAGTTTGTTCTGTACACTGACCATCAAGCATTAAATTTTATTAATAGTCAGACTAACGTGAATCGTGTGCATGCTAGATGGGTTGCGTTTTTACAGGAATTCACGTTCGTTCTGAAGCACAAGTCAGGGTAGCAGAACAAGGTGGCTGGTGCACTTAGTCGTCGTGCATCACTACTTGTTACGATGAGCAACAAGGTGGTCGGCTTCTACTGTCTTAAGGAGCTGTATGCCGAGGATGAGGACTTTAAAGATTCTTGGGTGAAGTGCCAAGAAGGTCACCTCAGTGACCTTCATATACAGGACGATTTTCTCTTCAAAGGGAATCGATTGTGCATCCCCCAAAGTTCTCTGAGGGAGCAGATTATTCAGGAGTTACATGGAGGTGGCCTCGGTGGACACCTTGGGCGAGACAAGACTCGAGCTCTTGTGGAAGAGTGGTATTACTGGCCACAATTAGTACGTGATGTGGGAAAAGTTATACAACGTTGTCATGTTTGTCAGACCTCCAATGGCCAATCTCAAAATACGGGCCTCTACACCCCGTTACCTGTGCCTGACGGTCATTGGGAGGATTTATCAATGGACTTCGTGCTTGGTCTCCCACGAACACAACGCGGTATGGATTTGGTGTTCGTGGTGGTAGATCGTTTCTCCAAGATGACACACTTTATCCCATGCAAGAAGACCCTCGATGCAACACACGTAGCGAATCTATTCTTCAGGGAGGTCGTACGGCTACACGGGGTCCCCAAGACCATTACTTCTGATCGTGACACAAAGTTCATTAGCCACTTTTGGTGGACTTTGTGGACTCGATTCGATACACGACTTCAATTCAGCAGTGCTTACCACCCACAGATTGATGGGCAGACTGAAGTTGTGAATCGCACGTTGGGAAACCTCCTTCGCTGTATTTCAGGAGAAAAACGAAGCAGTGGGATTTGACCTTGTCTCAAGTAGAGTTTGCATTCAACAACATGGTGAACCGCTCGACAGGGAAATCACTGTTCCAGATTATCTATGGACGAGTGCCTCGCCACACGCTTGACTTGGTCCCTCTGCCCAAGCACCCAAGCACGAGCATTGCAGCAAAACATATGACAGATAAGATCATGGGCATCCATGCAGACGTGCAGACCAAGCTACATGACTCGAACGAGAAATACAAGGAACAAGTAGACAAGCACCGGCGACAAAAAGTGTTCGAGGTGGGCGACCGCTTTATGTTCCATCTGCGCAAAGAGAGATTTTTGACCGGGACGTACAACAAGTTGAAAAATAAGAAGATTGGACCCGTCCCAATCATTTGAAAGATCAATGACAACGCTTATGTTGTTGATCTTCCAGATGACATGGCGATCTCACAAACTTTCAACGTCGCGGACCTGACTGAGTATCATGAACCAGCGCAGGATGAGAACTCGAGGATGAGTCCTTTTGAAGTGGAGGGGACTGATGTAGAGCGGGTCGCGGACAGTTTCATGGCCAAGATGGATCAGAAAAGGCCCGGTCGACGACAGAAGTGATCCGAACCGTCGGACCTTAGATCAGGCGTATCTCGCAATCCGTAATGAGTTAGCTGACGTAAAATATATAATTTTGGGGTAGAACGAGCTACTTTAGCCAACCAACCCTGCTATGCCGGGTTGCGACGCTCGAAATTGCAAAAAACCCCTGGATCGACGGTCATTTCCCTGCTTTAATTTCGTTTTTACTATAAATAATAAGTTTTAGTTTGATTATAACTCTTCATCCGTCGGGCTTTAGGAGTTGCGCCCAACGTGAAAAGAGCTTAGAATAATTAGGAGAATTGTTTGGTGAAGCCAAATAGGACACTTACTATTTTTGGCTGAAAACCTTGCGCACTAGTAGACATCACGATCGTCTATAAATATAAGTTTACTATTTATAGTAAGTCCGGATTCTAGGAGTTTTAGTTGTAGTTTGATTCTGATTTCTTTCCCATTGCTTGGTACCCCTATTTAAAGGGTTGTGAACTCGTTTTTAATCATCAATTAATCAATTTGAATTTCTTAGAATTTATTTTTATTTTCTGCTTCTTTCCTCGTGGATTCGAGAAGATGTGAGGGTCTCTGTGAGCTCCAAAGGTCTTTGGATTTGTAGTTATCCTCATCACGTTCATCCCTGCGTCAGAAAGAAACTTCGGCTACACTAAGCATGATTCGCAAATTTATGGAAAACGAACAATCGAAGGATACTTGCTGATTAACATGCGCATCACAATTTTCACAACACAATCGTTAATTGCAACCTAGGTTCGATAATTGGTCACCCTAAGGATAATGGTCCGCACTTAGGGAAAATCTAATGATTCTCTGGTGCCGCACCTAGGATACCGACTGAGTAATTGGTGAATCGATGCCTTACGTCACAAAGCTCAAATTTCAAAGGGGGCTAGGGGATTACCTCTCTATCGTCGCCGAACTGCTCTCTACGATAGGGTCGATGTTGCAGGCTCCGATGTGGGCAGCGACAAGAGGGAAATTCCCCAAATCAGCTCCCCAAGGAGCTCTCTCTCACTTCTCCCCACTCCTTCTCTCCCTTGCAACTGAATTTTTGTATGAGAGTGAGGGAGTGTGATTTTGGGCTTTAAACAGTCCAGACTCTATGTCTAAATGAGCCCGTGGATCCTTTTTCTAACATGCTTGCCCCTAGTGGGCTGGATTTTGTTCCACAGGGCCCCTACAGGGGTCCACTGCTCATCTGCACCATGGGGCGGTTGCCCCATTATAAGATGAGCAATCCGTCCAAATTTTGTGGAGATCGGATGCCTTAATTGACCGTGGGGACCCTACTTGCGATCAACGACCATCAACACTCGATCGGGGCCACTGTTATACAGATATGAGCATAGAAAAATCTCTGGCTCATGACTCAAGTTTAATTGCAATCCGATGGTCGAAAAGTCGCAACTCACAATTTAGTAACAGGGCCAACTTCACTTAAGTTTTATATTCAGGTCCAGGAGAGTCGCGCTTTTCAAGCAATTCCTTCTCGGCCCAAATTACGCAGTTCAAGGCACCGTCTAAACTCGTCATCCACGATGGACCTCAAGCCTAGTGAGGCCGACAATTTCCTATAGTTTCGGACTTAGTAGAATTTTGACGGGTGACCCACGCTCATTTTAGTCTGTCGGAGCGGATTTTGGGAGGGCCAGCTCTCATGGTCCTTACTGAGTCCCAGTCATGATTAGGGCTAGTTATGTCTGCGATGTTATCCCCTTAGAATTTTTAGAATGTGGTCACTCTACATTATTCACTCTCACTTCTCGAAGCTACGCGCGTGTTCCATAAGAACTACCTAATAGGTCCTGAGGTGGCTCGCTAGTGGACGCTATAGCTAGGGTCCGATGTCATGGCTCGGGTGTTACACGAAATAATACCAAAACATTCCAACGACCAAACATGAAAATCTGGATTTTACCGATGGCATCGAAGAGCCTTCGATGACATCGAAACTTACTTCGATGGCATCGAACAACCTTTGATGGCATTGCGCAGGATACCTAAAGTGTCAAGCAACCAAATCGATTTATACTGAAAAATCTCGATGGCATCGAACCTGTTATTGACAGACTGTTGAATTACATATTTAAGACATTTATCAACATTTTATGCATGCCCATAATCTCTTACATGGCAAGAAAGCACTTGGAATACCAAATGGCCTAGCTGGGCAGGCTAGGCTGAATACACAGCCCAAGCTTAGCTCAATTGATACATGGGTTTAAATTTTAGGCCTGGGCTTAACTTTTAGGGCTCGTTTGGATACCACCAATTAAGTTTTTTGTTTTTTTCCTTACTATAGTAGGTAAGATATGTAACTAATTTGAGATAATTAAGTTTAGTTTATAATTAATTGTAAGTAGCTTTTTTACTTAAAGTTATTTAATCACTTCAGTCTGCTAAGTAGAAATCAAGATAAGTTATTTAATGTATAAGTAGCTTACTTTGAATAACTTATGATTCAAAAGCTCCCTCAAATAGTCATAAATTGATAGGTTAAATAGTTCAATAAGTGGTTGTATGAATATTTTGTAAGTTGTATTAAGGCTTATTTGGTTTATATGGTACAATGGTAAATAGTTGTAAAAGCATAATGATTATTTAGTTTTTTTAATTATGCGATGACGCCTATATTCTATTTGTAACGATGATTTTGCTACATTATTTATTTCACTCTAAAATTTAAGAAAAAAATAAATATAATTTTAGAAATAAAAAATATAATAATTGTAATTTATTTTATGTACTCTTTTTACATGTTTAATTGACTCTTGATTTATGGGCCATAATTTTTTACTTGAACAAGCACTTAAAAATAACAATAATGACTCATTTACCTTTCGTTTCATAGGAAATTGAAAAACTAAACAAACCTTTAGTTGTAAAAGATTGGTAGATAATTCACTTGGTGTGAGCATCTTGATTTAAAACAAAAATAAAAATAAAAAAATCAATCAAGAGTAAATTACTAATTGTTGGTCACTTATACTAATTTTCTATCATACTTGAAATTTTCCAAAAAAAATGTGGCCTTACTTGTGTGTGAGGTAACATGCTTACCTTTTAAAAACGTCATGGGCATCGAAATCACACGTAAAAGTTATATAAGCATCCAAATGACACTTATGAGTAATTATTTTATCTATTATTATATTAATATAATAAAATTAATAATGATTATAAATTACTTTACTTATTTCTTACAAATAACAGCATTTGGTCGTAACATAATAATTTTACATTATTTGATATATTTACAGAAAAATCATGACAACAATAATATTACATATTTCAATATCAAATTATTAAAAAATAAACTTATATTATTGTTTGACGGTATTTATTAAAAAAATGTATAATAATTAATTGATTATAAATAACTTTTCTTGCTTGTTGAATCATTTGCATTTGGCTGCCATTTTTGATTCGGCAAAATGATAATAAAATTACACTAATAGGCAAGTGGCCACAACAAATAGGCCTTAAATGTAACTTTAATCCCATGCTCTATCCACGAAGAGACTTCTTTGATATTTAATGTCTAGTACGTCTTAGATATTTAATGTCCACGTACCCATAAGGTGGACACGTGGACGGTAGATGAGTCACCACAACTTAAGAATGGATGGATAACAAACAATTCAATCCCTTCTTTGAGGTATTTTACACTCCAAGCCCACATGATCACTTACAATAAGAACAAGTAGAGGAGATAAAAATAAGAGAGAGAGAGAGAGAGAGAGAGAGATTGAAAAAAAGAAAAAAGAAAGAGAGATTATCAAACGATGAGAAAGAGTAATAACTTGGTTGGATTCGTAAACTTCCTAACATTACTATTATCGATTCCGATATTGGGTGGAGGAATATGGCTAAGCAGCAGATCAACTCAAACAGATTGTATGAAGTTCCTTCAATGGCCACTCATCATTATAGGAGCGACTATCTTGGTAGTCTCTCTCATGGGTTTCGCTGGATCTTGCTATCGGATTACATGGCTTCTTCGGTTATACCTGTTCGTGATGTTCTTCGTCATCGCTGCACTTTTCGCTCTCATCATTTTCTCTTATTCTGTAACTTCTAAAGGATCGGGTCATCAAGTACTTAATCGGGTCTATCTTGATTACTCACTATCCGATTACTCGGGTTGGCTTAAGGATCGAGTATCAGATGATAAGTATTGGATGAAGATCGGTTCTTGTATTAGGGATGCTAAGGTGTGCCAGAAGCTTGGAGCTGGTGTTGGTGGGTACTCTGAGGCAGCTGATACGTTCTATCGCCGTCATCTCTCTTCCATTGAGGTGATGATTCACCTCTCTCTCTCTCTCTCTCTTCATTCAGATTTTTTTTTTTTTTTTTTTTAAATCGGCCCTCAATCATCATCACATCCGAACCCGACAGACCCAACTGGAATTCGGGTTGTGAAGGTTCTCGGGTTGGATTGGGGTTGGTTGAAATTTAAAAACCACGAACCCGATTACAATTCGGGTTGTGCAAATTCGGGTCGGGTTTGGAGTAAGCACATGTATTGAGTCGGGTGCAGAGGACTTCCGGTTCGGCGCTCGGGTTGGAATGGGATCGGGGAACCCTCCAGTGCCGAGGTCTCCGTGCTGTGGGCCCCAGCTTGATGTATGTGTTTTATCCGTGCCGTTCATTCATTTTTTAGCTGATTTTAGGGCATGAGCCCAATCCAAATCTCAGGTGTACCACATGAAAGGGAAATAACGGTGATTGAACGTCAACCATTAAAGTCTTCATAGTGGCCACTGTAGTGTTTGTTTGCCTTTTAACCTGAAAACATAAATATTAGAGTTCAATCACCACTGTTTCCTGTAAGGTGGTTCACCTGAGATTTGGGTCTGCCTTAGTTTTGGGCTGATGCCCTAAAATCATATGGAAAAATGGATGGATGGCATGGATGAATCACATACATCATGGTGGGGTCCACAGGACCGAGGGGTTACTACCGAATCCGATTCAGGGACCCGACCCGATCCAACCCGCCAAAGTTTCACTACTAATAATCAGATCCGTTAAAATTACATATCATTATGAGGAAAGTTTTTGGGTTTTTAAATTATTTATTTATAAACATGACGTAGTCACGTAGACCTTTGTAGACGCTGTACTTGTCTGTTCTCAGATTTAGAAGATTCTGCTCTATCCTTCGATTATCCAGACCGTTAATCTAGAAACTCCCACTGTGGATTTTCAATGTGAAAAAAAGGAATCTCACTTTTCAAATATCTCATTGTCGATAGCTAGTGAGTTAGAAACAGAAGGTCTAGAAAAGCAGGTTTCTAACTCAGCTTGTTATGAACGCTGTTGATCCCAATCAACGAGTCGATGAACGGTCTGGATCATAGCGTGATGGGGCAGGAGCAACCAGCAGATCAGGGGAGAGCGGGACGCGGATTGCTTACTGACGCTGCCAGCAGCGAGGCGGCTACTGGTCGGGGCTCTGTGGGCCCCACCATGATGTATCTGTTTCATCCGCGCTGTTCATCAATTTTTCCAGATAATTTCAGGACATGCGTCCAAAAATGAGGCTGATCCACATCTCAGGTGGGCCACACCATTCACACCACAGGAACAGTGGTGATTGAACGACCACCGTTAAAAACTTCTTTGGCCCCACTGTAATGTTTTTTTAACCTTCCAACCTGTTGATTGGGTCACACAGAAGTGTACGAAAGGAAAACACAAATATCAGCTTGATCCAAAACTTTTGTGGCGCTAGGAAGTTTTGAACGGTGGGAATTCAATCTCCACTGTTTCCTGTGGCGTGTTCCACATGAGACATGTATCTTTCTCGTTCTTTGGAATCATGTCATAAATGATCTGCCAAAATGGATGGACAGCGTGGATAACATACATACATCATGGTGGGGTCCACAGCGCAGCGTCAATATGCAAACTCTGTCCGGGAGAGCGAGCCTTTCCAGCAATGAGCAATCAATCTCTTTTATTATTATTATTATCAAGGCTCGCCTCTTGGGCCCCACCATGTGATGATCCAGATTCTACATCTGGAAGCGCGTCACTTTTATGGTTGGAATCGCAGATCTCAATGAAAGTACATTCTCACTGTCCATGCTAGGCCCCCAGTGGACACAATTTGCACACCATGCTAACACGTGTAAATTCAATAATAATATGGCTCTACGGATCTCATCGCCCCCATGTGCGTGTGACATCCAACTCGCCCAATCGGTAGGCCCAGCACGAGATGACCGTGTGTGAAAAAAATCAACCACATCCACTGATCAGGTGGGCCACACTCGTATTTTGTTATTTACCAACGGTTGGATATTATTTTTATGGTGTAGCCCACCTAATTAGTGGATGGGACTGATTTTTTGCACAAGGTAATCCTTAAGTGCGCCCAACCTATTGGAAGGGTTGGATGTCACATGAAAATGATAGGTTGGAAGTTAGTCACTGGTGGGACCGCAAAGAGTGGTCCAACCGGTCGGACCTGAGATCTCTTTAGAAATTATTTTGAAATTGCATCTGCATCAGACAAGCAATTCAAATTAAAATATCCAAATAAGGGTGTACCTAGTGAGAAGAAAAAAATTTGTAATTATTTGGGTTTTTTAGTATCATTTTTGTGGGCATTTATTGGACGGTTAAAAATGAAAGAAAAAAAAAAAAAAAACAATGGTCTTATTCTAACAAAAATGTGTCCACAGATCAGATAAATCTGATTTTGGATTGTAAATTAGTGCTAGTGGAATCTGAGTCAGTATGCCACGTGTACCATTTCTACTACCAAGAGTCCTAAGCAGGCAGGCAGTGTATCAAATGATTCCTCATGTGCCAGGCTTGCTTTACGTGGTCACTCTCTATGGATGGTGAGATCTCTGTCTAGTGAGATTCTTTTCATGTGTCACAACTGTGGTGGCCTTGGGGCTGGATATAGTATGGAATCAATTATGGGAATTGAAATAATAAGGAAAAGGAATGACACTGTACTTGATTCTCTTACATCTGACACACGTATGCAACCTCACCATGTGTGAAGGGGGAACGAATTAGGTGCAGCCCTGGCCTCACCCAAGATGGTGCAGGGCCGACCTTGATGCATTATTCTGTATCCAAGCCGTCCATCCGTTTTGTAAGTTCATTTTAGCAGATGAGCCTAAAAATGAAGAATATCCGCATCTCAGGTGTACCATCTTTATAGGAAACTGGTAATCGAACTCCCTTCAATGAAAAACTTCCAAGGGCCCACTGTAATATTTATTTTCCATTCAGACATAGATCAAAGGAAAAAAAAACAAATATCAGCTTGATCCAAAACTTTTGTGGCCCATTAATGGTCAATTACCACTATTTCCTATGGTATGGTCTTCCTGCGAATTAGATCTACTTCATTTTTGGGTATGGTCTTCCTGAGAATTAGATCTACTTCATTTTTGGGCTGATGCTCGAAAATTATCAGCTTGAAATTCCAAGAATCATCTTGATCCAAGACTAAGGTGGGCCACACAATATAGAACAATGCAAAATCAGAGAACTGAGTTTTGTAGGAGGCCGAATTTTGTGAGTATCTATTTACCATGGTTGAGTTGCCTCCTTTTCTCAAAACATTAGGAAAATTTTGAAAAAAAAAAAAAAAAAAAAAAACAGAAAAATTAAGACAAACAATAATTTTTTTTTTTTTAATAAATTAAAAGTTTTTAAATAATAATTTTAAATTAATAAATTCATAGGAGTGTAAAATTCTCTTTTGGGTCGTCAATAAAAGAATTGGAATCAAATGGAGCCACATGGGACTCAAGTCTCGACCGAGTCCAAGTCGACTCGAATCACATCCCACTCAAACAAGGTTCTCAAACCATAGTTAGCATTCCTCATTTTCCACCTAGCGAAAAGTGATTAACTGAATTTTTATTTATTTATTTATTTATTTATTCTTCTGGGTATCACAGTCGGGTTGCTGCAAGCCACCAACAGCCTGTGGGTACACTTATGTGAGGGAGACGGTGTGGGACCCGTCCGGAGCACAGGGGATGGTCACCGACGCCGACTGTAACCGTTGGAACAATGACCAGAGTCTGCTGTGCTATAATTGTGATTCATGCAAGGCAGGTGTATTGGCAAGACTCAAGAAGAGCTGGAGGCAGGTGGCAGTGCTGAATATCGTTGTACTAGTCCTTTTGGTGATAGTCTATGTCATTGGTTGTGCTGCCTTCCGAAACAACAAGAGGATCGACAACGACGAACCTTATGGTGAGAATAGGATGACTAAGTCACAGCCTGCTATGGTCCACTTCTAATAACACTCCTACTTAGACATGATAACAAGCATGTTGCCTGGGGTTTAGGATTTGGGGTTTGGATTTCTACTTGTTTTGGTAGAGACAAGGGAAAGGGTGGTTTTTGTTTTTAATTTTCTTTTGTACACTTAGGATTTGATAACCTTCTTCAACATGAGGTTGGTGATGAAGGTACCCTATAGATTTGGAGGCCATCTCTTGGGTGGCCCAGTACCAAAGAATAGGATTTGATCGGATGATCCTTGCCGGTCGAAACTCACGTATCATTACCATGATTTGGATAGTCATCACAGTACGGTTTTCCTGAAATTGTATTGACCATCTAATTAATGGGCACTGTAGGTGTGAATTTGCTTGGTTCATATCATTTAGTCAATCTAGGCTTTTGTACTGGTGGCCATCATGATGGATGATCCAGATCAAGGGGTGCTTGATCCCCCCACGTCATGTTGGAGTGGTCATCAAACCATCTTTTCGCTTTGTTTTTAAGATAATCATGTTGTATAATCTATTACATAGGAAATGCTTGCTTATTTGAAGGAATTATATCATGTATTATGTATAGAAAGGCTTTGTTTATTTCTTCATGCCATAATAATCCAATTTCTCTTGAACTCTTTATGGTTCCATCTTCTGTGGGACCTGTGTGGGCCCACTTGAGATCTTAGTGGGCCATTGGCGAGAAACGTGTCGGATCGGATCGCAAATGAGCTTAAAAGCATTCAGTTGAATAACAAGCCATTGAATTAAGGTATGAAATATTTGTAGGAGATCATGGCTACTATAAACATATAGCTGATGCGGATTCTTATTGAATATTTTGTTCATATGGAGGAAACCATTGGACAGAAGACTTTCAGACTCTTGCAGAGCATTACTTATAAATTGCATATGTGGCATGCAAGTTATTCAAATTAAACTTGTCAGGCCTATTTCAAAACCGGATCTAGTCAAGTCAGCCGTAACTCAGTCTGACTCTACTCGATACCAAGCTCTATTGATTACGTAGTTGTTTGTAAAATTTCCTCTTAATTTGTTTTCTAGAAATACTAGTAAACTAGTCATGAGATTTTCATTTTTCACAAACGAGGCCTTTGGTCCAGCTATCCACCCCATTACTACTGTTATGGGAAAATCTGAACAAGGATAATTAGGGTCGGCCTGAGCTATCCGAATTAGCGAACGAGGCCTCGGAAGGAGGATACCGCGTCAAGTATGAGCCGACCCCTGAGTTACGATTGTAGGTTAGCTGAGACGAGCTCTCCGCTAATGAATCATGACTCTGAACTACAATCCTGATTGGCCGATCTGAACCCTGTCCTCATCCGAAGAAGGATGGCTGAGCCGAGCTCTGACCCTCATTATCAGCTTTATTCAACGAACTTCGACATCAGTGATCTACTGACGAATTTCGACTACTATTACTCGGCCTCGGGTCCACATAGGTTGAGGCCAAGCCCGGGTGAGGATACTCCGTGTGCCGAGCCTGGAGACTAACCTAAATATGGACGTGACTGAAGATCTCACCCAAGGATACGTGCCCTTAAGACACGATACATCGCATAACCCACAGATTGCGGATAATATCTTAACGATTACAATATCTGCATGATCGAGTAAATCGTGTTGAGATTAACCGACGCGATCCTCTCTGCCCATAAGTATAAATACTATGGGACTCCATTGCTACAGGTACACAAGATCTAGCACACTCTCTCTACTTTCGACTTAGACTTAGATTCTCTAGTCTGACTTAGGCATCGGAGGGTCCCCCAGCTGAGCCAGGGTCTCCTTTACTCACTCCTTTGTGTAGGACTAGGGTTCGTTGGAGGTTTGCAGCATTGAGTGGATGGTGGTCTAGATTTTGACCTCAACGTTTTTTGGCACAGTCTGTGGGAAGCGTAAACAAAAAGCTAGGAAGTTCTGTCAGATATGATGAGAGGAAAGAAAAAGGTGACAGCGGCGGAGCCCGAACCTAGCGGGCGACATCAATCTTCTTTGCTGTTGCATATCGAATCGGCTCCAATAGGTCCATCCCAATGGACTCGGAGCCGAGGAGGAAAGTATGAAGCGCTACAAAATAAAGTCCAGATGCTGAAGGATGAAATCAGTCGAATGAAGGCGCAGCAAAACCAGCAGCCGCTTCTTAATATGGCGGAAGCCACCCCTGCGCCGAGGAACGACTGCAACAAGTCAGTTCCCAGGCCAGAGGGTCCCAGGCACAGTCCGCACGAGCTCCCGACCCTGCGCGCAATGTAGTGTCCCAGAATCGGTCTGCCCGAGCCCCGAAACCTGCTCAGAATGTAGAGTCATCCTATGTATCCATCACTTCGGCTCTGGCCCCCACCGATCTTCGCCATCACCTGGAGAGGAGAAGAAGACAGGGCAGAGCACCCGAGGTGACGGAGGCACCCCAAGAGACTGTAGCAGAGAATCAGAATCCTTGGGAAGCTCAACTTAAGGAACTCTGCGATCAGTTTAAGACATTTCAGAAGAATCATAGTCTGCGTCCGTCCCAACTGTAGTCCAGGCGATGATGGAAGAGACCGAGCCTCCCTTAACCTCAGAAATCATGGATGAGGTGATGTCGCCAAGGTTCAGGATGCCTCCTGTCATCCATTTTCTAAGTCTGGAGACTCGTCGGAGCATGTAGAGTCCTACCGTTCATGGATGCAGATCCAGTCGGCCACGTATGCAATGATGTGCAGAGCTTTCTCGATAACCCTCTCCGGGTCTGCTCGAAGTTGGTATAGACAGCTTAAACCAAAGTCGATCAGCTCCTTCGCAGAGCTCAGCAGATTGTTCCTTACCCAATTCATCTTTGATAAGAAGAGTCGGAAGCAGACTACCCATCTGTTTACCCTCAAGCAGGGGAATAAGGAAACACTGAAGGACTTCATTGTCCGCTTCAACGAGGAGGCGTGGAAGATTACAACGACAAAATGACACGCTTAGCCATGTTCAGCAGGATCAGAGACGGGAAGTTCACTTTCTCGATCGGGAAGAATCCACCGACCACCTTGGCCGAGCTCATCAGCAGAGCTCAGAAATATAACAATGTCAAGGAGTTCTCTAACTCCCCCCGGAACATTCAAGTGGCCGAGCAGACGTCCAAGGAGAAGCGACCGAGGAACGAAGAGCCTCAGTTATCCAGCAAGAGGCCTGATGATCGAGCCATTCGATAGCACTGACAAAGCAGGAAACCTGAGAGCAAGTTTCGCTCCTACACCCCCTCAACACATCTCCTGAGCAGATTCTGTTAGATAGGGGATCAGAAACTCCTGCATTGACCAGTTTGCATGAAGACCGACACAAAACAGCGAGATAAGCGCAAGTATTATCATTTCCATTGTGACCACGGTCACAATACAAGTGACTGCGTGGATCTCAAGGATGAGATCGAAACTCTCATCCGTAGGGGTCATTTGCGACGATACGCCTAGGAAGAGAAGCCAGCTTGGAAAGAAGAACGTTCGAGCAAAACTGCGAAAGAACCCGCTGAGATCCAAACCATCTATGGCGGTCCATCTGGTGGAGGTGACTCGAATAGGGTTTATAAAGCTTACTCTCAGAGCTCGGACCCCGAACATTACGTCTACTTGACCGAAAGGCTGAGGAAAGAACTCTAGTGAGCCCTTGCAGCCTAACCTTTACAGAGGATGACGCACGTGGGATTCAACATCCGCATGACGATGCCCTCGTGGTGGTTATGACTATACCTAACCCAAAAGTTTACTGCATCCTAGTCGACACTAGGAGCTCGGCCAACGTCATTTACTCCGATGCATTCGAGAGGATGAGTATCGACAGGTCACGCTTCCGACCTGTGAACTCTCCTATATGGCTTTGCCGGGGATAAGGTGATCTCCGAGGGAGCCATCTTCCTCCCTGTAACAGTAAGGGGAAGGACAGCATCAAGTCACCCTCCTGGTGGACTTTCTTCTCGTCAATGTGCTGTCGGTGCACAATGTCATTCTGGGTTGACCTTCCCTTAATGCAATGAGGGCGTTGTCTGCATACCATCTGATGATGAAGTTCCTCACCGAAGGTAGGGTTGGACACCTCCGGGGGGACTAGCGTGAAGCTCGGAGATGCTATGCGATAGCTGTGAGAAAATGTCAGTAAAGCAGGCCCTCACCATTAACGTCCTCGACCCCAGAACTCTCACGAAAGATCCCCCGAGGAGGACCTGAGACCGTCCCGCTTGAGGAAGCTGACTCGAGCAAAAATGTTTAGCTCGGATCTTCGCTGAATTCGAGCAAAGGTATCAGATGTTGACTTTCCTGCAACAGCATAAGGACGTCTGCGCGTGGTCGCATGAGGATATGTCAGGCATCTCTCCCGACGTCATGGTTCATAGGTTGAACGTGGATCCAGATCATAAACCAGTGAAACAGAAGAGGAGAGCGTTCGACGCCGAGAGGTACACGGCCATAGCCGATGAAGTCTCCAAGCTCCTCAACGTCGAATTCATCAAGGAAGTACATTATCTAGACTGGATCGTCAATGTGGTCTTAGTGAAAAAATCAAACGGGAAGTGGCGGGTATGTGTAAACTACTCAGACCTGAAGAAGGCCTGTCCTAAGGATAACTTCCCCTTGCCTCAGATGGATCAGTTGGTGGATAGCACGGTTGGACATGAGCGACTCCTTCCTGAATGCTTATTTCGGGTAAATCAGATCCCAATGCACCTCCCAGACAGGCAAAAGACAACCTTCATCACCGATAAAGGACTTTACTGTTATCGGGTCATGCCTTTTGGCCTGAAGAAGGCTGGGGCAACATACCAAAGATTGGTGAACTAGATGTTCATCAAGCAGATCGGTCGGACAATAGAAGTTTACGTCGATGACATGTTTGTCAAGAGCGTCAGAACATCCGACCACCTTACGGACCTCGGGGCGACATTCTCGATCCTCCGGGAGTACGACATGAAGCTGAACCCGGCCAAGTGCGTCTTTAAAGTCGATTCGAACAAGTTCCTTGGGTTTCAAGTTAGCCAGAGAGGCAACGAGGCGAATCCCAAGAAGATCAAGGCACTGCTCGATATGAGCTCACCTCGGACAACGAAGGAGATCCAGTATCTGATTGGCCGAGTAGCAGTGCTCGGTCGGTTTATCTCCAGAGCTACAGATAAGTCTCCCATTTTTTCAGCAACTGAAAGGTTACAAGAAAGCCGAGTGGACCCCTGAATGCAAGCAGGCGTTCCAACAACTGAAGCAATACCTAGGTTCACCTCTCCTGTTGTCGAAGCCGGAAGAGGGCAAGCCCCTATTCTTGTACCTAGCGGTCTCTGCCTCGACTGTCAGCTCTACACTCATTAGGGAGGTAGGAGGCAAGCAGTATCTTGTCTACTACATAAGCAAGGCAATGTTACCTGTCGAGACCAAGTACCCAAGCATGGAGAAACTAGTACTCTATTTGGTCTTCTCAACGCGGAGGCTACGCCCATACTTCCAAGTACACACCATCGTTGTCCTGACCAACTCCCCCCTCAGGCAAGTCCTTCGAAAGCCAAATGTCTCAGGTGGCTGACAAAATGAGCGATAGAACTTGGGGAGTTTGACATTCAATATCGTCCGAGGACTGCAATCAAAGGTCAGGCTGTGGCTAACTTTATAACTGAGTTTACCATTCCGGGTGCACACCGAAGCAGCTCTCGCGACCCCACCTGTTCCCCCGCCTATAAAGGATAAAGAGTCGGAGTAGAAGTGGGTCCTTTATGTTGACGGGTCGTCCAATGTCAAGTGAGCCGGGGCAGGAATTATCCTGGTTGCGCCTGATTCTACGACTATATAGTACGCTATCAGGCTTGGTTTCAGAGCTTCTAATAACGAAGCAAAGTACAAGGCCCTGTTGGTAGGACTTAGACTAACAGCCAGTCTGGGGGTTCAGTCCCTTGAAGTGCGGTGTGATTCTCAACTTATGGTGAACCATATCTCCACCGAGTATGACGCTAAGGAAACCAAGATGGTGGCCTATCTGGGCGAGGCCAGGAAACTGATAAAAAGATTCTGGAGCTGCATTATCAACCAGATTCCAAGGGCAGAAAATTCTTGGGCTGATGCCCTCGCAAGGTTAGCCTCGGCTACGGAAGGAAAGATTCCTTGGATCATCCCCGTGGAATTCATAGAGAACCCGTGCATCGACCGAACCAGGAAGTGGTCAACCCGGTGGAAACTACCCCAAGTTGGATGGACCCGATCTACAACTACCTTGTATCTGGTGAGGTCCCCCAGGATAGATTGGAGGCCCAACGCCTGAAGATCAGAGCTACTTGATACATTGTCTTTGACGGGGTCTTATACAAGAAGGGGCACTCATACCCTACCTCAGATGCCTCTGACCCGAGGAAGTGGACTGTGATACATGAGATCCATGAAGGCATTTGCGGAAATCACTTCGGCGGCCGAGCCTCGGCTCTAAAGATACTCCGCCAGGGTACTTCTAACCGACCATTCGAGAAGACTCGAAAGATTATGTCCGAAGGTGCGACAAATGACAGAGGTTTGCCGTT
>JAJHSJ010000006.1:70136348-70201592 GCA_021015155.1 Magnolia officinalis | reverse complement strand
TGTGAGCCCATATTCAAGCTGCTATGAAAAAACTCGCCAAAGGAATGGAATGACGACTGTCAAGAGGCTTTCGACAAGATCAAATAGTACCTGCTAAAACCTCTAATACTCACGCCACCTATATCTCTGACGCGGCAGATGTAATCAGATGTGTTCTTGGTCAACACAACAATACCAGAAGAAAGGAGCAGGCGATCTACTATCTAAGCAGACGATTCACAAGCTACGAAGCCAAATACTCTAGCTTAGAAAAGACGTGTCTCGCCCTAGTCTGGGCAACACAACGGCTACAACAGTACATGATCAGTCACCCAATTCTTCTGCTCACTCGCATGAACCCGTTAAAGTACTTGTTCGAAAAGCCAGCGCTAACAGGCAGGATCGCAAAATGACAGCTGCTGCTTTTAGAATTCGACATCACCTATGTCACCCAAAAGGTAGTCAAGGGACAGGCATTGGCCGATCATCTAGCAGCCCACTCATTGCCTGATTATCAACCACTGAAGACTTTCTTTCCCGACGAAGACATCCTACTTATCGAGAAAGAAGAAAGAAAAGCAGGACAATGGACGCTCTTCTTCGACGGAGCTGCAAACTCAAAAGGAAGTGGAGTAGGCGCCATACTCTACTCTCCTGATGACGTCCCAATTCCCATATCTAGGCGACTGACATTCCAATGTACCAACAACATAGCTGAATATGAAGCATGTATTGCCGGTCTAAGAGAAGCCATAATCCTCAACGTGAAGAAGTTACGAGTCTTCGGAAACTCGCAACTCATCATCAATTAGATAAATGGTGACTGGAGGACCAAAGACGAAAAGTTGATCCCTTATCATGTCTATCTGGAGAACTTAATTGAAGTGTTTGAAGAAATCACTTTCTCTTACATGCCCCGGATCAGGAATCAATTTGCAGATGCCCTAGCTACCCTCGCCTCAATGTTGGAGATCCCAAAAGGAGTTGCTGAATGGAAACTCACTGTTGAACTCCAGAAAGAGGCTGTGTTCTACCTACAGATTGACGAAGCTGAACCTTCTCCAAATGATCAACCATGGTACACGAACATCAAGGAATATCTTGAACATCAGAAGTACCAGAAAGGAACAGCCCCAACTGATCGACATTACTATCCAACGACTAGCAAAACAATTCATGATTACCGGGGGCATCCTCTATAAGCGATCCTTCAACCAAGTCCTTCTCCGTTGCGTGGATGAAGCAGAAGCGGCACAGATCATGTCTGAAATCCACGAAGGACTATGCGGCCCACACATGAATGGATACATGATGGCGAAGAAGATCTTATGACTCGGATACTATTGGCTTACAATGGAGACAGATTACTACAAACACGTCAGGAAATGCTTCAAGTGTCAGGAACATGCAAACCAGATTTATGCGCCCGCTTCCGAACTCTATAGCCTGACATCACCATGGCCCTTCTCTGTATGAGGATTGGACATCATCGACAAAATCAGCCCCAAAGCATCAAAGGGGCATGAGTACATCCTAGTGGCAGTAAATTACTTCACTAAGTGGATAGAGGCAGCATCCTACACCACCATCGCAGCATCACATGTGGTCAAGTTTATGAAGAACAACATCATCAGTCGATACGGGGTCCCTCATGCCATCATCACTGACAATAGAACCCCGTTCGTCAATAAAAGGATGGGCGAATTCCTCGACAAATTTAAAGTTCAACGTCATCGGTCAAGCCCCTGCCGTCCCCAAATGAACGGTGGGATCAAAGCTGCAAACAAGACCATCATTCGCATACTGGAGAAGATGGTGAAGACATATCGTGATTGGTCAGAGATGCTTCTTATGCACTCTGGACTTACCGAACGTCTGTACGGTCTACTATAGGCGCAACTCCATATAAATTAGTATACAGAATGGAAGCAATACTACCAGTCGAAGTAGAAGTCCCATCACTACGGATACTATTAGAAAGTGAAGTCGAAGAAGGCGAGTGGCAACAAGCAAGGTACGACCAACTGCATCTTGCAGACGAAAAATGCTTGCGGGCGTTAAGTCACTCCCAATGTTACCATAGAAGGATCGCTCGGGCCTACAACAAGAGGGTTCGAAAGAGAAGTTTTAAAGTTGGCGACATGGTCATGAAACGCATCCTACCACCACACTTGCCAGATCCCAAAGGGAAATTCAAACCTTCGTGGGATGGACCGCTGATCATTCGGGAGGTACTCTCAGGAGGCGCTCTTCGGCTCACCAATATGAGAGGAGAGAATCTTCCTGAGCCCATCAACGCCGATAATGTGAAAATCTATCACGAGTAGCCATACCTAACCTTGTCATTGATTACAATCGCAAAGTTGCACCCATCACATTTCCTACCAAAACCCCAAAAAAAAAAAAAAAGTGTGTATATGTCCATCAAGAAACACCTACCATTTCCCTTACAAAAGAAGAAAGTCAAAAAAAAAAAAAAAAAGAGGCAAGAAAGAAAGAAAATAAAAAAAAAATTGAAGAAAAAGAAGAAAATCCTAAAAAAGAAGAAAACCTCAAAAAGAATGAAAAAGAAGAAGTCCATTCCAACATCCTCAAATAACCCAATTAAAGGCAGCTTACGATTGTACCTAGAGACAAAGATAGGCAGGTAACCAGTCGGCCGGATATGAAGGAAGTCTCCCCCCCATCACTCCCGGCACTTCAAAAAAAAAAAAAAAAAGAGGGAGGGCATGCCTAAGCAAAAAGGGCGAGTTGAAAACCCGAAAGGGCGGCTCAAGTAAAAACAGCAGGCATGTGGCAGACTTGGTGAAAACCTGAAAGGGCGCCAAGGATAAAAATAGCACAGCTGCTAAGGGGCAGGCAAGATCAAAAATCCAGGATGTAATAAAAACCTTAAAAGGCACTATGGGTAAAAATGACGGGAAAAGTCGAATGTAGCGAAAACCTGAAAAGACGCTATGGGCAAGAATGGTAAGAAATAAAAAAAATAAAATAAAAGTGCAGGTACAGAGGAAGCCAACCACCATCACAAGATACAAGGAAAAGTCAACTTCGGATCAATATTCTATCAAACTCTGCCCAAATCCGGGGATGCAATCTTCGATACCCTCTCAGGAAACCAAGACTCTAATAACACAATTTAGACTACTGCACAACGTGGGCTAAGCCTAAGATCCTGTTCCCAATCATCCAAAGCACAAATTCAAACACAAGCAAATATTGACAAAATTGGCCCAAAACAAAATCTTTCATTCCTTTAAAAAATGTTTTTAAGTACACTGCTTTTCTTTCCTCTTGACTTCAAAAACAAAACCATGCATGCATACAAAATAAACAGTTGATCGCAACCAAGGATCATAGGTGAGGCCCTATCCCTCAAATATAGAGAGTCTCTGTCTAAGCCTCTCTATCTCCATACGCAGGTAGAAAGCCTCATCTCTGTCCAGGCGATGTGCTGCAAGCATGCTCTCATCATACAGTCGTCCCACTACCAAACGACGAGCCATATCCTCACATGTGTGGCGAAGGACAGTGATCTTAGAGATCAGGTGACCATGTGTGACCAGCAAGAAGGAAGGGTCAATGAAGGGTCGCTCCTCAAAAGCCTCGAACGAATCAACAGCACATGAAGAGGATGAGGCAGTATCACCCACCATGTCCTAGTCAGCAGCCTCGTCCTCCAAATGCCAACCAGGAATCTGGCGATACAATGACTACTCTGCTACCCACTGCTGATATGATACCGTCGCCATGGGAGGACCCCAGGACTCAAGATCCAACGCTACTGCATCCAAGGAACCCTGCCAAGAAATCCAGACTCGTCTATACAGAGCTGTCAAATCAGATGGAAGAGGGGCGTGCCCAAATCCAGAAAAGGCAAAGTCCAGGATATCCTGCCAAAAGCCAAATTGTCGAAGAAAGCGCATAGGGTGATAGGAGTAGTATCCCCGAAGCCCCAGCAGCAACAAAGGGGTACGAGCAGCACTACATATCAATGGGGAACGATGGAGCCAAGGAGGCTCCCAACCGACCTCCCACCCTCGCACTGTGATACAACGGCTCTGTGGCCTCGGCATCAAGGGGAAGGCCATCGAGTAGCAAAGATACCACATCACCGCGGCGGGAATCGGGCCACATAAGCGGAGGAGTCATAAAGAGGTGCTCCCACAGCCACACCTGTAAGACGGTATGACTCAGGAGGCAAGCAAAAGAACAACACTAGGCAAAAAAAGAGGACAAGAACGAAGAATACCTGGAGGAATGTGCAACAACCCCGGAGGATGCGGGTCCGTACCAATGAACACTCAGTCAGCCCTAGAAAAAGCTCCGCCAGCACCACTGAAGTGATACCCTTACGATACAGAACATGGCGGAACACATCCAGCAGAACCCCCAAGGAAGACTGTCGCCATCCGGAGAAAAGCAGCTCGGCGAGAACGCAGAATATCAGCGCATTTAGGCATTGAAGCTGGCGATCAGATACAAGGGCACCGCAGGAAGTAGAGCAGCGATCATACAATATCTTGAGTGACCACTCGCCGGTCCTACCCTCTGCAGTGTGAAGAGCAGTGAGGAATCCAAACCAAGAGATCAGATCAGAAGAGCGGACTGGATCAGATGCAGGAATATAAGGCTCACGGATGAGAGGAAGTCCAGATAGGCGAGAAAACTCATCCAGAGAAGGACCCAACTCCAAGTCATTAAAGGAGAACAAATTCAAGGACGGTATCCAATCATATAGTGCCGCGCTCAACAGTCGCCAATCCAAACGGACCCGGTGAAGGTGGAGAACCTCCCGGAAGCCCAAAGAGCTCAACTCGAAGATCTCAGACTCGGTCAAGCTCTCAATCCAGATGTGCAACCGCTCAGAACAAGTACCGCGTGGCTGCAACCTGCAAGTCCGAACGGGCACACCCTTTACAATCTGGACTCCAGGATCCATCGACGCGTCGTCAAAAATAGGCATACCCTCGTCCAACAGATCAATCTCATGATGTTAAAAAAAGCCAACCTCACCCATCGCATCACGCAGAGTATCCTGGAAAAGCTGCAACAAGTGGGCCCGAATCCCCAACAACCGTTACGTCAGGAGCCATAGAAATGAACAAGCCCCAAGAGCTACAACATCTAAAGTATCCCAATAGCTGACAGGATCTGTACTCTGGATCCCAACAGAAGCTGACGGTCCCATCACTACCTCGAAATCTGCACCAAAGATCTGACCCAGGCCATCCAAAAGACCATCACCCGCCAAATCCAAACTATCCAAACCATCCAAACCGCTAAGATGGGACCCGCCATTCATCCTAGCCTGATCCACACCATCCACCCCATCCATCATCACCACACTATCATCCACACCGCCCATCATCCCTCTACCAATCAAGCCATCCACCACCATCATCACGCCATCCTCACCATCCAAACCACCCATCGCCACCATGCTAACATCTCCAAACCCCGGTGGTCCATCTGATATGAACCCATCAAAGCCATTCAAACTATCTAACCCAACCTCACATCCTCCATTAATGGTGGTAGGAATCATATCATAAATAACATTGATCTCTCCAAAAGAATTCATTTCTCCTCAACTAACCTTCATCAATCCATCCATAAATAAATCTCCTCCATCATTAATGGGACCAACAACTTCTCCACCATTTAAAAACCCCCTCATTATTGTTGGCCATAATGATTGGAAAAGGAAGAGACAAAGGGAAGGGACAAAAGAGAAAAGGACAAAGAGGAAGAAAGTAGATGGGACAAAAGGAATGATTCGGACAGTCGGATCAGGCGAGGGAAGACAGAAAGGAGGCAAAGAGAATAAACAGAAAGGTGGGGCAGTCGCTGGAAGAAAAGATGAACGGAGGCGGCGATCCGATTACCGCCTGCGGTACTCCAACCCCCGCTCTCAGAACTGACACTTTGCATTGCTGCCGCACTGACAGGACAGCCTGGGAGGAAAAAAGTCTCCGGGCGGCAATCCAAGTACCGCCCACGGCAGACGGATTACCGCCTGGGCCCACTTTCGGGCGAAATTTAGGCGGGGCCCTCTCCTAAAGGCCAGGACCCGAGAACAAACTTCCATGTGTCCAATCAAGGACTACAAAAGCTGATTAAAAGACAGTGCGAGAAGGCAACATTGAGCAAGCTGGATTTCATATGAACAGTTGGATACACAAGCAAGGATACATCGTTACATGGTACAGTGAACTAATCGTCATCAGGAAGATAAGTGTCAGTATCCTTGCGACGAAAGTGTGGCCGCAAGATCCCTCCTCCAGCAAAACGCATGCTACCACCAGGAGCATAGCCAGGCTGTAAGATAAGACCAATGCCGTGCTGCTCGCACCAAGAGCTATACTCTATATCGGGATCGACGAAAGCACTAGCATCATATCCCTCTAAGGCGACCGCTAACTCCCTCTCGGGTACCGATCTCCAATTAGAAGGCCCGGACGGTGGGCTAAGTGGCACCATGGGACTACCGGTCAACTGCCAGAAAAGTCTCTCTCCCTACCACTTCGTCACTCGCGGATCTTCCAGAATGCGGCGACATCGTGAGGCTTGAAAAGCCTCCTGAGCTCCAAGAGTGAGTGTCGCGTTCGACCGGAGATATGGCCTGGTATGGAGCTACAAAAAGGAAACAAGTCAAAGGCTGATAAGCGAGCAGAAAGCAACACAAGGGCAACACAGGAGTGGGCACATCACTCACATCATCAGGAACAAGGACATCGATATTCGACCTCCAGGCAAGATCTGAAAACAGACGTGTACTGCTGCGGTTATCCTTGTACCACAGTATCATGCGAGGAAATGGAGGTGAATGGTCGATCAGGGTGGGCGCTAGATGAGGAAAGTGGTCAAAAAAGCAGACTTGCGCAAAACCACCATCAGACAAGACACACCAAATTGTCTCCAGAGAAAGCAGAGTAAAAGGATGACAAGAAGGTTCCTCGATGACTGGGTAAAAGCCAGTCAAGGATCGACTAATGCAGTGGCTGGCCTTGTCTAGCCCTTCATACAATTGGGCCAGGAGGGCCGCATTCCAGTTGTACGAGGTGGGAAAAGTTATGTATGCCACGAGTGACAACCGACGGGAACTCACAAGCTCATTCCCGTGGCAGAAAATCATTGCACCCATGGTGTACAGATTAAGGCCCGGGCCTTCACCACAGTCGCGGCCTCGGTCTCAGGAATGTGTCTGGCAAAGTTTGATGATATCCAGAAGAGTTTGAACCGAGGACCGGTAAACTCAGTAGCATCTGGCATCATCCCCAACATCTCCATCCAATCATCCTCAGTGGGCACTGGAAGGTTATCCTCAAAAGGGACAGATCCTCCGTCATACTGGAGACCCAACTGCATGTATACATCGTAGGGAGTAATTCCCCACTCTCCAAAAGGTAGTTGAAAGGTGTGAGTTTTGGGGTGCCACCCTCCGTCAAAGCAGATAAGAGAGACATGTTCGTCCTACTTAAACGAACTCGGAATAGGTGGGCGAACGGAGTGCGCTCCAGAACCTCGAAAAACGGGGGTTGGGGGTCATGGAACCAGTCAGGCCAGTGAGTCCTGACCCCTCGCCCTCTCAGAATCGCAGGAGCGCCACCCTCCCGGGCCAGGTCAGACAGATGTCGTCCTTCTCGTGGTACATGGTATGGATCTGACGACTGACGAGACGAACTAGCCTCGTTTTTACCACGACGAGGCATGCTGCATAGGAAAGGTATACAAGTAAGTCCACTTTTCAAAACATGGGCCCACTTTCGAGGCCCATGTTTCAAAGCCCATGTTAAAGCCCATTTCAAAAAAAAAGGGGCCCCCAGCCCATTTCCAAAGAGATCCAGTCTAAAAAGCCCATCTCTAGGCCCATTTCAAAAGCCCAGGCCCAGTCCAAAAAGCCCATATCCAGGCCCATTTCAAAAGCCAGGCTCATTTCAAAAAGCCCATCTCAAGGCCCATTACAAAAGCCCATCTCAGACACATTCCAAAGCCCACTTCTTCAAGCCCATTTCAGAAAGGCCCATCCCAAAGTTCATTTCCAAAATCCATATCCAGGGACTTTTCTTTCAAAGTTATCAAGCCTTTGGACATGATTAGATCATGATGCAGAGCACTCGTGGGAAATCTCATCCATCCATTGTTTACAAGATGGCCAACTAACAAAGTCTACATCATCCACCACTCAAGTAAACCCCAGATCATCCATCCAACGGTCCAGATAATAAATAAATAAGCAATAAACAATATTTAAAAGGGTGGGGCCCTTTCTTATCACACCCCATTCCTTCAAATAAAAAAATAATTAAAAAAATCAAAAATCAAAAATCAAAGAAATAAAAATCTAGCCAACGAGTTAATCCAAATTTCCAAAAAAAAAAAAAAATCAATAAAGTCCAACAGTTCAGATCAAGATGGTCCGGAGGTCCTGATCACAGCCCTCTCCAAACCCAAGAAGAGATCCAACCCATTAAAAGCTCCATAAATGAATGGCCCAACAAGACCCATGCAAAGACTTGACGGCCACGATTACCTGAAATGGAGAAAGAAAGAAATATGGAGAAAATAAGTTGAAAAATCCTCTCAAAATAGCTCCAGGGACCACAATGGGTCCCTGGACGTCCCACACGAAGGATTCAAATAATGGATGAGGTTGCACCGGACGGACCAATGCACGACTCCGACCGCTAGACAAAAAGGGCGACCGGCGGTAGCCGGACTGCCGCAGGCGGCAATCCGACCGCCGCCCGACCAAAAGTTTGCATGGGGCAGCGGGCTGTCCCCTAGGGCGGTCTAAACAACCAGTTTTTCCTTCTAACTGTTGGATAATACCTGAAAAATTTTTAAAAATAGACCCAAGTTTTCAAAAGTTACCAAAACAATCCTAGATTTTCAAAATTACCAAAACAGACCCAAGTTTTCAAAAGTTACCAAAACAATCCTAGATTTTCAAAATTACTAAAACAGACCCAAGTTTTCAAACGTTACCAAAACAGTCCTAGATTTTCAAAAGTTAACAAAACCGCCCCCCAAATTTTGAAAAAAAAAATAATAATAATATCTTAGCCCCATTAATTTATTAGTGGAGGCCATCTAACTTTGCTGCAAATAAAAACCGCACGAAGACGACCTCCCGCAAGATCGAACGGATATTTTCTAAAATCCAAAAAAATCTTTGCAAATAAAATCACCGAGGAGTCTAGCTCCAAAGGGAATAGATCTTCAAAAATCAAAATTTTTAAAAAATGCACGCGGCGCGCAGTACACTGAGAAATCTTCCATATTCTCTAGTTGCGGCCAGTGCAAACAGCTAAATAAGATTTGATCTCTTCCGGTTTCCTCGGAGGATGATCGAATCCGTACATGATACATGTACGATTGCCCCGATCTCTATATCTGGACAGTCGTACGAATGCTAGTAAGAAATGAGTGGATCAATCTCTGGAAAGAATAATCAAACTCAAAGTGACAACAATCCATTGTAACCAAAGTATCAAAATCAGCAAACTGCATGGCAAAAGATTACCTGCACATACCTAGTCCGGGATGTTCAGAAATTTTGATCGAGTCCAAGTCGGCGTAGTGAGTTCCCTGTAAGGCCACACCAACGCGCAGGGCAACTAACCACTTTGACGATCAAATGGAACGAATACTCCTAGGGTGATTACATAGCAAAGGAAACGACAAACCAAACAGTATGGAAATCCTCATAAAGCCGCGACAAATACGCTGAGGCCCTTACTTTTCAGACTTACTCTCCAATGCTATCAATAATCCGATGTGAAAGGGTTGTGATTGGTGACCCGTAAAGCCGCAACGAATGCGCAGGGGACAATCACAACGTTTTCCTCAACCCTCGTGATGTGTGTAAGTCATCTTTCTCTAAACAGTCAACTGACAATGACACAATGGCAGGCAACAGATCAGAGTCACTATCCTTTCTGACCAGAAGGGTGGGGTGTCCACTTTCTTTGGCCTTTGGTTGCTTGCAACCTCGGCCAAAGAGGGGCATCTGTAGACACCCCACCCATGCTAACATCTTGAGAAAGCTAAAATAATATGAGAACTATGATCATATCCAAAACCGGCCCCTAACCCCAACTTAAAACCTAAAACCCTGGTCCCAAGTCCCCAAACTCCCAACCCGCAACCCGAAACCGCAATCCAAGCCGTCTAATATGCACACCACCTCGCTTATACCTTATACCATTGCCAGAACCCTCTACCCATACCTAAATCCACCACTCTGAGTTCCAGAAACCCAAAACGGAGATCGCCGGACGAATCGGAGCACCATATGAAACCCGCACGATCGAGTCCGGCCCGAACCGAGCCCAGACAGTAGTCTGACTACCGCGGGTGGCAGTCTGACTGCCGCCTGCGGTACTTCGAGTTCCGTCGCTCGCGACCCGCGTGTGAACAACTGTCCCAGCATCCAAAAGCCAACTTTGCCATAGATTTATCCCCCCAAAACTCACCATTTACCTTTTTACCAGCCCTAGAAGCCAATAGGATTGTGCCATGTGTCACCCCTCTCTCCTTAACCAATCACAACCCTTCATTCCAAAATTCTAACCCTTACCTAACCACTATTTACCATTTCACCATTGGAGAAGGCTATAAATAGCCCTCTCCTCTTCTCATTTCGAAACAACCACAACCACAACCACAACCAAGAGAACAAAGAGAGGGAGAGAGTGAGAGAGAAAGTGAGAGAGAAAGAGAGTGAGTGAAGAAGAGAATGAGGGAAAGGGAAGGAGCTCCCAAGCCCTCAAAGTTCTGATTTTTCTAGCCACCCCCTAGCCCTCCTCTCAACCCATCAAGCCCATAGGCCTAACCCAAACTAGTCATGGCCCAATCTATGTCTTAGCCTATTCAAGAATCAAGCCAAAGATCCATCATCCTACAAGCATTCATCATGACATCTACTCCCTTCTCAACCCCCCTGCTTATCTAGATCTCTAGTGAATGTATGCTCTGTGACTTGCCGTACATCGGATCCTGTCACATCAGAAATTTCTAGTGATCTATTCCATTTTTCTTACCTCTTTGCATAAGCATCATCACATTCGCCCTCTAGACACATTGTCGGACGTATGCTCTGTGGCCTGCCGAAATCTCGGATCTTGCTACATCAGAAATCCACGTGTGACTAGTCCCATCATGACCACAGCATCATCATCATCCCTTGAGAGTATTTTACCACACTAAGTAAAGACCATACATTTGTACGGGTAGAGGGGTGCCTAACCCCTTCCCTCTTTGTAACCGAGGTCCCTTACCCATAATCTCGGACCGCAGACCAAGAGTCAATTTAAGAAAGGAGAGTCTTCAGATTTCTCTAACCTTACATATTCCGTGGTTCTAGCCGACTGCGGGATTCTGAAATTTTTAGGCTAGTGGCGACTCCAATATCCATACTTAGCCTAATCACCCCTACCCCCAAATCCATAACATTTAAATCTGCGTAGGCGACGATTTTTCAGTGTCTACACATGGACTCAGAATGGAGTTCTAGGAATGCGTTCCGGGCCAATCAGATGTTGCCCAAATACAGAGTATTACATCGCAGTTTTATTTTCAATGTATACCCTACATCTGGTAATAAGGCCGAACTGACTACCTTTATGGTGTGTATTCTTCATTCTGTTGTATCTGGCATTCCGATGTGTCTTCCTTCATTCATCTGCTATTTCATTATCCAATTTTGACTTCATCTGGGGCATAGTGATATTCCATTCACTTATTTGATGACCACCCCTTGCTTTACATTGTTCTGTGGTCATGCCACCTGGAAAAGCTCCTACTTCTCATCTTCCATTCAACAAGATGAATTCGAAGTTAGCACCTGGTCAAATTGATAGGGATGCTGGAGAAGTTAGAGAAGAAGTTGGAGAGGAAGATGCGTTGCCAACTGACGCCGATATGGATGATATTTTTAATGAATTAAAATCTAATGACATTGAGGTTGATCCTGATTTCCAGCCTTCTGGTTTTGATGAGCGCCTTCGCTCACTAGAAGAGATGGTGGATGGACTGAAAATTTTCCAAGATAATCAAATGAAGTATATGCGTAAGTATTTTAGACGCATAAATAAGGGATTACACCAGATTGATCCATCTATTCCACCTCCATCTTCATCTGGTTCTGATTAGTTCTCTTTCTTTTGTTGGACTTGTATTAACTACTTAACTTTACTCTTCTTGGTGACTCTTATATTTGGTCATGTTTAA
The DNA here is from genome assembly GCA_021015155.1 of Magnolia officinalis. Classification (NCBI taxonomy): domain Eukaryota; kingdom Viridiplantae; phylum Streptophyta; class Magnoliopsida; order Magnoliales; family Magnoliaceae; genus Magnolia; species Magnolia officinalis. Next base: position 70,189,376 of record JAJHSJ010000006.1, on the reverse strand, counting down.
CTGTGTGTGATGTGGTTACTCTATTTATTATGTTTTAATTTGCTAACTTTCACACTCTTTCTTACTCTCTTCACATATTTAGATACCACATTCCCATATTTTTCATTTTTTTCTTCCTTTGTCATTTTGTGACAAAAGGGGGAGAAATTAGTGTAGTATATGATTGCTCATTGCTTAATCTTTTTTTTTTTTTGTGGTTCTGGAGTGGATGTAGAGATTTTTTTTTTTTTTTTTTTTTTTTTAGATATGTATATGTAAGTCTTATTTTTGGATATGTATATGTAAGTCTTAATACAAGTCTCTACTGAGCTCAAGTTGAGGGGGAGTTATGATTATTGGATTTAATGTGAATTGAGTGAATCTGTGTATTATAATAGGTTAATCTTCTGTAAGTTAGTTTTCTCACAAATTTGACAAAGGGGGAGATTGTAAGTGCTATGTTGTAAATCTACCACCCTGTATTGTCAAATTTTGTTGTGCCAAAACACTTCGAAATGTTGGACTTGTTTTGATAAATGGAATGTTCACCTTCAAGTTCAAATAGATGGAAAGTTCACCTTCATTCGAAGATGAGCTTCATGTTATCTACATCGACATTTAGTGTGCTACAATTATGCAGGTTCAACTACGAGAACAAGTTGAAGTTCACCAAGTCCAAGTGCACTCTCTCAAGCTCAAGTTCAAGTGCATCACTTGCTCAAACGTAAGTTCAAGCTCGAGTTCAAGTTTAAAGCTCAAATACATTTGATCAAGCTTAAGTCTCAAGTCACATGCTCAAGACACAAGTTCGAGACATAAGCTCAAGTATACGAGGTCAAGCTCAAGTGCTTCAAAGTATCCTATCTACCGAAGCGACCGATGTTTCAATTTCAATATTACATTTAAGGTATACATGACCCTAGAAATTCCTTAGGATTAGGTCATTAACATTGCATGTTTAGGTCATAGTATTTATTTTAGGCTTTGCTTCGACTAGTCCTATTCTTGGTTCGACTAGTCTAGGCACTGGCTCGACCAGTTCAGGGTCTTTCTCGACCAGTCCAGGATTTTACTCAAAAATCAGATAAGGTTGTTTGGTCTTCAACTAGTCGAGTACCCTACTCGACCGGTCATGGAGTCTGGCTCGACCAATCGAAAAGGACTCGACTCGAACTCTAGCAACGCTAATTTAATTCACTCGACCAATCGAGGGTCTGTTTTATCCGATCGCGCCAAAAATTTTGGTTCTGATAGGACCAGTCGAGCCGAACCTTAGACCAGTCGAGGGAACCGAATTGCAGCCTATAAATAGAGGACATCTTTCAGATTTTTTCATTCATTCCAAGCCAATTCAAGCTACCACTCTGAGAGATAAGTCCCCACTATTGTGAAGCTATTGTGAGGTATTTAAAATTTATTTTAAATAGCTTTTTGGTTTTTTGAATTTCTTGATCTCTTGATTCCATTCTAATTGATATAAAAGGGGATTTTGCTTTAACCCTTTTTGAGATCCAAGAAATTGAATCCAAGTAGCCAAAGGTTGGATTTAATTTAAAATTCATCTAGACCTAGAACCCCTTCATTTGTGAGATTGAAGTTTGAACATCTTCATCTACAAAGAAGCAATTCTACCGGCTACATCTAAGAACATTCTTCAGATAAATATTGTATTTCAATTTTCTATATTTTTGGTTTGTGAGATTCAGCTAAGAAAATATCTATTTGTGATTTTGACTGAGATCAGCCAGGAAAATCTCAGCATGGGGTTTTTGATTGTGTACGCCCATTGAAAAACATATCTGTAAAGGTTTTAAGGCGAACCTTGGAAAACCTTCTTTCTTAGCCAATATCCCGTGGGTGTGGATATTGGGAGTGGAGTAGTTGTATGGTTGTTTGCGAACAGTTAGTGTACACACACGAACCACTATAATTCTTGGAGTTGTGGCGGATGATTGTATTTGATTATGTGTGTGAATGTTGTAATCTATTTTATGCTTTTGTGGTGAATGTTGTAATAGCTAGGTTTATTTATTTTGCCTCTGTATCGGTTTAAGTTTTTTATACTTACCGACGTTCTAGAAATCAGGTTGTCCTACCATAAGCCATTGGTTTTTGGTGTAAGGTTGTCCTTAGAACAACGTTTGTATCAACCTCTCAATACTTATGCATTTGAGGTTGCTTTAGATTTCCGCTATTTGAGTTTATTTTCTGCATTTTATTTATTATTTGGTATAGTCCTATTCACACCCCCCAGGACTTGGAGCTCTCCCTTTTCAGCTCGTCACCCCAGCGTAGGCCGATAGCTCGAACAATGTCTCATACCACCATGCCCGACTCTCGAGACTTGTGGATCATATCACCAATGGTTGTAAGTGAGCGTTCTAGGGATGTGGGTGCCCCAGGTTTAGATGGGCGTGATCATACATGGTAAACACACATGATTGGCCAACTGGTGGACTAATTTGGCTAATTCAAGTGGCATTAGGTGCAAGCATCCTGTGTAGTCCAACTACTGCCGGTTGTCCGTATTCGACCTATATCAATCGGATTTGGCCCTTGGGCAGCCAACCTAATAGGGTTGCCTGTACGGCTTTTGCAATTTGTTAGCCAACCCGATTGGCCAATTAGTTAACATTTCATAACAGGTCACGTACATTACTTATTTCAGAAAATTATATGCATGCATGACATTAAATTTGGGCATTCTATTTGAATCGAGCATCATGTCAGACATACGGATACATTGCCCCAAATCATCGTAGACTTCACAATTATTAAACAATTAGTTGCATGAGTTAGAGAATAGGGTAAATCATGGACAACAATTCAATAATTATAGCCTAATTTAGTATGAAAGCAAAGTTTGGCTATATTAAGCATGATTCGCAAATTCATGGAAGACGAATAATCGAAGGATACTCGCTGATTAATATGTGCATCACAATTTTCACAACACAATCATTAATTGTGACCTAGGTTCGATAATTGGTCACTAAGGATAATAGTCCGCACTTAGGGAAAATCCGACGATTCTCTGGTGCCGCACCTAGGATACTGACTGAGCAATTGGTGAATTGACGCCCTACATCGCAAAGCTCAAATTTCAAAGGGGGCTAGGGGATTACTTCTCTATCGTCACCGGGCTACTCTCTACGATGGGGCGTTGTTGAGGGCTCCGATGTGGGCAGCGACAATAGAGAAATTCCCCAAATCAACTCGCCAAGGAGCTCTCTCTCTCACTTCTCCCCACTCCCCCTCTCCCTTGCAACTGAATTTTTGTATGGGAGTGAGGGAGTGTCATTTTGTGCTTTAAATAGTCCAGATTCTGTGTCTAAATGACCCTGTGGGTCCTTTTTCTAACATGCATGCCCCTAGTGGGCTGGATTTTGGTCCACAGGTCCCCTATAGGGATCCGCTGGCTCATCAGCACCATGGGCGGGTGCCCCATCATAGGATGAGCGATCCATCCAAATTTGGTGGAGATCGGATGCCTTGATCGACCGTGGGGACCCTACTTACGATCGACGACCACCAGCACTCGATTGGAGCCACTGTTATACGGATATGAGCAGAGAAATGTCTCTGGATCATGACTCGAGTTTAATCGCAATCCGATGGTCGAAAAGTCGCAACTTCACAATTTAGTAACAGGCCAACTTCACTTAAGTTTTATATTCAGGTCCAGGAAGTCACGCTTTTCAAGCATTTCCTTCCGGCCCAAGTTGTGCGGTTCAGGGCACCGTCTAAACTCGTCATCCGTAATGGACCTCAAGCCCAGTGAAGTCAACAACTTCCAATAGTTTCGGACTTAGTAGAATTTTGACGGGTGACTCACCCTCATTTTAGTCTGTCAGAACGGATTTTGGGAGGGCCAGCTCTCACGGTCCTTATTGAGTCCCGATCATGCTTAGGGCTAGTTGTGTCTGTGACGTTATCCTCTTAGAATTTTTAGAATGTGGTCGCTCTACATTATTCACTCTCACTTCCCGAAGCTACGCACGTGTTCCATAATAACTGCCTAATACGGTCTTGAGGTGGCTCGCTAGTGGACACTCTAGGGTCTGATGTCATTTTGGCTCGGGTGTTGCACAGAATAATACCAAAACATTCCAGCGACCAAACATGAAAATCTGGATTTTACCAATGGCATCGAAGAGCCTTCGATGACATCGAAACTTACTTTGATGGCATCGAGCAGGATACCTAAAGTGTCCAACAACCAAATCGATTTATACTAAAAAATCTCAATGGCATCGAACCTGTCATTGAGAGACTGTTTAATTACATATTTAAGACATCTATCAACATTTTATGCATACCCATAATCTCTTACATGGCAAGAAAGCACTTGGAATAGCAAATGGCCCAACCGGGCAGGCTAGGCTGAATACACAGCCCAAGCTCGACTCAATTGATACATGGGTTTAAATTTTAGGCCTGAGCTTAACTTTTAGGGCTCGTTTGGATACAACCAATTAAGTTTTTTTTTTCCCTTACCATAGTAGGTAAGATATGTAACTTATTCGAGATAATTAAGTTTAGTTTATAATTAATTGTAAGTAGCTTTTTTACTTAAAGTTATTTAATCACTTCAATTTACTAAGTTGAAATCAAGATAAGTTAATTTAATGTATAAGTAGCTTATTTTGAATGGCTTATGATTCAAAAGCTCCCTTAAATAGCCATAAACTGATAGATTAAATTGTTCAATAAGTGGTTGTATGAATATTTTGTAAGTTGTATTAGGGCTTATTTGGTTTATATGGTACAATGGTAAATAGTTGTAAAAGCATAATGATTATTTAGTTTTTTAATTATGCGATGACATCGCTTATATTCTATTTGTAATGATGATTTCGCTACATTATTTATTTCACTATAAAATTTCAGTAAAAACAATATAACTTTAGAATAAAAAAATATAATAATTGTAATTTATTTTATGTACTCTTTTTACATGTCTAATTGACTCTTGATTTATGAGCTATAATTTTTTACTTAAGCGAGCACTTAAAAATAACAATAATGACTCATTTACCTTTCGTTTCATAGGAAATTGAAAAACTAAACAAACCTTTAGTTGTAAAAGATTGATAGATAATTCACTTGTGTAAGCATCTTGATTTAAAACAAAAATAAATAAATAAATAAAAATCAGTCATGAGTAAATTACAAATATTTGGTCATTTATACTAATTGTCTATCATACTTAATTTTTTTCAAAAAGAAGTGGCCTTACTTGTGTGTGAAGTAACATGCTTTCCGTTTAAAAAGTCTTAGGCATCAAAACCACACTTAAAAGTTATATAAGCATCCAAATGATACTTATGAGTAATTATTTTATCTATTGTTATATTAATATAATAAAATTAGTAATGATTATAAATTACTTTACTTATTTCTTATAAATAATAGCATTTCGTCAGAACGATAATAATTTTATGTTATTTGATTTATTTACAGAAAAATCATGACAACAGTAATATTACATTATTTCAATATCAAATTATTATAAAAATAAACTTATACTATTGTTTGACAATATTTATTAAAAAAATTGTATAATAATTAATTGATTATAAATTACTTTGCTTGCTTGTTGAATCATTTGCATTTGGCTGCCATTTTTGATTTGGAAAAATGATAATAAAATTACACTAATAAGCAAGTGGCCAAAACAAATAGGCCTTAAGGGCCTGTTTGGGCTGTGGGATTAGAAGGGATTAGGTGGGATGGGATTCATGTAATCTGTGCCCAATTCCACTCCATGTCTAGGAAGAATGGAAAAGCTTGGAATTACAGTAAATGGAATTGTATTGGGTTTTGTGCCAATTTCACTTAATGTTAGCAAGTTGTGTAGGTCCCATCACGATGTGTGGGATATATCCACACCGTCCACCCATTTATCGAGATTATTTTAGAGCATGGGCCAAAAAATCAAGTAAATCTAAAGCTCAAGTGGACCTAGCATAGAAAATAACGGGGATTGAATACTTATCGGTGAAAACTTCTTTAAGGCCACATAAGTTTTGGATCTACCTCATTTTTAAGCTCATGCCATAAAATGAGGTTACAAAACAAATGAACAGTTTAGATATAACACATGTGTGTTATTCTCAGTAATTTCAAATGATACTAGGTACATCCACTCAATGTACCACCGTATTACCAACAAAGCCTAGCATTAATCTTATCCCAAGGCAATAGGGTACAATCTTGCCATGGTAATAATTATGTTTCTTGAATCCCATCCCACCTAATCCCTTCTAATCTCACGGCCCCAACAGCCTGTGGGATTGAATTCATCTGGTTCCGTGCCAATTTCACTCCATGTTTGGAAAGCTTGGAATTAGATTGGATGGAATTGTGTAGGGTGGGCCAATTTTATTTAATGCTAGCAAGTTGTGTAGGTCCCACCCTGATGTGTGGGCTATATCCACACCGTCTATCCAATTTTTGAGATTATTTTAGAGCATGAGCCAAAAATCAGGTAATTCTAAAGCTCAATTGGACCCACCACTGAAAGCAGCGGAGATTGAATACTTACAGTTGAAAACTTCTTTGGGGCCGCATAAGTTTTCGATCTACCTCATTTTTCAGCCCATACCATAAAATGAGGTTACAAAACAAATGAACGGTTTAGATATGATACATATGTGTTATTCTGATAATTTCAAATGATGGTGGGTATATCCATTCAATGTACCACCGTATTACTAACAAAGCAGTGCATTAATCTAATCCCATGGATCAGGTGACAATCTTTACCATGGGTAATAATGACGTTTTTTTAAATCCAATCCCACCTAATCCCTTCTAATTCCGTTGCCCAATAAATGTAACTTTAATCCCGTGCTCTATACACGAAGAGACTTCATTGATATTTAATGTCTAGTACGCCTTAGATATTTAATGTCCACGTACCCATAAGGTGGACACGTGGACGGAAGATGAGTCACCACAGGTTAAGAATGGATGGAGAACAAACAATTCAATCCCTTCTTTGAGGTATTTTACACGCCAAGCCCACATGATCACTTACAAGAAGAACAAGTAGAGATAAAAATAAGAGAGAGAGAGAGATTGAAAAAAAGAAAAAAAGAAAGAGAGAGTATCAAAGATGAGAAAGAGTAATAACTTGGTTGGATTCATAAACTTCATAACATTACTATTATCGATTCCGATATTGGGTGGAGGAATATGGCTAAGCAGCAGAGCAACTCAAACAGATTGCATGAAGTTCCTTCAATGGCCACTCATCATTATAGGAGCGACTATCATGGTAGTCTCTCTCATGGGTTTCGCTGGATCTTGCTATCGGATTACATGGCTTCTTTGGTTATACCTATTTGTTATGTTCTTCGTCATCGCCGCACTTTTCGCTCTCATCATTTTCTCTTACTCTGTAACATCTAAAGGATCGGGTCATCCAGTACTTAATCGGGTCTATCTTGATTACTCACTATCCGATTACTCGGGTTGGCTTAAGGATCGAGTATCAGATGATAGCTATTGGATGAAGATCAGTTCTTGTATTAGGGATGCTAAGGTGTGCCGGAAGCTTGGAGTTGGTGCTGGTGGGTTCTCTGAGGCAGCTGATACGTTCTATCGCCGTCATCTCTCTCCCATTCAGGTGATGATTCACCTCTCTCTCTCTCTCTCTCTCTCTCTCTCTCTCTCTCTCTCTCATTCAGATTTTTTTTTTTTTTTTTTTCAATCGGCCCTCAATCATCATCACATCCGAACCCGACGGACCCAACCGGAATTCGGGTTGGATTGGGGTTGAAATTTGAAAACCACGAACCTGATTTCAATTCGGGTTGTGCAAATTCGGGTGGGGTTTGGAGTAAGCACATGTATTGGGTCAGGTACAGAGGACTTCCGGTTCGGCGCGTCGGGTTGGAATGGGATCGGGGAAGAACCCTCCAGTACCGAGGTCTTCGTGCTGATTGGTGCTGTGGGCCCCACCATGTTGTATGTGTTTTATCCGTGCCGTTCATTCATTTTTTTATAGCTGATTTTAGGGCATGAGCCCAATCCAAATCTCAGGTGGACAACATGAAAGGGAAACAGCGGTGATTGAACGTCCACCATTAAAGTCTTCGTAGTGGCCACTGTAGTGTTTGTTTGCCTTTTTACCTGAAAACATAAATATTAGCTTGATCCAAACCTTTCTTGGCGCCCAAGAAATTTTTAATGGTTAGAGTTCAATCACCACTGTTTCCTGTAAGGTGGTTCACCTGAGATTTGGGTCTGCCTTAGTTTTGGGCTGATGCCCTAAAATCATATGGAAAAATGGATGGATGGCGTGGATGAATCACATACATCATTGTGTGGTCCACAGGACCGAGGGGTTACCACCGAATCCGATTCAGGGACCCGACCCAATCCAACCCGCCAAAGTTTCACTACTAATAATCAGATCCGTTAAAATTACATATCATTACTCTTTTTATAATTATTTAAAATTTGGAGCTTATGAGGAAAGCTTTTGGGGTTTTTCATTATTTATTTATTTATTTATAAACATGACGTAGACCTTTGTAGACGCTGTACTCGTCTGTTCTCAGATTTAGAAGTTTCTGCTCTATCCTTGGATTATCCAGACAGTTAATCTAGAAACTCCCACTGTGGATTTTCAATGTGAAGAAAAGGAATCTCACTTTTCAAATATCTCATCGTCGATAGCTGGTGCGTTAGAAACAGAAGGTCTGGAGAAGCAGGTTTCTAACTCAGCTTGTTATGAACGCTGTTGATCCCAGTCAACGAGTCGATGAACGGTCTGGATCATAGCATGATGGGGCAGGAGCGGCCAGCAGATCAGGGGAGAGCGGACGCGGATTGCCTACTGACGCTGCCAGCAGCGAGCTCGCTACTGGTCGGGGCTCTGTGGGCTCACCATGATGTATGTGTTTCATCCGCGCTGTTCATCAATTTTTTCAGATAATTTCAGGGCATGAGTCCAAAAATGAGGCAGATCCACATGAGATGTGGGCCACACTACTCACACCACAGGAAAACAGTGATGATTGAACGACCACCGTTAAAAACTTCCACATGAGATGTGGGCCACACTACTCACACCACAGGAAAACAGTGATGATTGAACGACCACCGTTAAAAACTTCTTTGGGCCCACTGCAATGTTTTGTTTACCTTCCAACCAGTTGATTGGATCACACGGAACTGTAGGAAGGGAAAACACAAATATCAGCTTTATCCAAAACTTTTGTGGTGCTAGGAAGTTTTGAAAGGTGGGAATTCAATCACCACTGTTGGAATCATGCCAAAATGGATGGACAGGGTGGATAACATACATACATCATGGTGGGGCCCACAGAGCAGCGTCAGTAGGCAACCTCCGTCCGGGAGAGCGACCCTTTCCAGCAATGAGCAATCTCTTTTATTATTATTATTATGATCAGGCTCGCCTCTTGGGCCCCACCATGTGATGTTACGGATTCCACATCTGGAAGCGCGTTACTTTTATGGTTAGAATCGCAGATCTCAATGAAAGTACATTCTCACCGTCCATGCTATGCCCCCAGCGGACACAATTTGCACACTATCCTAACACGTGTAAATTCAATAAGATGGCTCTACGGTTCTCATCGCCCCATGTGCGTGTGACATCCAACTCGCCCAATCGGTAGGCCCAGCACGAGATGACCGTGTAAAAAAAAATCAACCACATCCACTGATCAGGTGGGCCACACTCGTATTTTGTTATTTACCAACGGTTGGATATTATTTTTATGGTGTAGCCCACCTAATTAGTGGATGGGGCTGATTTTTTGCACAAGGTAATCCTTAAGTGCGCCCAACCTATTGGAAGGATTGGATGTCACATGAAAATGATAGGTTGGAAGTTAGTCACTGGTGGGACCCAAAATGTGGTCCAACCGGTTGGACCTGAGATCTCTTTAGAAATTATTTTGAAATTGCATCTGCATCAGACAAGCAATTTAAATTAAAATGTCCAAATAAGGGTACCTAATGAGAAAAAAAAAAAAAAAATTTGAAATTATTTGATTTTTTTTAGTATCATTTTTGTGGACATTTATTGGACTGTTAAAAATGAAAAAAAAAAAAAAAAAACCAGTGGTCTTATTCTAACAAAAATGTGTTCACAGATCAGATAAATCTGATTTTGGATTGTAAATTAGTGCTGGTGGAATCTGAGTCAGCATGCCACGTGTACCATTTCTACTACCAAGTGTCCTAAGCATGCAGTGTATCAAATGATTCCTCATGTGCCAGGCTTGCTTTATGTGGTCACTCTCTGTGGACGGTGAGATCTTTGTCTAGTGAGATTCCTTTCATGTGTCACAACTGTGGTGGGCCCTTATGGCTGGATAGTATGGAATCACGATGGGAATGGAAATAACAAGGAAAAAGAATGACACTGTACTTGATTCTCTTACATCTGACACACGTGTGCCATGTCACCATGTGTGAGGGTGAGTGGATTAGGTGCAGCCCCGGCATCCCTTACTGTGGGGCCCACCTTGATGCTGTCCATCTGTTTTGCAAGATCATTTGAGTGCATGAGCCTAAAAATGAAGAATATCCTCATCTCAGGTGGACCATCCTATAGGAAACTGGTCATTGAACGCCCTACCACAAAAAACTTCCTAGGGCCCACTGTAATGTTTATTTGCCATTGAACCTCTTTCCGAGGTCACGAAAATGTGGATGAAGGGAAAAAAACAAATAGCAGCTTGATCCAAAACTTTCGTGGCCCATTAATGGTCAACCACCACTATTTACTATGGTATGGTCTACCTTAGAATTGGATCTACTTTATTTTTGGGCTGATGCTCTAAAATTATCTGGAACAATGTACGACCATAAATGCATCAAGGTGGGGCCCTATGGTAAGGGCCGCACGCATAAACATAAACCTACGGTTGGCATCTCATTTCCATTATTTCATGTGGCCTACTTAAGTTGTAGATATATACTGCTCGAAACCGGTGTTGTAGAGGATTCGGGTCCATGGGAGGGACCATCTATGGGTGGAATCTTCTACAGTTGATGCAAGAATCTGGACCACCCTCCGCCGAGCTCTAAGCGCTCGGAACAAACCCTAGCCCTGCACAGGGTAAGCAAAGGAGACCCCGGGTCTAAGTAATGTAGAGTAGAGAGGGTGTGAGATATTGCGTACCTGTTCCTGTGGAAATGTGCTTTTTTTAATACCTGAGGGTCGCTTAGGACGTGCCCAATAATCTAGACGTGGTCATTGCCACTACGAGAGGGCTACGCACACGCGGTGATTGGCAGTTATTCCAAGATCGTGCCGATCGTATCGCAAGCACTACCTGATCATGGCGCGAGCACTGCCTCTGCCGAGTCTTAGTCTCTATCCGAGCCGACCTCATGGTCCGAACCTTACTCGGTGATCCGAGTTTATGGATGTATGGAATCGGGTTGTTGATATACTAAGTAAAGAAGCTCGGCTCGGAATACTAGTCCTCGGTTCTAGATAGTGACCCTGGCTCGGTAGTACAATGGTCGAACAAATGCTCTCCTGCGTTCTGAGTTGTCTCAATCGGGTCGGGCATGATGTCACAGCTCCGAGGTTCGACCCGTCTTGTAGAGTGCACGACTTATCTCGAGTCCACGGTTAGTGTCATCATTCAGCCAGAATCATCGGATCGAACGTTCGCCTCGGGTCGGATATGTGTTTGCTCAGGGGCCCGATCACTGATGTCGGAGTTAACCTCGATTAGACTCGGTTCAGATTCCCCCATAAAAGAAGGAAGCCCCCTATTCTCTTAAGTTCGAGCTTGGACTCGGAGAGTAATCGAAAGCGAATCGAGGCCTAGGGAGACAAACCGTCGATTTCCTTGTAACAATTGGACTGAACGAAGAATCTTAATTATGGTCTTTGGGATCCGTGTTTCACACGGGGCTGGTCGTCACTCCCGTTCTTACCATCGTGCATCGGCCACGTAGCCGCGGATGTCGAAGCGGTTCGTCCGAGTGGATCAGTGGGTGCCATGTGTATCTCGAAATACGAAGCGTCGTTGGCGCATTGAGCGCTGGCAGCTCACGGATCGGGACAATGCGTAAAGATGGCTATGCATTAACTGTTGACTGCGCTCGGGTTTGGATGACGTTTGGTTACTCATATCATGGATCGCCATGTGCACAGGAGGGCTCAGATTCGAGCCGTTTTAGCTTCAGCTATAACTACCCGTCATGATGGTGGGCAGCGAACTCGGGCTATAAAAAATCCTGACGCCTCTTCCATTTCATTCTCCCCGCATTTGAATACTCTTGTGGCTCTCTTGTCCCTTACTCTTCTCACCGAGATCTGCTGCCGGAAAAGAGGAATCCATTTTGATACTTTTACCGGAAAGGGAAATCATCGCCGGAGTAGGTCGCCCGTAGATCGGAGCAAATCGCCGCAGCGTTGTGAGTCTTTTACCGCTTCTTTCTTTATTTCGCAATGTCGAGCAACTCGGACGAAGTCCGTGAGGTCTTGAACGGATCGGAGCCCGAGAGTACAGATTTCGAGCGTCGGAGCTCGGAAGGTCCTCTCAAGGCAATCCCACTTTACCCTCCGCCCAAGAGTATTGGGGCGAAGTCTAAGGATCGGGCTAAAGGGGCAATGAGGATATCCCGAGACCCTACTAGGAGGTCGTTGGCCGGCCCTCGGGTGGCCGATCCAGAGCTGAAACTCCGTGGGGATCGGTCTTTATTGAGTCTCAGTTGGCTCGCCTCCGAGCCGAGTACCAGAATCCAGCCTCGGTGCATATGAGGGCTCCTTCTAACACGGACGGACCGGGAGCCCCTTCCGACGGGGAGATACCCATCTTCCATTGCGCCCTACAGTGCGAACTCCAGTTTCTGCTTCACCCTTTCATACGTGAGGTGTTGGCACGACTGAAGCTCGCTCCGGGTCAGCTCGTCCCAAATGCGTGGTGTATCTTGGTGTCGTCGTACATCATCTAGCAACAAGTGAAGAACCAGGAGCTTTCGTCGGACAAGTTCTTAGCAATGTACCAAGCAAAGCACGACAAGGTTGAGCCATATTGGTACTATCTCTCAGCCAGGGCGTCATACACTCCAAGCCTTGTCGCCAAACTTCCTACTTCCAACAAAGACTGGAAGGGGAAATGGTTTTGGGCCTTGAGAGAATGGGAGGCTCTGGCATCCGAGCTCGGACACCTCTGAGTCCGAGTACCTACCTAATTCAGCCTCCAAGGTAGTGAACCGAATATTTGTAAATTTCCTTGTCTTTCACTCGTTGCTTATTCTAACAGCATCTGCTCTTGCTTGTACGCTATCCGAAGGGGGCGCCAGAACTGTCTTCCCACCTCCGAGCCCAGATAGCTAGGGCTCGTCTGCTCGACGAGAAAGGCCGCACCTGACACTATAAGATCAGGTTTCCCGATTATTTGAGGCTAACCCTTCTTGTTGATTAGGAATGTCTGAAGTCATAGGATCGAAAAGGAAGAGGGGAGGGACAGTACGCCCCTCGTTCAATGATATTTTGTCGTCTGCGTCGGCGGCTCGAGTTAAGGAAACGGCTCACAGAAAGAAGATTCCAGCACCCGAGTCTGAGGCCCAGGAGAAGATTTCAGCACCAGAGGCCGTTGCGGCCGAGCCTCCTATGGCCGTGGTAGCTGCGGTGTAGGCGCCAACATCAATACTTGCACCAGCACTTGCTCTAGCTTCCGCGGAAGTAGCTGCAGCCTCCACGGCTTGCCCATCATCGACCCCCGGGATGCAGGGGAGATCCGTGGTCGTCACAATGCCTTCTCCTAATTCATCTGATGAGCGTAATCCCAACCTCCACTTCACTACTGCGGAGTTGGTTGGCGAGATTGAGCCGTTGGTCGACAATTCTGCCATGCCCGAGGCCAAGGATCGGGCCTCGGCTGCGCCTGACCTTGGGCAGCCCGCAAGCCCCGCCCCTTCCCAAGAGCAGGAGTCGCTTGCGCAAGGTCACCACATGGCGTTACTAAATGATCGGGCGGCGAAGCATGCAAATGAAAGCGCCGTCGTCAGCACTCTGAACCGACCCCTTGATGGGATATTGAACGACTTCGCATCGTGCTATTACACGGTAGACTTCAGTCTTGATTACTTTTTCCCCCTTTCTCCTTTTTTTAAAAAATTTTAAAGTTGTCGGTTTGATCGTCTGGTCCTTCCAGGCGCTGCAATCGCTCGTCCTCACTCGAGAAAGGCTGCGGATGATGGCTAATCTTGAGAAAGAGAAGGTCGAGGCTGAGAAACACCTAAAGGCCTCGGCGTTGAAGGTGGAGCAACTGCAGACCCAATTGAATACCTCGGCTTCGAAGGTGGGGCAGCTGAAGGCCTAGTTGGGGGCGAGTCACTTAAAAGGAGATTGGTCTCCAGGGGGAGATCAACGAGTTGCAGGCTTGCGCAGACTCTGCTGAGTCTGCCTTAAATGGCTTGCGGGCGGACAATGCTCGGTTGGCGGTTGAGCTCGAAGCGGTTAAGCGTGAGGCTGCTGAGGATCTTGTCAGACAACACTCCGAGCTGGAGGCCTTGGCCGCATCCCAGGCCGCCACAGCTGTGGAGGAGTTCAAGTCCTCCAAAGAGCGGAATGGCGAGCTGGAGAATATTTACGACTTTGCCTACAACGCAAGCCACAAAGCGTGCTTCGTTGAGGTCTGAAATGCTTATCCAGATCTGGACCTAGAGTCTTGGCAGCAGATGTTGGGGACTCTCTGGGCATAGAGATGGAAATCCCTCTGGCGGTAGCTGTAGGCGCAGAGACGGAAGTCCCTCTGGTGGTAGCCAACACTGAGAAGCCCCCTGAAGCCGAGCCCCCCGTGGAGCCAACCTTGGGCTGATCCCCTCAAGTTTCCTTTTCTTTATCTTTTTGTGATAAACAACTCGGGTATTGTTGGATATTTTTTATTTCATTGAAAGCTTTACTCGTGGATGCTTGTGTTGTGGTTTGCTGCATATGTTGAGTGGCTAGCCGACCTCTTCTTTTAAGGGGTCAGTTCATCTTAGGGCTTCAACTCTGCACATGAGAGGTGACCCTTGGTAGTTCTATAGGCCCTTGTCGAATGACGAGCCGACCCCTTCTTTAAGAGATTAGTTCGCCGAGTTCATCTCTGCATATGAGAGATGACTGATTCTGTAGACCTTTGTCGAATGACGAGCCAACCCCTTCTTTAAGGGATCAATTCGCCGAGTTCGTCTTTGCCCATGAGAGATGACTCTTCGCATAGAAGATCAAGTAGAACAAAGAGAGCAAGTAGAAGGAAAATAGATGATGCTTTTATTGAGAGCCTTAAATGGTTAGTCGATCTAAGTCGTACATAGCTTTTATTTCTTCAAGGATAGTAGACTTTCAAGTGCTTGGCGTTCCATGGGTGGGGTAGCGGACGCCCTTCCAGATCTTCCAAACGGTAGGACCCAGGCTTCGTTGAGCCGATCACGTGATAAGGCCCTTCCCAGTTTGGTCCAAGCATCCCTGCTCCAAACCTCGCAGTGCTTTTGAAGACGCGGCGAAGTACTAGATCACTTTATCGAAACCGCCTCGTCTTGACTCTGGAGTTGTAGAATCTGGCCACTTGTTGATGCCGAGCTGTGACTCATAGTTTATCTCTGGCTTCTTCAATCAGGTCGAGATTTGCCGTGATCTGCTCGGCATTCTGACCCTCATGATAATTTCTTACCCGCGCTGCGGGGAGGCCGATCTCAACTGGAACGATCACCTCCGAGCCATAAGATAGTCAGAAGGGGGTTTCCCCTGTGGATGACTAGGCTGTGGTCCTGTAAGCCCAGAGAACAAACGGGAGCTCGTCCACCCAGTTGCCTTTAGCTTTTTTCAATTTCGTCTTGAGGTGGTGTTTGATGACCTTGTTCATGGCTTCCACCTGCCCATTAGACTGTGGGTGACGAGGCGAGGAATACACATTCGAGATGCCGAGCCCCCTACACATGCCTCTGAATCTTTCGTTATCGAATTGCTTCCCATTGTCGGAGACAATGGTATGCGAGACTCCAAACCGAAAGATAATATTCTTCCAAACGAAGTTAGTCACCCTCTGCTCTGTAATCTTCGTCACCGGTTCGGCCTCTGTCTACTTGGTGAAGTAGTCGACTGCCACAATTGCAAATTTGACTTGCCCCTTTCCGGGGGGCAGAGGTCCAATGATATCGATCTCCCACTTAGCGAACGGCCACGACCCGCTCATAGGTGTCAGCTCTTCTGCAGGCTGTCTCGGCATGGCAGCAAATCTTTGGCACTTGTCGCACCCTGGACAAAACTCTTGGAGTCTTCTCGAATGGTCGGCCAGAAGTACCATTGGCAAAGTATCTTCTGAGTCAGGGCTCGGCTATCGAAATGATTTCCGCAGATTCCATCGTGAATCTCTCAAATCACATAATTTGCAAGAATCTGGACCACCCTTCGTCGAGCTCCGATCACTCGGAACAAACCCTAGCCCTACACAGAAGGGTAAGCAAAGGAGACCCTGGCTCAAGCAGGGGACCCTTCGATGCCTAAGTCAAGTTAAAGAATCTGGGTCTAAGTAATGTAGAATAGAGAGGGTGTGAGATATTGCGTACCTGTTCCTGTAGAAATGTGTTGTTTTTATACCTGAGGGTCGCTTAGGACGTGCCCGATAATCTAGGCGTGGTCATAGTCACTACGCGAGGGCTACGCACACGGTAATTGGCAGTTATCCTAAGATCCCGTTGATCGTCTCTCGAGCACTACCTGATCATGGCGCGAGCACTGCCTCTGCCGAGACTTAGTCTCTATCTGAGCCAACCTCATGGTTCGATCCTTACTCGATGATCCGATAGTGGAAAGTGCGTAAAACACCTAAGTATTGTTATCCCCACCCTAATTTGCATGTTCATTCATATTGTCCATTAGGCAACCCTTTTTTTTTTTTTTACCATTCATTTGAAAGTTCCAAGCATCATCTTCATCCAAAACTAAGGTGGGCCACACAACATAGAACGATGTTGTTCACCACCCCAAGTATGGGGTTACGATGTAGAAATAATCTCGGTAAGACTGAGGTCCAATCCACAGGGACTGAACCTTATACGTATTCTGAAAGTAACTAGAACTAGAACTAGAAGAAGATGTAATCTAAACTAGGGGAACTTAAGAAAATAATGGTGAATAAAATAACTAAAACTTGTAAAATTCAAAGGTAGAAAACTAGGCAGTCCAAGGATCCACTTGTAGAGATCAGGGAGATCTATGCTTGATTCACGAACACAGCTAGATTTAGAGTCTCATCTTCATCTAGTTGGAAGATATAGCATTAAAAATCAAATCTGAACTTCCTTTCATCCAGTTCTCAAGAAATGAGAAGTATGAGAATTAGAATCGATTCCATCACAAAACCATGCCCATGAGACAAAGCAAATAACAAAACTTAACCAATTCACATCCAATCTAAGGGAGTTATGAACGTTAGGTAGGATTCCATCATCCAACCATGCCCATGAGACGATGGTGAACAACAAGGCTCCTACGCTCACAATCCCTGTAATGCAAAGAACATACCGGAAGCTATCGCAAATCCATTGTAATTTAAGTCACAATAAACCATTAAAAACTACAAATATTCCTCATAATCAAACCAAAATCAAAGATAGTTTAATATAACATGAATCAAAGCCATAAACAACTCATCACGCTACAAATTTCATCTCTTAGCCCTAGCTCAGAGGTTTAGCCGATCATAGGCATGATCAGTCTAAAAACTCTTAAAAACATCAAAAAAGAGAATAATGAAGGAGAAGGGAGAAAGAAAAACACAAAGGCTGGCCGTTTTACACGTCTTCCCGCTCCTTTTCTTCTCACATCCACGGCTCCAAGGATTGATTTTCAAGCTCTCTCTCTTCTTTCCTTTTATAGGCAGCAAGGGGCGGTGGAGAGGCTACTGGAGTCGGTGCAGAAGCTCCTAGAAAGCTTCTTACGCAGCACCTTGCGCAGGAAAACGCAAAATGAGCTGTGTTTAGGTGGAGTTCTCAACCAAAAGATCGTCCCACGATCTGATTTGGCTTCATGGTTGGGGTAAAGACCCCCTTTTTCAACTTGCATACGGTCCGGATCTTTGATCCGACCGTACCGTTGATCACAGAACGGGGCCCACTGCGGTCGGTTTTTACGGGCGTAGGGGATGCGAAAAACAGAGCACGCTACGATGATCGGTGGGCCCCATAGTGATGTTTTCGGAAGAATCCACCCCGTCCATTGGATTCCTAAAGAAATTTCAGTCAAAAATGGACAATTTTGCTCGAGTTTGGTGTGACCCACTGTATCAAATCTTCCCGCTGTTCATCCTGCTTTTTCCGGCGATCTACATGTGTACACGTGCATAGGACCAAAAGGAAAGCATGGCTAGGGTCGTGGCCACCCCCCGGAGTGAATGGACAGTTCGGATCATTCATCTGGGCCGATTTGGATGGCCCACTGAGATCACGTGCTGGACGGCGTGTGAATGCTGGCAGAAATCCTGTTTTAAGGAGAGCTCGAGTCAACGGTCCTTTGACCGAGATTACGATCCGGTGCACGCCCAACCCCATGTGGGGTCCATCGAGATGTTTCTGAGAAATCCGCTCCATCTATCCTCCCTCTCATCTCTGATTTAAGGGATTGATACCGAATTTGAAGCATATCCAGAGATCAGGTGGGCCCCAGATCAGGGATTTAGTGGTTGATTTGTCCATTGGGCCACTTTCACAAAGATTCAATTGCTGAAATTCGACGTATATGATTAATTTAGGGTCCTCAGGCCAGATATAAAGTTTCGAGCTGAACGGATGGTGGGAATCCTGTGATCTTGCATTCAGGACAATTTTCAGGCCTCTTGGACTTCAATTGTTTGATTTTCTCGAATCTTTTGCGTGTAAATTCTTTGATCTCGGTCCCCTAAGATCTGTCCCTTGCCTTGGTGATTTGTGAGCATCAAATTCATGCCTTTAGTACCCATTTTCAGTCCAAGCTCCTAAATTCACCTTGCAACATAAACACGATTAAAATAGGACATTAAACAATATCTTGTTCATAAAATCAAGTAATAATTGGGGTCTAATATGCAATATTTGACCCTCAACACAATCCCCAACCAGCATTTTGCTAGTTCGAGCAAAGTATGCGAAAAATAAGTTGAGAATCACAGGATAATTCTATACACTAGAGTGATTTTTGAAAAACAATCCAGGTACGAGAATTCTAAGATACATCAATATTGGCATTACTTTCTCCTAGACTCAAGCGCACAATAAACTTCATGGCCAAGTTAAAAATAGTAATCCTTCGATTAGAACAATTCTAAACATTGGGTTCTATGGGTGTATAGTGTAACCTCGGCTTATCATCATTAAGAGTTCAATCGTCAATTTTCATGTTAACATTGATAATCAAACAAAGCATTCCGAATAACCCAACCGAAACCAAAACTTGCCTTATAGTTCAGCCTTTTTATTCTTCCAGCTTTTGATTTTTCCATCGATGGCTTCACGCTGTGTCAACCTTTTTAAAGATCTTTAATAGGTAGCCGTTTTCAAACACAACTATTTTTTAAGCTGGGTATTCTCTTTTTTTTCAATGAACAAGATGGACAAATTTCCCAGGTTGGCTCCTTCCATGCTTAGTGGTTACCAAGTTAATAATTCAATATCGAACTGAACCTTAATGTGTAAGCTAGATGTGACATGTGAAATCATGACTCAATCAATGTTTAAGACCTCTAATCATGGATTAATAATTTGAACTTGACTGTGAAATCTAACAGATAACTAAATCCACGAGCCGTAAATTACCAACATTATGTATCTTATACTTCTAAATCAAAGATGACCGTCAAAATCACTTCGAATTTACAAAAATTTCCAAAAGAAATTTTTAAAAAAATTTCACAATTTTTACTCAAGACCAAGAAAATACTAATTAGGTAACCTAATATCCCATACCCAACCTAAAATCTACATTGTCCTCAATGTAAAAGATATAAGCATGTAATGCACGTGAGACAACGAAAGTGAAGGAGAAGTGATAGTACCTGACGAGGAGATTGAACGGCTTTTTTCAAAGAGATCTCAGCGTGAAGGCGGCTTGGCATAAGAGTTTTAAACCAACAAAAGTAAACTACTTAGAACAACTGGAAAGCAACCTATCCTAACGGCATAAAGCCGGCTATCTTAAAATAGCATAAGCAACCTACCCTAGTCTTATGAAAGCAGTAAACCTACCTATACCTCCATCAGATTAGGAGATCAATCCTGGTACACAGGATCATTCAGAGGCATGGACATGTCCTCTGAATCAAATTTCTCAACTAATGGCTTTAATCGATGTCCATTTACTTTAAACTCATTGTCATTGTCTGGATTCCGAATCTCGATAGCCCCATGAGGATAAACATTGATAATGGTGAAAGGGTCAGTCCGACGAGATCGAAGCTTACCCGGAAAGAGATGTAATCGAGAATCATACAAAAAGACTTTTTGACCTGGCATGAATAATTTTTGATGAATATGTTGGTCATGAAATGCCTTCATCCTGTCCTTTTAAATTCTCGAGTTCTCATACGCATTGTTCTGAATTTCTTCAAGTTCATTTAATTGAAGTTTGCGCAGTGAGCCAGCATTGTCCGAATTGAAATTTAGATTTTTGATCGCCCAGTAGGCTCTATGTTCCAACTCCACAGGCAAGTGGCAAGCCTTCCCATAGACAAGTCTAAAATGAGACATTTCAATAGGGGTTTTAAATGCAGTACGGTAGGCCCATAAGGCATCAGTCAATCGGATTGACCAATCCTTACGGTCAGAGTTAACCGTCTTTTTCAAGATGTGTTTAATCTCTCTATTGGAAATCTCAGCTTGCCCACTTGTTTGTAGGTGGTATGAAGTGCTCACCTTATGAGAGATATTATATTTCTTCATTAAACTCTCGAATGGCCTATTATAAAAATGCGAACCCCCATCACTAATGATGGCTCGAGGTGTTCCGAACTGGGAAAGGATGTTCTCTTGTAAGAATTTAATGACCATTCGATGGTCATTGTTCCGGCACGAAATCGCTTCGACCCATTTAGTGACATAGTCTACGACAAGCAAAATATATAGATTTCCAAAGGATTGGGGGAATGGTCCCATTAAATCGATGCCCCAGCAATCAAATGCTTCTATGATAAGAATGGGGTTCAAGGGCATCGTATTTCGACGGGACAACGCTCCCAATTTCTGACAACGCTCACAAGCTTTGCAAAACTCATGAGTGTTCCTGAACATAGTGGGCCAGTAAAAGCCACACTGTAGAATCTTGGCCGTGGTCTTTTTAACAGAAAAATGACCACCACGGGCCTGAGAGTGACAGAAGGAGATGACACTATGATGTTCATCGTCTAGCACACATCTCCTTAAGATTTGGTCTGGGTAATATTTAAACAAATACGGATCATCCAAGAAGGTGCGCACCTCAGTGAAAAATTTCTTCTTATCTTGCGCAGTTTAATGTGTCAGCGTGAAACCTGTGGTAAGATAATTAGCAATATCAGCAAACCAAGATGAATTGAAGACTTTGAACAGTTGTTCGTCAGGGAACATGTCATTGATATGTGTCATCTCAGAGGAATTAGGGAGATCAAGGCAAGAAAGATGGTCAGCCACTACGTTCTCTACTCCATTTTTATCTTTTATTTTCATATCAAATTCTTGGAGTAGGAGGATCCATCTAATCAAGCAGGGCTTAGCATCATTCCTAAAAAGAAGATACTTGAGTGGCGCATGATCTGTGTAAACGATGATCTTGGATCCGATCAAGTATGACCTAAATTTGTCTAAAGCGAACACTACGACTAAGAGTTCCTTTTCCGTAGTAGAGTACACTTGGCAGGATTTAGAGTTCTACTTTCGTAATGAATAACGTAGGGCTTCTTGTCTTCTCTGGCCTAACACTGCCCCAAGAGCATAGTCAGACGCGTCACATATTAGTTCAAAAGGAAGGCTCCAATCGGGTGGTTGTATGATGGGTGCAGTGGTTAACATACCCTTAAGCTTAGTGAAAGCTTCCTGACATTGCTCAGTCTACTCGTATGGTGTATCCTTTTGAAGTGGATTACATAGAGGACGAGAGATGAGACTAAAGTCCTTTATGAATCGTCTGTAAAAACCGGTGTGTCCTAAGAAGGATCGCACGTCTCGTATGTTCTTAGGTGGAGGTAGGTTAGAAATAAGATCAATTTTTCCTTCTCTACCTCAATTCCTTTGGACGAGATAATATGTCCAAGGACAATTCCCTTACGAACCATGAAATGGCACCTCTCATAATTAAGTACCAAATTCTTTTCTTCACATTTTTTCAGCACACATTTAAGATTCTCTAAGCACTCGTTGAAAAATGGACCGAAGACAGAGAAGTTGTCCATGAAGACCTCTAGATATTGCCCCACCATATCAGAAAAAATATTCATCATACATCGCTGAAAGGTGGCAGAGGCATTACATAGTCCGAATGGCATCCTTCGGTAAGCAAAGGTGTTGTAGGACATGTAAATGTGGCCTTTTCCTGATCTTCAAGGGATATCTCTATCTTGTTGTAGCCCAAATATCCTTAAGGAAATAATAATAGGAATGACCAGCTAGCCTTTCCAAGATTTGATCAATGAAGGGCAAAGGAAAGTGGTCCTTCCTCGTGACGGTATTTAACTTCCTGTAGTCAATGTACATTCTTCAACCAGTAGTGACTCTAGTTGGCACAAGTTCATTATCGGCATTGGCTACGATGGTGATTCCGGACTTCTTAGGAACCACTTGAGTTGGACTCACCCATTGACTATCCGAAATAGGGTATATGATACTCACATCCAATAGTTTAAGAACTTTGATTTTAACCACTTCTTTCATGTTTGGATTTAGTCTACGTTGTGATTGTCGAGAAGTCTTCGCATTATCCTCAAGATAAATGCGGTGAGTACAAATCGAAGGGTCAATTCCCTTAAGGTCT
Source organism: Magnolia officinalis (assembly GCA_021015155.1). Lineage (NCBI taxonomy): Eukaryota > Viridiplantae > Streptophyta > Magnoliopsida > Magnoliales > Magnoliaceae > Magnolia > Magnolia officinalis. Next base: position 70,166,428 of record JAJHSJ010000006.1, on the reverse strand, counting down.
GCAATCGTCCATCCAATGGCTCCCTTATGCTCAATGAGAGTAGATATGAGCACTCTCCTGTTCTTGCTCAAGGTGGGAAGAGATCACCAACGGGTATGTCTCATCTTGACCTAAATAAACATATTTCAAATCAGGGGGCAAAGGTTATAGGTCAAGCTTCGATGGCTTGAGGTTAGACGGGAGAGGCACTTCATCAGTTTGGGGCAAGTCTTCAACCTGTGGCCTCCACCGGCTAATTTCAAGTACCGGCGCAGTATCAAGCATGACACTCATCTCCCTAATCATGTCATCATCAAAATCATGGGAGTGAGCCAGGCACGTCTCTGGAGGGTCAAAGGTGTTCTATCTTCTACGAAAGAGTCAATCATGTTAATGTCGTGGAAATCGCCATCATCCTCTAACTGTATGCCTGTATTGAAAAAGATATTTAACTCCAATGTCATAATCCCGAAAGAAATACTCATGACTCCATTCCTGCAATTGATAATTGCGTTTGAAGTGGCAAGGAACGGGCGACTAAGAATGACGGGAATCTGAGTGCTCATGTTTACTGATGGGTTCCGTATCTAGGACGATAAAATCTACAGGGTAGTAGAATCTGTTAACCTGGAGCAACACATTCTCAATTATCCCTCTCTGTACACAAACAGGTTGATCAGCAAGTTGTAACGTGGTTAGGGTGGGTTTTAATTCACCCAAACCTAACTGTTTGTACACCGAGTAGGGAATCATATTTACGCTCGCTCCTAAATCAAGAAGTGCGTGCTCAATTCGGTAGTTCCCGATTACACAAGGTACGGTTGGGCTATCGGGATCTTTGAATTTCTGTGGCATATCTTGCTTTAGGATGGCACTCACTTTTTCAGTTAAAAAGATTTTCTTTTGAATGTTTTGCCGTCTTTTGGTCATAAATAAGTTTTTCAGGAATTTGGCATATGAAGGTATTTGTTTTACGGCATCAAGTTGAGGAATATTGACCTTCACTTGTTTCAATACCTCTAGAATAATCCTGAGAGTTAGAGAGAGGTTTTGGTGCAACCAACCATTGGGGGAATGGAACAATCGGCTTCCCTTGAGGTTCCGGTTCTAATTCTTGTGGAGCATGAATAGATCCATCATTGTTGTCCTCTTCCGGTTCCTTAGGCTTTTCAGCCCTAACCGGAATGGTTTTGTCAATGGTCTTCCCACTCTTAAGAGTGGTAATAGATTTAGCTTGCTCCATCTGATTTGAAGAGTTTGGATCACTAATCTCATATTACGGTTTAGGATTGGAGAGAGGTTGAGCAGGAAGCATCCCCTTTCCCCCAATTGTTAAGTGCGACTCTATTCTTTGAATAGATGACGTAAGTGATCCCAAAGCCGATCTGATTTCCTGGTTGAGTAGCTCTTGGTCTTGCATATGTTTTTTAACCGGATCCTCTTGAGGTTTCACTTGATTTGGAATTTGATTGAAAAAACCTTGAGGGGTAGCCGTTTGTCCATTCCTTCAACTAAAGTTTGGATGATTTCTCCAACTAGGATTGTATGTATTGGAGGTAGGTCCATTGAAAGGTCTTTGGTAATTGTTCACGGCATTGGATTCCTTATTCAGCAACCCTCGAAAGGCAGGTATTGTTGGACAATTTTCAGTTGTGTGAATGTTGCCATCACAAATACCGCAAACAATTTCATTAACCTTATCCTTCTTTAATTCCATGGCCTCGAATTTTCTTATGAGATTAGTCACTTTAGAATTGATATCATCGTCCTCTTTCAGGAGATACATTCCACCTCTCTCCTTAGATTGAGTTGGCCTAAACATGATGCTTGATTTTGGATATGTGTCCCATGATTGTGCGTTTTTAGCAAGTCTATCCAAGTAGTCCCACACATCATCGACATTTTTATTCATGAATTCTCCATTGCACATTGTCTCGACCAATTGGCGCATGGAAGATGTCAGACCATCATAGAAAAAGTGTATAATGCGCCACGTTTCAAAACTGTGTTGTGGGCATGAACTAACAAGATCCTTGAACCGTTCCCAACATTGGAAGAATGTTTCATCCTCCTTTTAGGGGAAGTTCATGACTTTCTAAGGGTGTTCATTTTATAATGTAGAAAAAATTTCTTTATGAACTCCCTTGTCATATCATTCCATGTGCCAATAGATATAGGACGTAGTGAATGCAACCACGTCTTAGCTTTCTCTTTCAAAGAAAAGGAAAAGAGTTTCAACCTGACTGTGTCCTCAGATACGTTTGGAAAATATAAAGTGGTTATGATCTCATCAAACTCTTTCAAGTGTAAATATGGATTTTCTGACTCAAGCCCGTGAAATTTATGAAGGAGTTGGATCACCCCTGGCTTGATATCCATGTGTCCCGTATTCTCTGGAAAAACCATGCACGAGGGCGTGTTCACCCCCGCCGGTTGTAAATAATTTCATAAAGTACAAGGCGGGGGTGCTTGATGCACCTCATTCTCATCCTGGACTTCTCCAACCCTAGGTTGAGGTAGTCCTTCAAGTTGATTGGTCAGTTGATTTGCGGCCATAACCTCAATTAACTCTTGGGATCTCGAGCGATGTCTAGTCCTGCAATGGATAGTCAACTCCTCAACCAATCCTCCTTCAGTCAAGAAACGTCGAGTGTTGTCACGGACCCACTTGGGCATGAAACACTCGTAGCCCTCAATTCAGATTCTAAACCTAAACCTAAGAGAAAGAAAGCAATGGAAATCTAGAAAGAAAGAAGAGAGGGTTGAAAAGAAGTTACCAAATTAGAAGTTTCTAAGTTAAAACCTGCAAAACAAAACAAAACAAGTCAGTTTCTAGAAATGGAAATTCTAAAGTTAGAAAGTTTCTAAAATAGAAAGTAAACTAGTTTCTAAAAAGGGAAAATTCCTTTTTAAAAAAGGGAAATAGAAAGTTTCTAAAAACAAATTAAGAAAGTTCTAAACTTAAATTAGAAAGTGAGTTAGTTTCTAAAATTAAAAGAAATCATAGAATTAGAAAGTTTCTAAAAATAGAAAATAAAATCTAATCTAAAAATAGAAGATAGAAAAATTAGAAAATTAGAAAGAGATTACCAAATTAGAAAGTCTATGTCAGGGTCCTAGAAAACAGGAAAGTTAGGTTAGTTTCTAGAAATCAAATAGAAAAACCTAAACCTAGAATTAAGAACTAGAAAAATCCTAATCTTAACCTAATTATAAAACTAGTTAATCTCATAAAAACGTAACCGTCAGTCCCCGGTAACAGTGCCAAAAACTTGTTCACCACGTCAAGTATAGGGTTGCGATGTAGTAATAATCTCGGTAAGACCGAGGTCGAATCCACAGGGACTGAACCTTGTACGTATTCTAAAAGTAACTAGAAGAAGATGTAATCTAAACCAGGGGAACTTAAGAGAATAATGGTGAATAAAATAACTAAAACTTGTAAAATTCAAAGGTAGGAAACTAGGGATTTTAAGGATCCACTTGTAGAGATCAGCGAGATCTATACTTGATTCATGAACACGGCTGGATTTAAAGTCTCATCTTCATCCAGTTGGAAGATATAGCATTAAAAATCAAATCTGAACTTCCTTTGATCCAGTTCTCAAGAAATGAGAGGTATGAGAATTAGAATCGATTCCATCACAAAACCATGCCCATGAGACAAAGCAAACAACAGAACTTAACCAATCCACATCCAATCTAAGGGAGTTATGAACGTTAGGAAGGATTCCATCATCCAACCATGCCCATAAGACGATGGTGAACAACAGGGCTCCTACGCTCACAATCCCTGTAATGCAAAGAACATACCCGAAGCTATCGCAGATTCATTGTAATTTAAGACATAATAAACCATTAAAAACTATGAATATTCCTCATAATCAAACCAAAATCAAAGATAGTTCAATGTAACATGAATCAAAGCCATAAACAATCTATCACGCTACAAGCTTCACCTCTTAGCCCTAGATAAGAGGTTTGGCCGATCATAGGCATGATCAGTCGAAAAACTCCTAAAAACATCAAAGAGAATAATGAAGGTGAAGGGAGAAAGAAAAACTCTAAAGCTGGCTGTCCTACGTGTCTTCCCGCTCCTTTTCTTCTCACGTCCACGGCTCCAAGCATTGATTTTCAAGCTCTCCCTCTTCTTTCCTTTTATAGGCAGCAAGGGGCAGTGGAGAGGCTGCTGGAGTCGGTGCAGAAGCTCCTAGAAAGCTTCTTACGCGGCACCTTGCGTAGGAAAACGCAAAACGAGCTGTGTTTAGGTGGAGTTCTCGGCCAGAAGATCATCCCACGATCTGATTTAGCTCCATGGTTGGGGTAAAGACCCCCTCTTTCAACTTGTGGACGATTTTCAGGCCTCTTGGACTTCAATTGCTTGATTTTCTCGGTTCTTTTGCATCTAAATTCTTCGATCTCGGTCCCCTAAGATCCGTTCCTTGCCTTGGTGATTTGTGAGTATCAAATTCATGCCTTTAGTACCCATTTTCAGTCCAAGCTCCTAAATTCACCTTGCAACATAAACACGATTAAAATAGAACGTTAAACAGTATCATTCGTATAATCAGATAATAATTGGGGTCTAATATGCAAAATTTGACCCTCAACAAATGCAAAATCAGATAACTGATTTTTGTAGGAGGCGGAGTTTTGTGAGTATCTATTTACCATGGCACACTGATAAATGCAGTTGGATAAAATATGCACCCCACAAAAAAACCTATGGTTGGCATCCTCTCTCTAGTTTTCCCTGGTGATGTGGCCCGCCTGAGTTGTACATGGGGCTGTTTTTTTATCCCAAACTCTAATACACAACAGGATGGAGCTCAGTTGGAAGAGCTAAGTGTTGTGTACAACTGGTGTTGCAAGGATCTCGGTCCAGCAACCAACAGGTCACTCATCAATGGCTAGGATCATTTTAAACCATTTTCCATCCATAGGACGGTCCCTATTGATCAGTTACCTTCCCATGTGTACCATAGAGATATGACCCTACCATACTCTATTTAGTGTAGTTTTTTTTTTTTTTTGGGGTCTATTTCCGGTAGAGAGAGAGGAAAAATCAAAGCAGTGAATGCAACCTAAACAGGGTACAACCCCTGTTTTGGTGTTGTGTGAGAGAGGGATAGGCTGTACAGCTCATAGTTCAAAAAACCCAAAAAAAAAAACCCCAAAAACTCGACTCAACTAGACTCAATGTTAGGCTGGGCCAGGTTGACTCAACCTGAGTCAATGTTCAGCCGGGCCAGGTTGACTCGAAGACTCAACCTGACTCGATGTTCAGCCGGGCCAGGTTAACTCGAAGGCTCAACCTGACTCGATGTTCAGCCCGGCCAGGTTGACTCGAAGACTCAGCCTGACTCAATATTTAATTATTATAAATTGAAAATAAGTAATAGAAAATGGGAGTAATTGCAGCACAAGCCTCAATGGTTCAGGCTGTTACTCGTTCGAGACCCGGGGATCCGGACCAATACATCTAGTCCAAGTGAAGTTGTATTGGATAAGTTGGGGGGAGACACAGCCGAGTCCGGTTGAGTTGCCTCCTTTTCTCCAAACATTAGGAAATTTTTGAAAAAATAAATACAGAAAAATTAAGACAAACAATAATTTTTTATTTAATAAAATAAAAGGTTTTAATAATAATATTTTAAAATAATAAATTCATAGGAGGCTGTTAAATCATCTCTTGGTTCTTCAATAAAAGAATTGGAATCAAATGGAGTCACATCCCACTCAAACAAAGTTCTCAAACCATAGTTAGCATTCCTCATTGTCCGCCTAGCGAAAAGTGACTAACTAAATTTTTATTTATTTATTTATTCTTCTGGGTGGCAGTCGGGTTGCTGCAAGCCACCAACAGCCTGTGGGTACACTTATGTGAATGAGACGGTGTGGGACCCATCTGGAGCACAGGTGATGGTTACCGACACCGACTGTGCCCGTTGGAACAATGACCAGAGTCAGCTGTGCTATGCTTGTGACTCATGCAAGGCAGGTGTATTGGCAAGCCTCAAGAAGAGCTGGAGGAAGGTGGCAGTGCTGAATATCATAGTACTAGTCCTTTTGGTGATAGTCTATGTCATTGGATGCGTTGCCTTCCGAAACAACAGGAGGATCGACAACGACGAACCTTATGGTGAGAATAGGATGACTAAGTCACAGCCTGCTAGGATCCACTTCTAATAACACTCCTACTTAGACATGATAACAAGCATGTGGTCTGGGGTTTAGGGTTTGGGGTTTGGATTTCTACTTGTTTGGTAGAGACAAGGGAAAGGGTGGTTTTTGTTTTTAATTTTCTTTTGTACACTTAGGATTTGATAACCTTCTTCAACATGAGGTTGGTGATGAAGGTACTCTATAGATTTGGAGGCCATCTCTTGGGTGGCCCAGTACTGAAGAACAGGATTTGATTAGATGATTCGTCGCTGGTTGAAAGGCACGTATCATTACCATTGATTTGGATAGTCATCGCAATATGGTTTTCCCGAAATTTTATTGACCATCTAATTAATGGGCATTGTAGGTGTGAATTTGCTTGGTTCATATCATTGAATCAATCTAGGCTTTTGTACTGGTGGCCATCATGATGGATGATCCAGATCAAGGGGTGCTTGATCCCCCACGTCATGTCGGAGTGGTCATTGAATCATCTTTTCGCTTTGTTTTTAAGATAATCATGTTGTATAATCTATTACATAGGAAATGCTTGCTTATTTGAAGGAATTATATCATGTATTATGTGTGGAAAGGCTTTGTTTATTTCTTCATGTCATTATAATCCAATTTCTCTTAAACTCGTTATGGTCCCAACTTCTGTGGGACCTATGTGGGCCCACTTGAGATCTTAGTGGGACATTGGCGAGAAATGTGTCGGATGGATCGGATCATAAATGAGCTTAAAAGCATCCGATTGGATAACAAGCCATTGAATTAAGGTATGAAATATTTGTAGGAGATCATGGCTACTCTAAACATATAGCTGATGTGGATTCTTATTGAATATTTTGTTCACACGGAGGAAATCATTGGACAAAAGACTTTCAGTCTCTTGTAGAGTGTGATTGAAGATACGTAGACAGTCTGAGATTACTTATAAATTGCATATGTGGCATGGAAGTATTTCAAATTAAACTGGTCCCAGCATGGACCAAAAATTAAAGATTACTGTATTATTTTCTTAGGATGTCTTCAGTACAATGGCCCACATGCATGCCCACATATGTGCACGCAAGCACGTGTACAACCACTTGGGCCTAATTTGGTTTTGAAAAATTTGAGCTCAGTTTCAAATCTCAATAAAGGAAAAAAAAAAAAAACTTCACAGTGGAAATTTGGTCCACTTTGGCCTAATTTGGTTTTGAAAATTTTGAGCTCAACGTTTCAAATCTCAATAACAGAAAAAAAATAATAATAATAATAAAATAAAAACATGTGTAAGGAATGAGAGTTCATGCAGGACTTGTTTTCATAATTGGAAAGAGGATCCAAGTCCGTAAATAACAGAGACTCTTGGTTTCTTCATCCAAGCATAAAATGTGAGTTACTCATCTTTTACACACACTTGAGAGATAATTGGAGAGAATGGGAGTTAAAGAAATGTTACATTTGCAGAAGCTAGCATATGCATATGTAGGGAAAGAGAGTTAATGTAGGACTTGTTTTTATGATGGGAAAAGGAATTTAAACATAGGACTTAATTTTATGATGGGAAAAGGAATTTAAGAGTTAGAAAATATCACAATCATATATTTCCTCTACAAGATGATGGGCATAAATAACCGCTATACAAAGTTTAGATCCCAAGTTTAGGACTGAGTATCTCTAAGCTAGGAAAGTATATCTCTAATCAAATATTTACAGAATATCTCTAAAATATTTACAAAATTAAATTAGTTTATATAAGGTAATACACCAACTTGGAGATATTCTAGAATCGTGTCAATTGTCAACACTCCCCCTCAAGTTGGTGCATAGATGTCGCTCATTCCCAACTTGTCAAGACCGTCATTAAATGCTCGACTTGACACGGCCTTGGTTAGTAGGTCTGCGAGTTGGTCTTGAGACGGAACATGAGGCATTTCAATAATCTTTGTTTCTAGTTTCTCCTTGAGGAAATGTCTATCAACTTTAACATGTTTAGTTCGATCATGTTGAATTGAATTGTGGGCAATATCACAAGCTGCCTTGCTATCACAATATAGCGAAATTGGACTGGCATGCTTAATACACAGATCTTTCAATAAATTCCTGATCTACAATAATTCGCATACTGCCTTAGTCATTCCCCTGAACTCAGATTCAGCACTGGATAGAGCAACTATAGCCTGTTTCTTGCTTCGCCAAGTAACTAGATTTCCACCTACAAAAGTGAAATATCCTGACGTAGATCGCCTATCTTTGATTGCTCCAGCCCAATCTGCATCGCTATATCCTTTGACATCCAAGTTATCTCCTTTTGTAAACATAATCTCTTTTCCTAAAGATGACTTCAAGTAGCGTAAAATACTTGTAACTGCATCCATATGTTTTTCGCTCGGGGAGTGCATGAATTGGCTGACAGCACTTAGCGCATACGCCAGGTCAGGCCGAGTATGTGCACGATAGATCAATCTCCCAACTAGTCTCTGATATCGTTCTTTGTTCGTCGGAACTTGATCTAGATATATGCCTAGTTTCAAATTTTCTTTCATAGGAGTGCTAACTGGACTACACATTGTCATACCAATTTCACTTAATAGATCTAAGGCAGATTTTCGTTGAGATAGAAAAATACCTTCCTTTGACCTTGACACTTCAATTCCAAGGAAATATTTCAATAGACCAAGATCCTTCATTTCAAATTTTCGGGCAAGGTGATTCTGCAATGCATTCCTTTCTTCTGGATCATTTCCTGTTACTATCATATCATCAACATACACAATAAGACAAGTAATCTTTCCTTTATTATGCTTCAAGAAGAGGGTATGATCTGAGTTACTCTGCTTGTATCCAAAAATCTTCATAGACTTCGTGAACCTTCCAAACCATGCCCTAGGAGATTGCTTTAGACCATACAGGGCTTTTTTCAATATACAGACATGTTTGTCGTCTTCTGACTGCATATTACATCCGGGGGGCAGCTCCATGTACACTTCTTCTTGAAGGTCTCCATGCAAAAATGTATTCTTCACATCAAACTTGGCCAGTCAAAATTCACCACCAGGGATATCAAAATACGAACGGTATTAATTTTTGCTACTGGTGCGAATGTCTCCATATAGTCAATTCCATAAGTTTGAGTGTATCCCTTAGCGACTAGTCGGGCTTTGAATCGTTCAATGGTTCCATCTGCCTTGTATTTAACTGTGAAGACCCACCTACATCCAACAGGTTTCTTCCCTTCAAACAACTCAACAACTTCCCAAGTTGAGTTCTTTTGAAGGGACTTCATTTCTTAATTCATTACTTCCTTCCACCTAGGATCTCTCAGGGCTTCCTGCACATTAGTAGGAATAGATACAGTAGATAATTGATTCACAAATGACTCACTTTCCTTTGACAGTCTATGATAAGATACATGGTTGCTCATGGGATACTTAGGGTTGGAACTAAGAACAGGTTCATAGTTTACTCTAGGTATACCTCTGGTGGCTTGATTAGGTAGCACTTTTAGAAGAGGTTCAGAATTTACCTAGGGTGCAGGAAAGGAATCGGCTTCAGAGAGTAATTGGTTAGATGGTACCTCGTGAAGGAGGGAAGCTAATGCTTGTGGCGACTGAGAGACCGGTGACTGAGATACTGGTGAAGTCACTTCCATCTAATTCTGACTATTTCCATCTTCTAAGGGCTGCGCATTCTACTCATTTGCCTCCTCTAGATGTTCACCACTATTATCCAAATTTTCACCACTTGTAATGTCCAAGTTGTCCAAAGAAAGATTCAGAGTCTGCAATTCATGTCTATTCTCTCCCTAAAGTAGAGACTCGAGAACAAAAAAGTACATGTCATTTTCATGAAATACGACGTCAAGAGTAACATACATCTTTCGAGAAGGGGGTTAATAGCATCGGTAGCCCTTCTAAAGTGAAGCATAGCCAACAAAGACACATCGGAGAGCTCGAGGTTCCAACTTATCTCTCAAGGGTTTAGGGAGATGTACAAAGGCTACACATCCAAAAAATTTAGGTGATAAATTCAGGACAATAGGAGCACCTATAGCCGAATGAAGGGCGTTAAAGGAAATTTGAAATTGTAAGGAACTGGAGGGTACGCGGTTAATGAGGTAGGCCGCAACACCGGGGGCTTCACCCCGGTAACTGGTGGGCATGTGGGCCCCAAACAAAGAGGCACGGACAACTTCCAGCAAGTGGCAATTCTTGCGTTCTGCAACCCCATTTTGTTGAGGAGAATAAGGACAAGTTGTCTGATGAGAAATGTCATGTAACTGCAGATACTGCTTCAGGTCTTGATTAACAAATTCTCCACCATTATCAGTGCGGAGAACCTATATGTGAGATTGATACTGAGTGGCAATCATCTTATGAAATTTCTGAAACAAGGAACTAATTTCATTCTTTGACTTCATCAAGCAAACCCAAGTCATACAAGTGTGATCATCAATAAAGGAAATAAATCAATGAAAATCATTCAAAGAAGAGGTATTGGCTGGCCCCCATACATCAGAGTGAATCAACATAAAAGGTACGGGACTTTTATTCATACTCAATAAAAACGACACACGGTGACTTTTTGCCAGTTCACAAATGTCACATTTGAAATCTGAAGTAGTTAACTGAAAAAATAACTTTGGAAACAATTTTTTCAAATATCCAAAAGACGTATGGCCTAAGCGCCTATGCCACAACCAAATTTCGGAGGTTTTGTCAGACTTATCCGCTAAGAAAACTTGAGCTAACTAATTTGAGCTAGCAGGCTTCAGATCCAGGTAGTATAACTTCCCCTTTCTAGTACCACAACCAATTGTCTTCCGAGTCCGGATGTCCTTAAAAACACAAAGGTTAGGCTAGAAAATTACAACACAATGCAAAGCACAGGTTATTTGAGCAACGGACAATAAGTTATGGTTGAGAGAAGGTACGACTAAAACAGAATTGAGATTTAAATTGTTTGGAAGAGTAATTGAACATTCTCCAATCACAGGTGAGGGAGTGCCATTGGCTGTAGACACTATATGTTCTGTGGATGGTTTCATAGACTGAATATGGCGATTGTCAAAGGTCATGTGATCTGTAGCTCCAGAATCAATTATCCATGTACTACTACTACTAGGTGCAGAAATATGTAGAACCTTACCAATGTTACCTGAAGTAGCAATCAAAGAGGAAGCTTCTGCAGGAGTGTCACTGGAAGGTTTGGTCACGGCAACAAAGGTCTGGTGATTCGGTTTCAAATTGCGTTTGCGCGGTGCCTTCGCTGGATCCCACCAATTTGGATAGCCAATCAGGTCATAACACCGTGATTTTGTATGGCCCGTTTCACCACAGTGAGTACACAGGCGTTCGGGTTTGGCAGCACCTATTTCGCCCTTCTGAGATCGTTTTTTGTCAGATTCGGATTTCGAAGTAGGTTGCCAAGGCTGAGGCTTGGCTGGGCGAACCATCAGAGCGGAAGACTCAGGGTTGTCAGGTTCAACATTCAAGGTAGCTCGGCGTACAACATCTCGACGTACATAGGTGTAGGTGTCTTCGAGATCCATCGGGGGGTCCTTCCGAAGAACTTCACCCCGGATCTATTCAAACTCTGCATCAAATTTACTAAGGAAGATGTGCACACGCAAGTATTCAACTGATTTCTTATAGGTGATAATATCATCGGGATCCTTCATGATAATTTTATCACGATAATCTAATTTTTGAAAAATTTCGACGAGCTCACTGTAATAGGTTAATAGGGGGCGGCCAACTTGTTTGGTAGAGAAGGCGCACTGATTCAGTGCGAAGAGTTGTGTCTCATCCGATTCATCATAGAATGCTTTAGCAAGAGTAGTCCAGATTTCCCGTGCGGTGCATAGTCGTAGGTAACGATTCATTATCTCTGACGACATAAAGGTCAGCAACCAGCCTTTGACCTTTTGATTTTCAACATACTACTTTGCATAGGTGGCGTCGGTTTCCTTCGGGGGGTCAGTTTTGCCCATAATATATTCGAGCTTCTAACGTCCTGCGATCTGCATCTCCAATATTTGGGACCATACGTCATAGTTAACTTCAGTGAGGACAACACCGACATGGAAGCTAGAGTTTTCGGATTGGATATGGATAACTGGGGTAGATGATTAAGGAGTAGAGGATTTGGGTTTGTCGTGAGCCATATGGGTTCTTCGATGGTGGTGGTTTAGACAATACGGGAGGCTCTGATACCAAGTTAGAAAATATCATAATTATATATTTCCTCGATGATGGGCATAAATAGTCACTATACAAAGTTTAGATCTTAAGTTTAGGATCGAGTATCTCTAAGCTAAGAAAGTATATCTCTAATCAAATATTTATAAAATATCTCTAAAATATTTAAAGAATCAAATCAATCTATACAAGGTAGTACACCAACTTAGAGATATTCTAGAATCGCGTCGATTGTCAACACTAGGCGTGTAAATAAAAGAGACTCTTAGGACCCATTTGGATACCATGAAATAAATTACCTTTTCTACTTATATCAGTAGATAAGTGACTTATTTCAGATAAGTAAGTTTGTTTTATAATTAGTTATTAGTAACTTTTTTTAACTTAAAAGTACATAATTACTTTAGTTAATTTTTTTAGCTTTTTAAATTTTCATTAGTTGCTGAAGATAAGGAGACAAGAGGAGAAGCTGATAAGTATGTTATTTGCCAAACATACTTATCTTCTTAATAAGTATAAACTAATTAGATAAGCTACTTGAGTAGCTTATATTAAGCAACTTACAATCCAAACGCTCCCTTAACTTCTCCATCCAAGATTTAAAAAAATGGGCTACCCATCTTTGGCACACGCTTTAGGGATAATTAGGGAGAAGGCGAGTAAAGGGTGTTGTTATCACTTGTAAGAGACAAAGGAGAGTCGATGGAAGCCATTCCTAAAGCATTGTTTTTTAGCATGGTTCAAGGTCTATAGCCAGTCTCCTTTCTAGTTCTTGGTGTTTTTTAGTTGATATCATTATGTATTTTTGCTTCTCACGATTCTCACTATGAATCAGGACTGCTAATTCGATTCTAGATAAATTAACATGTGGTATTAGAGTATAGGTTTTGGGATCATATATACACATTAATGTTTAATTGAAAACCACATAACCATTATAGTTCGTTCAATAGTTTTGGTAATTGCACTAACTTGTTTTTTGGATTCACTAAGGCTAAAAGTGGATAAGGCCTTTGATTATCTCTACTAATCCTACTAATCAGATCTATAAATCCAAAATTACAAATATTAGTATTCCATCTCATCGGCTCTTAATTTGTGCATACAATTTTTGTGATGTTCTAGTCGTTTAGGATTTGTTTAATCAGATCAAGACCATCCATTATGGGACACAACGGTTAGATCTAGACCTTAACTTGATTAATGATTGGTTCAGGCCATTCGCCCAACCCGGCCAAGCATCTGGCCCAGATTTTAAACCTATGCCCAGCCCTTGCGCCAAGTTTAGGGACCTAAGACCCAGACCATTACCCGGCCCATTGCCACCTAATACAAGACTCAGATGTTTTAAGCATATATTAGGGCTATAACTGTTGGATGTGGGTCATCTTTCAATAATCTAAACCGTTTGTTTATATGATGGGCGATACTAAAAAAAGTTACCATATTGAAATATTTTAGTCGTTGGATCATGTTAGTCTTTTTCTTGGAATATGGTCCGTCCACTTATCAGTTGTTTTGTATTGTTTTAGGATATTCAAATTTTGTAGTATTTTCAAACAACCATCATCCATTCTGAGGCCCATCATATAAACCATTTAGATGAGGGGAAACATTATCCAAATCCAACGGCTACAGTCTCTACATATCCTAACATATCTTATTACCTACTGTGACATGTTCGCCACATGACTGTAGCAAATCTTTTTTTTTTTCTTTTTTCTTTTTATATATTATTTATTATTTTTTCTCTTTTTTACATAAACCAACACCACATGGATCTTATGATCTCAGTGTTGAAATAGAGTCTGTATACCACTAAGCCATGGAGCCGGACCCTAGCAAACCTTGCATTTTAGCTGGTTTGGAGATTTTTAAAGATAGATTTGAGGCATAGGGCTACTCTCAATGAGAGACTTTAAAGAGATTGGCATAGTTGGACGATCCACATACATGCATGTAGAAATCGTACTAATAATAATCATGGGACCATTATTTATGGGTCATACTAAAAAGTTTACACTGCTAGATATCTAAGAGGTAGTTGAAAATAGAAAGTAACCAGTGATGATGAGTTCAAGAAACAAATGACCATTAATCAAAGGTGAAATTCATCCAACAGTTTGATTTTTGGTCCTATTTTCTATAGAGAGAGTGTGTGTGATGGTTCATACGCCAGCATTCAAAACTGTGCAATTGCTGTATGTAAAACTCAAATCAAATTCAATGCAGACAGGTCATCTTATCAGATTGATGACCTATCATAGCCTTTGGTAAGAGCCGTTTGTTTATTTATGAATGTCGATTTTTTTTATTATTATTATTTTTTTTTAAATGACTGTTCGTGTCAACCAATCACGCATCCAAATTCACCCAGATAGACTATTCTCCTTTGATTGGACGATCCTGGCCACTGATTATATATAGACCAGTTGGAGCTTGAATTTGGACCATTGACTACCTGAATGGTTAAGATATCCATGAATCAGGCGATCAGGATATCATTTCAACAAATGTTTATGGCCCATCAAAGTGAATCAAGAATCTGATGGTTATTTTAGTTATTTGTACGGCTTGGCAGTAATTTGTTTTAGTGAGAGCGAGCCTTGCCAGAAATGAAGAAGCTCTTTTATTATTATTTATTTTTTAAGTATACTATGATGTTTTGAAGTCTCACCATGTGATGATCCAGATTCCTCATCTGGAAGGGTTTTAATTATATGATTAGCATCGCAGATCTCAATGAAAATAGATTCTCACCGTCCATGCTAGGCCCCAGTGGACCCTATTTGCACACCACCCTGACACGTGTAAATTCAATGAGATGGCTCTACGGTTCTCATCGCCCCTTGTGCGTGTGACATCCAACCTGCCCAATAGGTTGGCCCCGCACAAGATAACCTTGTGAAAAAAAAATCAACCACATCCACCGATCAGGTGGACCACACTCGTATTTTGTTATTTACCAATGGTTAGATATTAATTTAATGATGTGACCCACCTAATGATAGGTTGGAAGCTAGTCACTGTTTGGACAGTAAAGTGTGGTCCAACAGGTCGGCCCTGAGACATCTTTAGAAATTATTTTGAAATTGCATATGCATCCCTCCTACAAGTAATTCAAATTAAAATGTCCAAATTAGGGTAACTAATGAGAAGAAAAATATACTCGTTTGATTATTTGAGTATCATTTTGGTAGACATTTATTGGACGGTTAAAAATGGAAAATATCCATTGGTCTTATTCTAACAAAATTATGTCCTGCAAATCAGACAATTCTGATATTGGATTTTAAATTATCTCCAAGTGTACCATTTCTACACCTGCGTACCAAGCGTCCTAATCAGCCAGTGTTTCAAATGATTCCTCGTATAGCAGGCTTACTTTATATGGTCAGTCTGTTGAGGGTGAGATCTCTGTTGAGTGAGATTCTTTTCATGTGTCACATCTGCAGTGTGGGCCATATGGCTGGATAGTATGGAATCATAATAGCAAGTAACCAACAAAATGAATTTCTCTTTCAAGAACAAGGACAGGAAATAATAAACTACTTGATTCTCTCACTTCTGAGACTCTTGTGCCACGTTACCATGTGTGAGGGGGGGAGCAGATTGCCTGTGAACCAGGCACAGAGATATAGGCCGAGATGTGGTTTGCAAATCCAGCCCATCCATTATGTGTGTCCCACTTGGATGAGGGTTCAGACCAAATTTCAGCAGAATTCAAAACTCAGGTGGGCCCCACCAAGTGCTTTTATATGTTTTTGGCATGTCTTCACATGATTTTAGATGGTATGGCCCACCTGAGTCCCGTATACGGCTGATTTTTGGGATATCTCATAATTTAAAGGGGACCCATCAAATGCACGGTGTTGATGGTCGACACGCATCACTGTGGGGCCCACACAGCTCGACCTCATGGGACGTTCCCATCAGCTCGATCGCATAGTACCTTTTCCATATATATATATATATATATATATATACACACACACATCAAGTGGGCCACATGGCAAAGGCCCAGGGAAGTTAGGGTCGGTTCACAGAATCCTAACAAATCAAGAACCGATCACCTAAATATCGGTTCAAGACTAAACCTCCTTTCCATTGGATAAATTTCCTTAAAATATGGTAAGAAAAAACTCAAATGGAGGATGATACCATAGGGACCCTATTGCAAGCTTATTTGTAAATGATAAAATGGTAGAACATGGCCTGCCTCCCACATGATTATCCAACAACCCATTACAGTATGCGCAATCATATCTAATGTTGTCCAAAGATCATTCCATCTCCCTCACTCTGTGATCCCCAATTTACCTTGAGTGGAACTCATGACTGCCCTTCCCAGGTTAATTGGGACCTGGCTTGCCTATTGAACAACACAACACCAATGATGGTACTGTGTTTATGTGGCCACCCCAAGATTATATTTTATATGGGCCGTCCATTCATTTTGCCGGATCATTTCAGGGCAAAGGGCCCAAAACTGAGGCAAATCCAAAGCTTATGCGGACCACACCACAGGAAGAAGTGGGGGTAATGATGCTCACATTGAAACCTTAATAAGGCCGACCATGATTTTTTATTTGCCATCCGACCTGAAATATCAGCTTGATCCAAAACTTCTGTGCCCCCAAGAAGTTTTCAATGGTAAGCATTCAATCCCAACTGATTCCTGTGTGGTCCACTTAAGCTTTGCATCTGCATCTGCCTCATTTTTTAGCTCATGCCCTGAAATGAATGGACAACATGGATAAAACATATACTTCATAGTGTGACCCACAGAATTTTGCCACGTATACACAGTACGCGCATCATTACTGTGTTCTACACTAGCAATGTGTGTTCCTCAAGAAAGAGAAACTCTCGTAGGGGGACTGGAGGGGATTTGAGGGGGTTTCAAATCCCCTGGTCATTTGGCGGCATAAAGTACAGGGGTTTCAAATCTAGGGGGTTTCTAATCCCCTCTTTGAGGGGGTTTGCAATCCACTGTGAGAGCTTGGATTATGCCTAAAATCGTTTTAATAGTTGCAGGTTTAACATGTTTATCACTATACACTATCATTCTATTGGGCATATGGCCAACTAATGATGATCAGCACCGTCCAAACATTGTCCATGTAAATCAGCACCGTCCAAACATTGTCCACGTAAATCAGCAATTAAAAATCATTGGTTAGTCACCCAGACATGATCTTGTGCTTGTGGCCCATCCGAGACTTGGAATTTCATCATTTTCAGGCAAAGCATATATTTCAGCGGGCTTATCACAACCTTGGTGTCAAAAATTACATATCTCACTAATTAGAGATTAAAGTTGATTTAGTAATTAAATTCAAACCCCTATAAACATACTATGGATAGGTACTTTTGGATTAAAGTTGATTCACACTCAAGGGTGCCAAAGACACTGGGAGGATTGCAAATCCAGGGGATTTCTAATCCTGGGGGTTCCAAATCCACACTCCCAAACAGGCCCTTAATAGCAAGATGGTCTGATGTGTGATGTGATGATTCTTGATACGATCATGATATAGAAAGGTCATCATATCCTCAAAAAGTGATTGAGTGACTAAAGATCCTGATAATGAGACACCCGTAGCAACCAGACTTATTGATGATGCACTGGAGAATAACGCCATTTTTTAAAACTGATTATACCTTTCCTTAATCTACTTATATCAAGTATCAAGCAATGCATTTTCCCAGCTTTCCACCATGGGAAAAGTGGGGTGCCCTGCCTCAGTAATCTAACTGCAACCACTGGTGATCAGCCTCATCCTGGGTATCCCCCCCATGGTAAAATGCTAACTCTTCAATCGGTAGGCCAGCGGACTGTTGTCCCCTCATCTGCAAAGGGCAATGGAATTAGCCCGGGGCCTAACGAAAATCAGCATCCTATCCTTTAATATCCTCAAGAGGACAACGGTCCACTTATGACCAAAAGATGCCAGAGCTTTAGCTACTGGGATCTTCCAATCTGGTGTATTTTTTGAGCTATCCAGGGCGGGGATCATCACAATAACAGTTTGGATCACTGAATGATGGGCCCACTAGTGCAAAATGAACCAGAGCATTCCCAAGAAAATGGTATTACAGAATTAATAATCAGTTTCGCAGGGAAAAAAATATATATATAGGAAGGAACCCACTACTCTGCAATAATAAGATCAGAAAGGAAACAGACCAAATACATCTGCAGTGTCTGTCACCAAGAAAGAAAAAATTACTTGAAATAAAATAAAAATAAAAATAAAAAAGAAAATTGATTAAAAAAGAAAACTTCAAGGGGGGGGGGGGGGGGGGGGGGGTGATAGATATCACACAAAGAAAGAGGAACAGATGGAATATAATAAGCAAGAGAACTTGACATAAGAGGGCCGTGTTAAGATTTCAAGCACAACTTGAAACCTTAGGGTGGAAAAAATAGAGCAACTGCAACTGCAAATCCTAGGTACACATCCTATCATTTCCTCGGCTGCTTCCATATATCATATAAACCAGAATCTGCTCATCAAAATGCCCAACCACAGAGACAAGCACACCCCCCAATAAAGAAGAATATAGGAGATATCAACTGCCAATCACAACACTCAGCTTAGTATTTATACATGGATGAACCAGACTGCGGGGGTGCAGGTGGCAACCGGTTGGGGGTGCGGCGGCTGCTCGAATTCGACCCCGAGTTTGCATCACCATTCTGTGCTGGGTCACTGTACCGCCGGCTGTGACCGTTGGGACCTGACCTCGATTCAGCAAATGAGCTGGAGTGATCCACCGGTCCATTAGCTGCAGCATCAAATGCAGATCTCCAATCGTCACCAGTTGCAGTAGTGGTCCTAGGGCTACTCTCTGCAAAGCAGCAGACATTTCAGCGTCAAAGTCAGCTTAACAAGTGCACTCCAGTTTATCCCAGACAAGGAGACAAGGCGAATCAATTCTATCTTCTCTGGGTCTAGTCTAAGGGGGTCCAGCTTACTATTAGTTATCCACATCAAATGAGGAACCATCAAAAAGGAATTATTTCTTACTCAAATTTTTTAACGGATGCTTCACACTAGTAATTTCAGATGCATTTTCACCCGTTTTGGAACTCAAAATAAAAAAAAGTGTACAGCAATCGTTGGCTCATTAAAGGATCCAAAGAAGCTTAGGAGAACCATTTAGAGAAGTACTTATGCCATTTCCACATTGAAAATCC
The DNA here is from genome assembly GCA_021015155.1 of Magnolia officinalis. NCBI lineage: Eukaryota > Viridiplantae > Streptophyta > Magnoliopsida > Magnoliales > Magnoliaceae > Magnolia > Magnolia officinalis. The sequence continues at coordinate 70,146,892 of JAJHSJ010000006.1, read as the reverse complement.
AGAGTTGCTTTCATGGATGCAAGCAGCTGAGAAGCCTAACCATATATAGCGTAGGCACAGCTCGTGAGGTGGTTGTTATGAAGCTGCAGAGAAAATTTCAACAGACTTGTGTGGTCAACTTCAGTTAATGGGTCAAGGGTATCTTAAGCCATTCCACATTTTCATACAGTAAAATATAATCCCTCCATCTGTGATTGCCTAATAAATCAGTAAATGTCGCTTCTTTCTATTTAGCAGTTGAAAAGATGGTTTAAAGTAAAGAACGTCCCCTCAAGTTTCTTTTTCTTCTTCTTTTTTTTTTTGGTCCCTTTTTTTTCCCTCAAACCCAAGACAGCATTGTGCTTGCAAAACAATCCTGAAACAGGAACAAAGTATTCCAGAAATCCAGATATCTTAACCTAAGAAAAAGCATGTCAGTTTCAAAGCGAGGAACTTTTCCACTTGAAACTTTCATGGAAGAAAATTGATGGTAACAATATGGATGAAATTTCTAGCCTCTTGCCCAGCTTCAGATATGACCAACCTCCCTAAAAGAGTATAGCATCGCACTGCTTTCATAGAGCAAATGGCATCCCGCAAGAGAAAATTTCAGTATAATTCGAGGGATATCACAAGTTCACAACCATTAAATAGAGTGCAGACAACAATCAATCTACCAATCCATGATTATTGATATGTAGTTTCAACTGACCTGCTCCACCATTGGACCAGCTCGCTGCAGCTGCTCGGTTGTCATGAATGCTAAGCTGTCTAGTGAGTTTCGACAGAATCGATGACTGTTTCTGGTAACGCTCCCTCCTACGCTTTACATTTTGGTCCTCTTGAAGAAGTTCTTCAATCTTCGCATTGTTTTGGGAACTAGCCATGGGCAAACAGAAACGGAATTTTGATTATTACAATTTTTCCGATTGGTTAAATGTCAGCAATAGGAACTGAAATCCATGACTGCAACACATTAACATGCACAGATGCATGTCTAAAGAGTATTAACCTGATAGAGCTGTATAGCTGATTAAGCATGTCTTCTTTTGCCTTCTCAACTTGGCAGAGAACAACAGCCTGTTCAACCACCAATCACATGGAGGACATTACAGATCTTAAAAACTTCCTACTAGGACTGAGTGCATGAAAATAGAAAATAGAGGCTTACTTTGGGAACATTGGCAGCAAGACTGTTCAAAACAGCCTCCACATAACCTCGGACTTCTTGAGACATCCACCTGAGCTCTTCTTCTGGATCTGCAGGCCTCCTAGCCATTGTGTCCTAAAAAGGATGCAAAATGCATATTGTACATATACGCACATAAGAAAATGCACACGCACATAGGGAAGAGATGGCACGTGCATGCGTTGTGTTCATAATCATGCAAAACAAATTCATGTTTCCATGTAACTGTTTGTATCAGTGGTTCCATCGCCCACATCATATGTATAACAATGGAATACTAGGAAACTACTTTCTCTGTCATTAATAACTTCAATTTCTGGAGTATTTCCAAAATATTTAAAATGCAACCCTTCTTTTCATTTCTTCTCTTTCTTTTTTTTTTCTTTTTTTGTTTGAAAATGCAGCACGTTTTCGATCATTTCATACAGAAAATCGTAGATTCTATCCTTAATAAAATATAAAACAAAAGAAGATATTATCATTTCATTTTAGTTTCATTGAGCCATAGAACATTGAAAAAAAAAAAAAAAAGCATCAGTTAGGAGCATACCAGAGAACCATCAGAAAGACTTTGTCGAATGGGCAGACCAGATTCAGAAGATTGCATTCCCTTGCCAGGAGCTCCCTTTGAAGGCTGCATAACACTTCTTATCTTGTTTATCCACTCAACCTTCTCTTGCATACTCTCAGCCTTCAAAAGAACAGCACTGTGGGCTGCATGATCAACAGAAAATTAAGGTATATATTAGCTCACAAAGAATGAAAAAGAAAGAGAGAGCGAGAAGAAAATAAAAGAATAAGAAATAAATGGGATAAATATTCAGAAGGGAACAAACCTTTCAAAACAGTTTTATAAGGAACCTTGCTAGTAATCTTGAACACAAGACTTTGACCTTTTCCTGAATCTGGTCCATTTGCCTTCTTATCCTTGGAACTTTTTACTGGAGGTTCATCATCATCTGGAACCTCTTCTAAATTACACTCCTGCAAAGATAATGTATTAGACAGAGCAGAAGTGCACTGACGACTATGTAATAGTGTTTGAGTTTTTGGATTTCAACAAAGCTTTTGTTAATTATCAAAAAGAAAAGTCGCTGAATTCAGACATAAAACTACAGGTTATATTCACTGGAAATGCACATACAGTTTGTTGGGCAATTAGCATAATCATTGCCAGACAATCTATGCATTAGTTTCTGTGTTTTATAAAGAATGATGGCCACCACATTGCTGTTTGCTAATGTAGCCAAGCTGATCAGGCTAGACAACATCAGACCATTACAATTGAATTGTAGGACAGTAATGAAGATACCAATTGATTCGACCGAAAAAAAAAAAAAAAAAGTATTGAAGATAGCAATCTCAAAAAGAGAATAAAATAACTAAATATTGATGAGAAAAACAATTCAGTAGAAAAGAAAAAAGGGCTGAATTACAGAAAAAGAGACAGGAGTCACGGGACATTAATACTATCATCATGGTGTGACACTTTAGTTTCTATTATATTTCTTTAAAAATATGGTGTGCATGCACACTGTATGGGCATATCACTTGGAGCATATATCACTCTTTGTTAAAATCTTTTTTTTTTCAATGATCATGATCAGTGTTTTAAATAGCACGTGGCATATTGTGTAGCATTCAGCCATCTATAGCGTGTGTAGCATAGGCTACGTCACATGCAGTGTTCAAAGTATCGGTATCGCTACAAGTTTCACTGGCCAGGGATACGGAAACAATATCGATATCGCCAATTTCCGGAAATGTGGGGAAACATTGGGAGAACAATGGAACTTTTTAATGGAACTTCAAGAGATGCTAAAATACTCATATTTGCATTTTTGGAAATTACAAAATTGCAAAAAGAATGCATACATAATAAACTTTCATTTAATGGAGCCTAAAAGTATGTGCTATCATGAGAAATCAGTCCAATAGTAACACAACAATCACTTAAATATCATTAAACCAATTAAAAAGCAAACAAACATGAATAATGCATTCATATATTATACGTCCATGCATAAATAGGCATATAAACACAATGCACATGCATGATGATCCAACCATCAATCCATCCTTCCCATTTAAACATCCATCCATCCCATATCCATCCAAACATCCATACTTCCATCCCATCATAAATACATCCATCACATCTATCAATCCATACATCTATCCATCCAAACATCCATCCCATCTATCCATCCAACCATCCAAACATTTTTCAATAAACAATTTTTTTTTTGCGATATCAATGCATTGGCGATATTATCAAAATATCATTAATATATTGGTGATACAAGCGACACCTGGAATTTATATAGTCGAAAATAGTGGCAATACATCAGCGATACTCGGCAATATATCGTCAATACTTGGAATTTATGATGCTACCAGTGTTATCGGTATCACCGACCTAGAGATACGGATAATATCAAGAATACTCGGAACAATGGTGGCGTGTAGCATAAGCTACAAGATACTTCTATTTTGAATTACAAAATAAGGAAAATATGATAAATAGTAGAAACAAATATTTTTAAAAAAATAAAAATAAGCCTAAAAAATGCTTCATTTTTTCAAGTAAAAGCATGTTCAAATGGACAAGGTTAATTCCATGCCATACACCACAGCAGGCCCTACACAACAAATGAACAAGCTATAACACTCTTTAAAATACAGCAAATGGACCTTGTAAGGCTGATTGATCAGCCAAAGTCTCCTTTTCAACGGCTTTGTGGATCGAGAGAATCGAAAAATTGAATGTGTGGCCGTAGGGGTGCTTTCTAAGACATTGTTTAAAATGTGAGTTTTGCACCATTTAAAACAGTCATAAGTATTCAATCACACATGTGGAAGCCCTTTTATTGATGGTTAAGATTGTTTGACATGGGTAAATGTGCAAATAGGACCCACTATTTGGGTGGTCTGGATAGCTCAACATCATTGCCATGTGTGAGAAGGGTGGTCACCACCATCTTACATCGGCTCATGAACTAATGACATAACAAATTTATTCTCTCTTCCTTTTTTTTCCTTTTATAAAGCCTGAGTATGGTGTTAGCATATGCAACAGACGCTACACGCTCCGTAGCTCTTAGTGCAGAATATGGCTCTGTAGTGTACTCTACAGGGGAAAATTACTATTTTTGCACACTACGTAGCAACACTACTTAAAACACTGATCATGATTTTCGTTTTTACAGATACCCATTAAAGCAATGGATAATGATACTCTACATGAAAACTCAAGACCCCTTAGCCTCACACACACACACCCCATCATCACCACCACCCTGGCATTCTCTCGGCAACAGAAGATCGAGTTTTAAAAGGTACATTGCAAAACTATAACAATTTGATGGCAAACAAACATAGACATACCTCTTTTACCAGGGCTCAATAGAAAAGAAGAAGAGAGAGTGAGGGAGAAGGCACAATCAATAGTTAGGCACACTGACTAAAGCGTCTTATTAATTACAAAAAAGGAGACTGATATGGTAGTACTCATTACTACACATGAATATAAACTCATATCTCCATACTATCTATTATAAGCCAAAGCATTAATGTCAAGCATGCCGAACTTGGAAGACTATCTGATTTAAATTATGACGATTGATGCCTTTAGTGAGAAAGCAAGTTAGTCGTTATCAGAATTTGTTTGTTATATGACATTTGAACTGCCTTGGATGAAGCGACAATTCACTACAATATGCTTCATATGCTCATGATACATAATGAAGTTTTATCAGAAGAATAACAAGGACACCTAATTCTGTCAAAAAGGTTTTCAACCAAAGCAAGTCACAAACACCATGAGTCATTGCCTGAAATTCCGCCTCAACACTCGAACGAGTTGCTTTTTACTTGTCCATGTAACAAGGATACCACCAACGAATATGCAATAATTATGAAGTCTTCTCTTATTTGCTCCAAAACAATATGCAACAACTGGCAATAGATCTTCTATCTGCATGCAATTCAGCCCAACCAGCATCTGGATTCAGCATCAGCATGACCATGCTTAGAATATATAAGACCTCTCTACCAAGCAACCCTTTCAAATATCGCAAGATACGAAAGATGGCCTCTAGATGACTTGAACTAAAAAACACAGTCTTGGCCCCATAACAACCATTACAGGCAATTTCCCATAACAGCCATTAAGGCCCCCTAACGTGTAACAGTGGACACCATTACCGTTTCATGATGGCCATTATATAACCGTATTTGGATACCTTGGTAATAAATCCCCATTGTCTGATTGAAGACGATGATTCTGCTCAACCGGAGTGTCACTTGGCTGGGCCCCCAAAACAACCAACATCATGCAATAAATCGAGAACATATTTCTGCCAAGAGATGACAATGCCCTGCTTGAACCTAGCCACCTCTATCACCAAGAAATATCATAACGGACCAGATCTTTAATTTCAAACTTGTAACCAAGAAAATGCTAAAAGTTCCTAAATTATCTCTAGATCATTCCAATAACAACAATGTCATCAACATACACAATTCCAACTGTGATGTCAAAATCTTGCCTCCTAAAAAACATAGTATGATCAGCACAACCACAAGTGTACCCAAATTTCAGCATGGCACTCTTCAAGCACTAAAATCATGCATAAGGATATTATTTCAAACCATATATTGCTTTTATGAACCTACATAGTGTGCCCGAACCCGCCCATGCACGTAACCAGGATGAGCCATATACCAGTGTTTTCTGAATCACGTGATTCACAATATAAATGGCACAATTTAGGTACGATTTGGATTTTACATCCAAAACACACGATCCAAATCATAAATGATACTGAATCATAAGATTCATTTTCTTATATTGGATTTTACATCCAAATCGTGCGATCCAAATCATAAATGATACTGAATCGTAAGATACATTACCCCATGATTCAAATCATAAATCGTAAGGTTCAATTAACTTCATAATTCACCAAAAAAAAAAAAAAAAAAAAACAGGTGAAAAATTCAATCTGTTTTCAAGAGAGAACGAATTTGGAGTTTTTGAGCTTAGAAAACCTAGAAGAAGGAATGCAAGATATTATTTTTGACGACCAACAAATTCAACACCACTTTCTCCATCAAGATTCTACATCAAAACATATAAAATATTATACTTTGTTAGCTCTTTCGTTGATTCTCTTTTTAGGACAATATGTTGAAAGAAACTCAATATATTGTCTTTTCTTTACATCAAGATTCTTTTGAATATTGAAGATTCATATGCTTATTTTAAGGTAAATAATTATCTTTTTTCTTAATACTTATCCATTTCATTTATATTTGGCTTCTTAATATGAAGAGGGGGGTCTTGTACTCCCTTGGTCCCTTTTTGTTATTTTAGTCTTCCCTCCCTCTTCTTCTCATCATCAGTAGAAAAGGGAGATAAGAACACTGGAATTGAGCATGTTTCCAATGGAAAATTAAAATCAGAGGGACGAGCACTCTCAGCAATAATGCCAGGTTTATTTGGAAATTATAACAGAGATACTATGAAAACAATAAAATATAAGATTCAAAACAATCTCATAAAAATCTGCTGCAAACCTCCAAAATGATGACACCACGAAAATGCCTCTCCTCTTGCTTTTTGGTGTATGCAAGCTGGAAAACAAGGTAACCATCAAGATATATCCCGTCAATCTCAAAATAATAATACCAGCACAAAACCACATTTTTCAAATGTTTACTTTAAAAGGATGCCAGTATATTACTGACCTTGCCATTTTTCTCGTTTAGAACAAACCATCGCCTGCTCCATCCACTGTTTTTTGCACTTTTTTTCAACAGATATCCTAAAAAGAAAGTGATAAATAAAATTAATGCAGCCAAATCTTGTTTCCAGCCAAATCAAAAGAAAAGTGTGTTTAGGCTGCAGAAGCTAAAACTAATGCATTCTGAAATTGAATGATAGCAATCATCAAATTTTCTAGGTACTTGACCAATTCAAACAAAAGAAGCCATAAACTCCATGTGCACGAGAGCCCCACATGGCATGCAAGAGAAAATCACATGGTCAAAGAACCCCATATAGCATGCAAGAACCCCTTAACAGTTCACATGCACAAGGAGTAAGATGCATGGTCAAAGAGGCCCTCCTGATCATGGAATACAAAAACGGTTACGCTATGGGCATAATGACCATTACATAATAGTAACTGTGGCACCAGTTACGCGATACACAGCTGTAATGCCCAATTTGAAAAACAAAAATAGCCTGTAACCGGTGATATGGGGCCAATACATTTTTTTCCTTTAAAAAGAATTGACCATTACAGGGGTGTGAAGGACGTTAGAACCATATCGTAACAGGCATAAGGCTGGCTATTATGGCCACTGCTAGCATTATGAATACCTTGCTACCGATACACATTCTAACTTCAGAAGATGAAGAGAGAACAGAGAACTTGTACAGAGTGACGCTTCCATATGTTATCCAACTTGGAACAAAGGTTCATATCATGCACTGAAAGTAGTCAAAATTCAGCTTCGACAACCAAGCATATTAAAAGTTTGTCACTAAATACACAATTTACATCTCCCACAATCATTTGAAATAAGGTAGAAGCATTGTTCCTTAGTGTGGTAGATGGTAAATTCTATGTGGTTGGTGGAGTCTCAATGTTTTCTTATCATCAGTGGAAGTTCATTTTTTTCTTATCAACAACACAAATCAGGAAGTAGTGTCTACAGCAGGTTTGAATGAGGGACCTGTGCCTTAAGGAGGTCTACCACTGATGACATAACCTCTTAGATGATAGGACAAAGCTATCAAAAGAACTGGGGGAAGGGATCTCCTTGGGAGTTCCACAGTTGATGGGGTGATGTAAATTCCTATTGGGAGGATGGGAATTGTTTATCTATGTAGTTGGTGATGCAATCGCTTAAAGAGTTCCCAATATTGATGCATGATGAGAATTTATTCCAGGGTGCAATAGATTCTTCAACATTCCGAGGTGGTGAAACCTTTCACCTGTTTATGGTTTGGCATATCCTTATACTCGAATACATTCTCAATCAAATCCAGTAAGTTCATAACATGCAATCATCCATGGAATTCAGGATGTCAACCTTAGTTCCTGACTCTTGACGTTGCTCCATTTCCTAGATGTGTTGATCTCCATTGAATTCACCTTCACAGCCTTAGTTTTTATCCTAATTTTCAACTAAGCCCTGAATTCAAGGTATTTAATAACGGTAATGGTGGCCGTAACGTTTTTTCCCCCCCTGAAAAAGCCCTATGGCCCATAACGGACAACAGTTCCCACCATTTACTGTTACATGACCATTTTTTGATACCTTGCCTATATTGAAGGAAAGTAATGATTCCAGACTCTCCTGTCAACTCTTTTACATTCCAATTGCCTCAAAATACATAATGAATTGCAAAGTTGATCTCATAGCCAAGTTCTTCTCATGATAGCTTTTGCTTGATCCATTCTCAATGGAACATCAACTGCAACAGCTCTTCTAGGCAGCATTCCAAATCATTATATGTGCATTCTCCCACAGATCAATAATGTGTGTATACAAATCAGATATGCAAATCGGGAATCATAGCCCAAAAACCCTTCAAATTGCATTAAATTATACGTGTTATCCAGTGGAACCTGAAAAGAATAAACCATTTGTGGATGAAACAAGTCAAAATTAGAGACCTAGAATGATCTCAGCTCCGACAAAGTTCAAAGGAGAAGCAATTTTGCTTTTAGAAATAAAGAACAGTAGGGTGGAACATCCACCCCTATACACGCTCTTTGGTTTTTCCTTCTAGACTCAGGCTTCAACTTCTTGACCTATTATAACTAAGACATGGCGTTATACTTTTCCGAATACTTCCATCTCTCTGTGTTTCTTCAATATCTGAACCTTCAAATCTTGCCTTGGACACGGTGACGAATCTTGTTCTGGCAATTTATTGAGCTCAAGATATTTACAGACTTTCAAGCCTTAATCGGGATGTAGTTCGAAAAAACTCACAGGAAAAAATAAATAAATAAATAAAAATCAATCATCATCATAGAAACAACATCTTCATAGGATGAGTATAGCTGAAATGAGGATGTTGAGATGGATGAGTGGCAAGATGAGAAGAAATGAATGCATCCAAGGGAACTTATAGGAGTAGCACCAATAGGTACTAAGATTAGGGAAGGTAGACTTAAGATGGTTTGGTCATGTTTAACAGAGATCAAAAACCGCACATTGGTACAAGTTGAATGCTCTAAAGGCCAAGGGGAAAAAGACCCAACAGGACATGGATGGAGATAGTAAGAAAAGACTTGATCTACGGTCTAACTGAAGGTCTGGCCCTTGATAGAGTGGAATGGCGGAATAGGACTCAAGTAGCCGACCCTAATTAGTTGGGATAAGGCTTAGATGATGATCATCATCATCGTAGCCCTATCCCAGCAATTTGGGATTGGCTTTATGAATCCTCTCATGATTGCTTGGCAGAAGTTCAATGACCAACTTCCTACATGACATCGACCTTCCACCAAGGATTGGAACCATCCCATGCATCACTACTAAGTGAAATTGTTTTTAAAAAAAAAAAAAAGATGAGGATTTTATTGAACGGAACAAAAAGCGAGAACAAAGGAAAACAAGAAAGATAATAATAAAACAAGAAATGAAAAAATACAACTTGCTACCCCCATGGCAGCACTGAACCCCCAACTAGAACCAACCGCGCCTAAGGAGCCCAGTCCCTGAACATAACTAAAACTCTCAACAATCAAAAAAAAAAAAAAACAGCTGAAACACTAACATTCCGAAAGCATAGGTTATTTCTTTCAGCCCATAGCCAAGAGGACAACATCAAAAGGATTAACCATTTCTTTTTTTCCCATTGCTCCTCCTAAGTCCGTGTGCCAGCCACAGAACAGATCGTCCATAGCTTTCGGTATCACCCAGGAGATACCTGCGAACCTAAGAACGCTCCACTAAATGTCAGAGGCGAATGGGCGATGAATGAATAGGTGATCGACACATACAAATCAGTGTTTTAAATAGCTACGCTACGTAGCATGTAGCTTACGCTACGTAGCATGGCATGGCCTTAATGCTATGTGGCTCATGAAAATAGCTTAAACCACTTGTAGCCTACACTTCATGATAATTTGCATACGCTACACACTACGTAACTACGCTTTATGCTATGTAGCTCACAGAATGTTTTCAGTGATTTGTTACATTTTTCCATATCCAATAAAAATTAGTTAACCTTTTTAATGCTTTTAGTAAAATAGTATAAAAAGCAATATTAAATCAGTTTCATTGCTCTTTGTTTACCTTTATACTTAATCATTGCCCTTTCCTATTACTTTAAGTTCCATTTTGT